>VWZY01004560.1:267368-305451 GCA_013399075.1 Chloroceryle aenea
TTTTTCTCTAGTTCTGCTGCATCAGTGAGTGGCCTGGCACACCTGGACATGAGAAGGCCATTTTAATGGTTGGAAGGAGCAGTAGTCCATGCTGGATGGCTCTTAAAAGGCTCTGCTGGAAGGCAACTAGCCATCACACTCTGACAGATGGGGGGACTGAGACTGCCCAAGGAACTAGTGTGTGATGGAGAAGTCTGTTGTCATACAGATAGGTGAGGAGGTGCTGCTCTGATTGCTCTGTGTTGTGCTGTACAAGAAACTGCTGAGAGGCAGAAGGAGGCTGAGAGCCGGACCACAGGTGTGCAGTGAGACTGCAGCTGTACAAACGACATCAACCTGTAGTTGCTGACTTTCATGAGCACAGTCTTCATAAACAAACAAAACCTTCGATTCAGGCCTTCAGGCCAGCCAGAACACGACACATTTTGCCTTTTGTCAGTTCCAGGTCCAAGCAAACATGGCCCATGGGCTTAGAGAGGCCTGTTTGCACAAGCTGAAGACCTAGGCCCAGATAAGCAAAAACTGAATCAGGTCTTGTGCTGATAACCTTTTCTAGCTTTCCAACTTAAAATAGGCCACAAAATCTGTGTTAAATAGTTCTATGATTTAAGTTATGTGGCTGAAGCTGAGTCCTTATGACTATATCTGACAGGGACAGAAATTTTTCCATATCCCAGGAAAGTGATATAGCTTGACTTCAGAAGTACAATTCTCTCACCCTTCTCCTGATTGTGTGAATCCCATTGCCAAGGCAAAAATTCTGTGTGTGTGTGTTTGTATTCTCACCTGCATGACAGACCAGCCACCACAGAAGTTGCCATCTGCCTGGCTCTGCATTGGTGCAAATCAGGAATAATTCTGGTAACTTCAGCAGAGTTGCTCAGGAGAGACACATGCACTCAAGTCTGGGATCTGTTCCACTTAATTAAATAAATAAAGATTAAATATCCTGGAAGATCCATTTTCCAGTGTCCTTAACCTTGTCTTTGCTGGTGACCTCCTTATTTATTTATTTACTTATTTTCAAACTGAGCTTTTCATGGCCATTGACATAAATTTTCCAGCTTTTCTAATACAGAACATCTGTGGTCCCTATGCAGTGTCCTGTATAGGTCATGGGAAAGCTTTATCTTACTAATAAGCTCCATTCCTCTATATATTCAAGCCCAACTGATGGGGCCAAGTGTGTTTATAAATAAATATTGTCTTATAATGACCATTTCCATATGTCCCAGAGGAATAGAGATTTAGTCCTTTCGAGCTGGCCAGCTGCCTCCTTTGTAACAGTGAGAACAGTTTTACCCTGCCTGGTTAACTTCTATTTTATGTGGAAATGAATTCCCCAAGGTGACAGGCCAGTGATACTGGAGAATGCAACGCTCCCAGCGACCCTTAATAGTCAGGGAAGTTTGTTCATCCATCCACCATTTTTCTCATCAACAAACAAAGTGATGTGTGTGTTTATTGAATAACTCTATTTGTCCCTGACTCTCTGTCTACCTCAGCCAAAAGAGGGACAAAAGCATGAGGTAGGCAAGTGAGTTTCATTAGAATGCTGTCCCATTTCTTTCAGGGAGAGAAATGACCAGTGATGTAGGACTTTGCTAAGTTATGGAACAATACATTTGCTGGGAAATTGAGAGAATGGATTTCAAAAATATCAAGTGAATGATTGGCTCTTCTTACTGAGGAATGCAATAAGAAATATGCTGCAATATGCCTTCACTTCTGAACGAAGCATGATCTAATAGTTCCTTATCACTGATGGATGACATACTGTCTCAGTGGCTTATTTCTTAATACTCATATATCAGAGAGAGTATGTCGTCCTTCTTGGAAGTCTTGATCTGCTCTGCATTGTCTTTCATCCAGACAAAAGTGCAGCAAGGTTAAGATCCATCTTTTAAAGGCTTTCAGAAGAAATTCATTGCAGTTTTTAGAAGATGAACATATAGGACTAATGTAGCCTGTCTGTTAAGTGTTCCTTCAGCTACCTATATGCATGTATTTATGCAGATAATATATACAGAGTAAAGAATGTTTATTCTAATTTTACATTTTTCCAAAGCTTTGTAGTGTGTGGAAAGCAATGAATGTCTGTTTCTTGCAAAGACAGTCTAATAAAACAGCCTCCAGACTTGATCACTAAGAACTGGTCCCTATGGCTATAATGTCATCCTACCTAATAGTCTGTCAGAAATAGTTTGGCTGTTTCAGGTTGTGTGAGATACATATTTCCAGCAAGATTTGGCGTGAATACAGTGAAAGATACCATTAAGGGAAAGACAAATGTATCTCTGTTTCAACTTCTGTGATTCCTTGATTTCAGAAAGTAACAGAAGCATGACATTTCACATGCCTTACCATAGCATTAAAATCAGTTAAGTTCTCAGATTTTAAAAAAAAAAAGTCTACCATCTACAGTAAAATTTTAGGCAACAAATATACGAATGACTGGTATTCTGGGAGTGATTTTATATCCCTATCCCAAGGGAAATAAACCCCAACTTCCCCCAATCCTGGAAACCTGAACAGTGAAAGAGATAAGACATGGAATTTAAACCTTACCTCCCCTATATTCTTATAGGTTATGACTTTTCAACACTATTTTATTTTAATAATTCCTGGAATTCAGTTACATTTCTGTTTTTATTTACCAGGCTGATCACCAGAGATCACCATGGTCATGTTGCCTCCAGAAGAAGGGTGAACTCTGCCAGGCTGCAGCTCCAGACCAGGAGCTCTATGCTCACACTGAGTTGCCCACACAGGGACAAGAAATGGGAGAGGACGAGGCCTGATGATAATCAGAGGAAAAGAGGGGATGTGAATGTGTGTGTAGGGGTAACTAAAATTTGGGACTAGACTGAGGAAAGAAAAGTAATTTTCCAGGACTTCATTTTATTGTACAGAGAAAATGAAGAATTATCCTTCTCCTTAGCATGTTGGAGTTTAGCACCCACTAAAGAAAGGTTATATGAAATAGGGCATCTCTTTTGGGTGTCGAGGTGTTTCTTGATTTTTATGACAAATTCAGTTTTGGCTGATGCATGAAGGAGCAGATCCTCCCTTTCCTGTACTGTAGGACTCTAGGGGATAATTCAGCAGTAAACCAGCTTCTGTGAATTAAGTTGTTACAACCTTATCACGTTTTCCAATTCCTTTCCTATAACTTAACAATGTATGTTAGAAGGGGATGTGTGCACTGCAGTCTGGTTTTGATACTGATGAGATTTTGCATTGCAATCCTAGCTCTTCTGGTTTAAATGGCAAAAAGAAAGACATATCCACAGGAAAATAGTATAAAATACTGTTTGCAGTTATTTAATTTCAGGTTTATGAACTGATAAAACCCCAAAGCAATCACAACCCCCTAAAAAGCTCAATTGATCTATTACTACTGGGATCTGTTCAATTTTTTGTTACGTAAACTGTGTGATGGCCTTGCTTTCTCTTGGTGGGAAAATCTCCTGAGAAGAAATGTGTCTTTTGCTTCCTCTGGGATTGCTCAGTACCCTGGAGATGCTTCTTGCTTGACATTTTGTTTCTCAAGTGATTACTGGGCCTTTGCTCAGATGAGAGAAGTAATTTTTCTTTCCCTGACTTCAAGTAGTACATGGAATTATGTAATTGTAAGGCTTATGACACTGGATATAGAGGGGTTTGTCCTTCCAGTGCTTTTCTGAGCAAGCCAGACTGGGCTACTTTAGCTGCATATTGACTACAGGTAGCATGGTAAGCTCAGGAAATCCCAGTTCAGTACTGGGCCATTGTCCATCCCTGCTTTCATATATTCTCCCATATGGTATTTGGGGGCCAGAGTCAACAGACAAGTACAAACCAGGGCAGCACCCATGGTATAAGGAGACAATGATGATTTGTGCCAGATGTAACTATGGTGTACTTACTACGTCAATGAACCAGAAACAAACTCTGCTTTGTTTATAAAATGAAAACACACATTTATTCTAGCTTCTGGAAATGCAGCATAGTTAGTGTGACTAATGCCTGTAAAATAACTGGGATTGCATCTGGAAAACCTGACGTCCTCCACAGAAGACCACAGTGTGCCGGTTAGGAGTGAGGATTAGAAAAATTCATATTATGTTCAGATTACGTCAGAACTAATCACAAATTTTAGCTAACCTGAACCTCTACTTTCTACCTGATACTGTTTTCTGATATGAGCTGCCTGCAGTCACAGCATTTGGAAGGCACTGACGGGAAGGACAGCTCTAATAAATGCACATGGGTGATCCAAAGGGTGCACCTACATTTATTTTCATTGTACAGTTTTCACATCCGTCATTTCAAACAGCACCAGCCTGCTCTGCAGTGTCCAGAGTTCTATCTCTATCGAACAGGACACAATTCTTTCAAAACCAGTTCTGAGGTATAAAATAGGGAAAACCAAATATCGTTCACTTACTTGATTACCGATGTTTGTTTTTTGTTTTTGTTTATTTTTTGTTATTAATTGAGATCCTGTTGCTACATAATCTTCCTCTTTTTTTACCAGAAATCTATGAAACAAAAGCACACTGCTGCTGTATGGAAAGGGCAGCTTTCACTGCCATTTTCTTTTCCAGTAGAGGTTTCATTGAAATGTCTAAACAAAGCTGCTTGTGTTTGTATGTAAGTTTAGGGTTAAATAACTCCCAGGGGCTGGAAGGCACACATCCACCATGCCTCGGAAGGGCTGCTTGAGGATTAGGAATGCTCCCTACCTAGACAGATTTATGCTCTGGAGATCCTGCCACTTTTCCTCTTGAGTGGTCTTCCTGCCTGAACTCTTAAGCATATCTTTAATTTTAGAGGTTTCTTTGAGAATCCTCCTAACTTGGAGGGGACTTAAAGCAAGTGTAGAGAGATTGCTGAACTAAGGATTTCAGAGGTGCTCAGATGTTTCTATCTCAGTGGGTAATAGCACCGTCAGTGTTTTAATTGGATTCACATTTATTCATATTAACAGACAATGTTCTATAGTTCCCACCTTTATCACACAGGTATTATATTACCTATGTCTTATTTTATCCTGCCCAGCACTGCAGCTGGAATCTAGTACTTGGAGTTCTCCCTCTCATAAGTCTTTAATCTGAAATAAGCCAAAATCATGTTTATTTACCAAAAAGAACAGTACATTTAGTAAGAACTGCTTTTAAAACAGTGAACAGCTGACATTCGCTTCTGCTTTCCTTAAAAAACACCCCTCCCTTGACTTCTTCAGTGCATTCCCACATTAGCCCAGTTCCCTGGAGAAGCTGTCTTCTCCTCCCTTGGATGTTGTGTTCCTTTAAGTCTGCTGCAGTGGTTTGGTCTCTGGTACCCCATCACTCCTTCTTGCCCTGTCATTGTCTCTTCATAATATTCCATGTGTGCTGAAGATGGCTTGTCCTGCCATTACTGTTTTTTCTCTTTCTTTTGCCCAGCAGCACTTTGTTAACCTGATTCACCATAGTGGCACAGCTGGCACCATAGGAACTGTTTCAGCGTTCACTGTTTATTACAGAGAATCCACGTTGTTAATGCTCAGTCTGAGGCCACAAGGGACTGTTTAGGTTCAGAGTGTGTGCAAGACCCTTAAATGCAATCATCAATTGTTCAGCCAGAGGAAAAGCAAAAGCTGTGGAAAGGAATCAGGAATCTGGTTTGTCTTTGTCAGTCCTTTGAACTGTGCTCTGGCAGCTCTGACTGAGCCTTCCCTACGGGAACATTAGGCATATGTGCTTTTGAGAGCAAGATCTGAGGCTGATCCTCTCTGTCGCTGTGAAGTTCGCATGGTCACGGCATGCAACCCAGCTGGAAGTGAGTCCCTGCCTGATGTGATTGGGGAGGCACGTAGCTGTGTGGACACTACCACTTCTTGTCACTGAAAGCACACATCCTGCACGGTGTGTGCAGCTCCCCATATGACATCATCTGTGGCTGTGATCGTTCATGGAGCTCCCTGGGGTCATGAGTGGGTACTGAGAGTAAGTGTTAGTCTTTAAGAACTCATATCTCTGTATGAAACCATTTGGTAAGCCTGACGTGTCTTTGCCATTAAATATTTCACCCTTTGGAATGGACATTTTTACCCTCTTTTGTATACATGCCATGGCTGATGCTGTTGAGCAGATGGGTCCATTAGGTATGGTAATTTTACTGATTTGGGCAAGATTTTCAAAGGGTGTCTGAACACTTTCTACCGAAACAGCCCTTTCTTTTTCACAAAAAAAAAGAAAAAGTCCGGAACAAAAGGTAAATGAGCTTTGCACATGCACATCTGTACATGAACACACTTTTCCATTATGGTTTATTTCCTCCATGTAATACTGCAAATGACATTTCTGAAGTACCCACATGAAGTGCTTGGAAATCCTAATGAGGGAAGAAAAAGAAGTTTCACTTTGTAACTATCCTGTCCAATTTTGACTATTTCCTGTCCAAATGGAATACTGGCATGTGCCAGCCCTTCTCCACCACAGCATACATCTGACGTCAAGTTGAAGCCTTCAAAGAAGAAAGTGATCATGTGAGATGCTTGACAGAAATCTAAACCAACACATTGCAAAGAGTTGCAAACAAAAGCCCATTTGAAAAACAGCGCTTCTCCTGTGACATCATGTCACATTAATCACTGCTAGGTTGCCCTAATAAGGATGAAAACTCCCCCTTTACAGCTTGTTCTCCCAAACAAAAAAAGTGTATCTTCTGTCAGACCCTCCTTAATGTCTGCCAGAATGGGCAGAGCTGGTAGCTTTGCTCAAAGGTCAGGGCAGTTAGTCAAGGCCTTAGATGGGAGAGAGTCCGTCACAGTGATGATCTTGTCCTCTTTAAAGCTTGTAAGGGGGTCTCTGAGACACGAGGATTCATGACACATATATAATTTGGGGGGGTGGGAATAAGCTTTAAATAGAATCTTTTGGCTGGAAAACCAAAGTAACAGTAACTTGGAGAATCCCTACAGACAAATCTGGCAGTGCAAACATTTACATCTTTATACAGATGTATAGATATATATATATACCTATCTATATAAATGCCAAGATAAACAAGCTTTTCTCCTTTGATTAGGTAATGTAGAAAAAAAGATTTTAAGTTGAAAGAATTTGCTGAAAAATTAGTAGTCTTGTGCCTGAGGTGAAACAGGAAAGCATGTATTAATATACACAGAAGTAGTATGTTAGAAAGCTAAGGAGTTACCACTAGTTGCTCACTGTATGCTTTGCAGTGAATTGCAAGCACTGTACAAGGTGTAACTCCCTACTTAGGATGATCTCTCTAGTTTGTGGACATGACTAGCAGCCTTTTGGTGAGTGAGTGTTCAAATGTTGACATTTGAAATGAGAAAGATACGGCTGACCTAGCTTACATGTTTCCATGCTCAATTATTATGCTTGTACCTGTCTCTGAATAGGCTCACTTTAAATATCTCCCTCAGTAATGTTTCTGCCACCTATGCTTTGAAGACTGTTCCACTGGCCAATTCAGTGCATAGTCAGAAAATCTTTATTTTGGACATCTTAAACTAATTTCTCTGGTTTCGTGCATTTGTAAACTTTTTGCTCATTGCCTGTAACTTTTTTTTTTATATTTAAGCAGAATATCTGAATTGATATTTGAACAGATTATTGTCCCTGGTGAAAAGAAAAACCATGACTGGTAATGACATACTTCATATCAATATAAACTGAAGGATACTTATGTCTTTAAAATTAGGTTAAATTAAATGTTTCAATAAGCACATTAGGATTTGTATTCCATTTTTAATGGTGATGTATAAACAGTACAAAGGGGCTGACCATAAGGAGAACTTTGGTTCAGAAATCTTATTATTCTCTTAAATTAACACAAAAGGTTTAGAGAATATGGTGAGATTTTGTATATGGAAAAAATAGCACATCACAAACAATTTAATCTGATCGGCTAGGAATAGTATCTGTTTATAACATAATTTAAAACACTAGCTGAGGCTGAGCATAGAACATCTTTTATTATTTGATGTGTTTTTGAAATGCTGTGATATGCAAAGCTGACCACCCAAGGGGCTCACATCACTTGCTCTTGCTCAAACTCAGCAGAGTAAGTTTCTTTCATTTGGTGTTGCAACCTTTCAGTTTTATGTCCTGGCCTTGCCTGAATCTGAAAACTGTGACAGTCAGCAGAATCAACCTCTTTTTGGCAGACCGACCCAGATCACCCAGAATCAAAGACCTAACATCAAATGATATACCCTGAAGGATAATGAGGTTGGGTTGTGGAAGGATGCAATTAATTCTCATGGCTATTGTGGTTACAAAAATAGAGCTTGAGGAGAGCAATGATATTCCCTGAGTGAGGAAGACACTGAGCCCCAAACCACGACAGCCCTTTGCAGTCACTCCAGTGCTATTCCTCAATTTAATGATCTTGAAGTAGACCTCAGACCATAAAAAGAAGAAATATAATTTCACTTTGGCCCACACAGAAGCTGGCTTTCTCATCCTTCTACTAAGCCAAAATTTAACAATAGTAGGGAGCCAAGTCCTGTAATGATAAGATGCCCTCATTTTTACAAATTATCCCGGCAGACATTTGCTAGTACAGTTTGAAGGATTCATAATTAGCTTTGAAATGCATTTGTCAAAAAAAATCAGCAATATGGGGATGTTTAGCCCTGGGTTTTGTTGTTGTTGTTGTTTGGTTTTGTTTTGGGTTTGGGTTTTATTATTATTAATTATTTTTGTTTGTTTTTGTTGTTGATGTTGTTTGGGTTTTTTTGTTGTTGTTTTTCCCACATTTGTTTCCTCAGTGGGAGCTTAATTTAAGACTCTTGAATCAGAGGAAGAAGCCTTTCTCTTGACCAAAACTCATTAACCCTCCCTATTAATAAATTTCAATTACAGAAGGGACCATTAGATCATTCTGTCTGACCTTCTGAGCCACACAGGCCATGACATCATGCACAGCTATTCCTGCACTGAGCCCAGAAAAATGTGTTGAGACTAACACATATCCTCCAAAAAACTACAGCATGTTTGTGGATAAAAGTAATCTCTTCAGCTGGATCAACTCTTTTTTAGAGTAGAAGAAAAGAAAAAGAAAAATTAAAAAAAAAGTCAAACCTTTGTTAAAGATGAAGAGAGAGAATCCATGATTTTTTCATTTGCCTCTCTGAATTTTTAACAACCTAATTGTTATAATAATGTGTCATAATGACTGAAGTATGGACCGTGGTTTCCTTGAATGCATGGGGTTTGTCTTTTTTATATGTGACTTTGAAAAAAAATATTTTTGTCGTCTTTGTGTGTGTCTTGATGGTCCCAGCATATTCCTTTCACTATTAGCTGATAACTCATCAGTGGTCTGAAAGGAGAGTCCTCAGCAAGAAACCTACTGAATACTCAGTATTTTAAAATACTTATTTTAATCCAAGCCCCTTGGTGATGTGTCCAGACTGTGAGTGCCCCAGTCTCAGTGGCTATTTCTCTAGGACAGTACTGATCTTGTCTCTGTGGGCTAAATCCCTCTACACTGTACAATAAGGGCATGTGGGAACACATTTTATCTTTACTGTCCAGTTATCACATGAGAAATCTGTTTTGTTTCAAGTTCAAAGATTTTTTAAGGGGAAGTAGGAAACATAACTCAGAGAGATAGGGCCAAGAAGCATTATTAATATGTTAAGGGTACAGAAATGATGCCAGAGAGGGTGCCTCAGGGCACTCAAAATGCACCTACTTATTTCTCGTTGAGTCATGATCCCAATTCCACTACCTTTCATTGCTTAGGTGCCTATCCTGTTTGTATCTTCAGCAGCCCTGGTTCAGCCTGCACTTGAAAGGCAACCTCACTGCCTTGCTTGTGATGCAGACTATCCCAGCAGTCTCACTCAGCCAGGTTACTGCCTCCAGAAGGCAGCCACAAACCCCACATCAAGCCCTGGCTAGTTCAGCACCTCTATCCTCCATGCCACAGGCAATGAGGGAATCTCCAGTGGCTGGCTTCACCGCAGGGTCTGCTGGCATTGCTCTGGGTGTGAGGAAGGAAAGAGCCCTTGTGTTTGTGGTCTTCCAGGCCTCCTGCAGAGACCTGATCTATTTGTCCTGCTCAGGGTGCACCCGTGCCAGGGTCCTGCCTTTGACTCTGAACATCTGGCTCACACCAGATGTTTCAAAAGAGAGCACAAGAAATCCTGAAGGTGACAGCTACAGAATATCCAGCCAACAGGGAAAGTTTCCTCCAAATCCTATTACTCAGTGGTTGGCTTCAACCCTGGAGCATTAAGCTTTATGTCCCCTGTAAGCACTGTTTGTGTTTGCTCTGTATTTCCCCACCACAGTAACTCTGAATCTTCTGGATGTCCAAAGGGAGGCCAAAGGGTCTCAATGCCATTTTAAAATAGAGATGTTTTTTAACACTAGAAAGAAAAAAATAAAGTGCAGTCCCAGCTATTATGCCTGTCCTGGAAGAACTTTATAATCACTTTTCTACTCTTAAGAAATAAGTTTTGCTCTCCAGCAGCTTTGCCTAGCAGGTTGTTTGAAGAGCTGAAGTATATTAAAGGCATGTAATAAATGATGTTGGATAATGCAGTTCCAGTCACACCCTGTCACAGGAGGACAGGAATGGTAGGGACACAAGGAAGACTGAAGGGATGGCAGTTAGATGATGCTTATACATTACTGCTTCTAATTTTCTAAATTATTATCAATGAGAGACACAGTTGGTTAAACACCATCATGAACCATCAGCAGTATCTGGTAGAAATTTCAGCTATCATTCTTAACTTGGCAGTGTACTTTAAACACAGAAAATGTCAAATTTAAAATAAAGACCCTTTCATATGATAAAGTTGCTAGGGAGAATAAATAATAAAACATATTGAGCCGTGGTGCTGCCAGCTCATCCCCACTTGGCAGGCACGATGCTGTAAAGCTGGGTCAGATACCTGTCCTTCAGTGAGGAACACAGCTGCCAGCCCCAAAACCTCCCTGCTGCTCTCCATGGCTGGCTGGGTGGCTCACCCTGACTGATTCTGCCACTGGCCTCTTCCAGGACTGTAAAACTTGCTCAAGGGCTTTGCACTATGGGATTTTCTGTAAGGATCAGGAGCACAGCACATATGAACGTGACATTCATGACACAAGATCTGTCTTGTGTATTTGTTCAGCATCCTCTCATATGACTGAGTTTTCTTACTGTATCTAAAATACCAATATCCCTATAATAGCCTTATGGGAAACGGAGTACATTAGGGGTAAAGCAGAGAGATATATGAAGGTGAAATAAACCTGGAAGGAAGAACATACTTAAGGAGAAGCTGAGAAAACTGTTGTGGGTAAAAAGCTATGAAATACCGAGAGAGTATTGAGATAACACAAAATTATTACTCAAAATGACTGTCTAAAAGGCTGGGGTACAAGAAGCACTAAGAGTAGAGAAAAATGAGTGGGAAAAACAAAGGGAAAAAGAGGAAAGAAATAGGGAAAAAACAGAGACTGAAGAAATCATTGTTGTCACTTTTTTATTTTGTAGAAAATTTGCCTTTGTACAGCATCAGACTTGACCATGCATCAAACAAAGCCTCAAAGAAATTCACAGCCCTGGAAATGGAGGCCAGAGAGTAATTATATAGACTTCGCTCTGACACTTCTTGGAAGCTACAGATGTTCATTGTTTGGACACACAATGGACAGATTAGTATCTCCAGATGTTCACCATCCATCCTCCCAGAACATTAATGGGCAAGCCAGGCAATGAATGCTTTTAGCAGAAACTTCAGTTTCCACTACTGCTTCAGATGAAATATTTTGTGTTTATGCTCTGGAGAGCACCTGCTCCAAATGTAGGCAGCCTACAGTACACTGCTCTGCTCCCCTGTGCCACCACCCAAAAAACTCACAAAGCCTGAAAACTGTCCACACACGTGCTGATGAATTGACTTCAAAGAGGAAGAGAATCCAGCATTGCTTCTGACTTTTTTAACTGATAGGAAAAAGCAAATATTTAAAATTACAAAGTATTTAAGTGGGTTAGGGGCTCAGAGTCAGTACGAAGTTAGTACTTCTCTTGGGCCACAGACATAATAAGACAACTTTTGTAAGAAAACTGACCAGGAATTTGACTATAATTATACTTCTTATTCACAGAGGAAAAAAAGCGTGCATCAACTTAGCACTACCAAATGTGATACAATCAGTTGTCATACATTTATTTATTCTTTTAGAAAAACTTGTGATGACATTTTTGGGAAGGCTCTAGATAACAAATGCCCATTTTAATTTGAACAGAACAGCTGCTTACCACCAATCCTCAATGCCACATTATATAATGCCACAGGTGAGACACTGCTGAAAAGCAGCAATTCAGCAGCAGCACCCAACTCCCCCTCAAAATGATTCAGATCTTTAACATTATTGGCATGGTTCCCTCTCATGCCCATTGATGAATTCCCCCTGGCAAAACATAACCTTCTGCTGAAGCATACATACTTAATACTGCAAAAAACTACTGTAAGTGAAGAAGTATGTGTGTCACCTTTGGTGTAGGAAACTGTAATAGAAAACAAGACATGGTTTGGTCTTCCACTTATACGTAGAGGATGTTAAAGAGGCGTATGCTTTTTTCAGCTTGAATAATTTCAGTGAAATGGATGCTCATGCTTGAGCTTCTCAGCTTGAGCTACAGCTTCGTTACAGATGCATGCTGTCCTGCAGCGGAGTATCTTACCCTGAGGAGAAGAGCAGTGCTCTGCAAGAGGCTGTGCTGTTGTGCTGCCTTTATCTGCTGGTGCTGCAGCAGTTTTCCTGTGGGATGATCAAGTCACTTCAGCTGACCTGAATTTGCTCTCAAAATGCCTTTGCCATAAAACAATGGAAAGAAAAGGTCCAGAAAACTGAAGGTAAATTATTTGCTCTACTACGGTGAAACTCTTGAGGAATTTAGCTACTTGTTTCAAGAGAAGAGGAATTCATGCCAAAAAGGGAATATGAAAATCTGTGGGAGCGGTTGTACACAGCAATTTTGAAAAATCATTCCCTTCTGCCTGCATGTGGGTAACCCACATACATAGGAAAAAAACACATCTTGTGACAGCCAGCAGAAGATAAAAAAGAGATCCCTGATAGGAACAATACATTAAAAAAAATTAGCATGCCATTAAAACAAGTATAAATGCCCATCATATTACATGAGTGAACTGTGTTTTCTGTAGTGTACGTGCCACTTTTAATGAATTCATATACTATGTGCTAAGTGTTTCCTAATGCCAATAGGTGGTGCTTTCAGTAAGTAATAGAATAAATATTTCTTGCCCGTTTTTTTTTCTGTATCACGTTCTCATTTTGTTAAGTAAAAGAAAATTGAAACAAAACACCAAAGGTGCCTCCTCCTTCTGCAGTCCACCAACCTTGCACAAAGATGTGTATCACGTTTCTGAGGCACTCTGGTTCCCTTCGGGTGTGATAAACTGCACTTTGGGTACGATGAGGGAGGGATTGGTTCTGCGCATGGAGTTGCTCCTCCGAATGGAGTTGTTTCTCCTCATGGAGTTGCGTTTCCGCAGGGAGTTTTGGTGGGACAGCTCGCTCTTCTGCAGGGTCTGGATAAGAATGGATGGCTTCTCATCAAGCTCTCGAGCACTGCAACGTGGTGCCGCCACTTTGACGGTGTTGCCAAACTTGGAGTAGTCAACTGCGTACACGCCTTCCTCCTCGGTGACAATGGGCACAAAGCGGTGACCCCACAGGATCTCCTCTGCTACGTAGGAGGTTCTCGCCTGTGTCGTGATGCCAGTTGTTTCTACAACTCCTTCAAGTATCACGATGAGCTCCAGGTCCTGAAGTGCCAGGTCAGCAGCAGAGATATCGTAAAGAGGACTCCGTTTGTCTATGATGTGACAGATGATTAAGGGAGCCACGAGGAAAATATTGTTACTTTCAATGGGGTTATCCACAGGGATATCTACTTGGTGAATGGGTATGACTTCTCCTTCAGGGGTCGTAGTCTTCCTCACAACCTGGATTCTCACCGAGGCACTAATGATCATGCTCTTCCTCAGGTCTCCCACTCGAAACATGAAGCAAAGTTTGCCATTTCGAACTGCAATGACCGCCTGCCGGCTAAAAATCAAGGTCTCAGCTCGCCTGTGAGCTTGTGCAGTTTTCATGAATATGCAGCCCAGCATGACAGCATTAATGATCAGACCCACAATGTTCTGCAGGATCAAGACCGTGATGGCCAAGGGACATTCCTCTGTCATCATCCTACCCCCAAAACCAATGGTTACCTGAACTTCAATGGAGAAGAGGAAAGCGGAGGTGAAAGACCTGGAGAAGAAGATTGCACAAAGTTAACTCTAAGGACATCAGACACAAACAGAAAAGTTACTAACACAGCCATTCTAGAAACAAACTTAGAGCAGGTTATTTGTACAGTCCTGTACATTTAAGTCTTTTGTTAACACCAGCAAATGCACTGCATGCTTGGTGACTTTTTGCTTGATTGGATCAGTATCTGATGGTGACAGGGAAGACTTCAGAGTCTGAGCTCCTAAAAGACCACCTGTAATACTAGGTGACCCTGAGAAGGTCACTAGATCCTCTGTTCAGGAACACCTGCCTGCCCAGTGTCTTAGTCAACAGTGCTTTAACACCGGGGCTTTCCACCTTTTCTGTCCCATGAAGTTCACAAAGTCTCTTATGTATAAAATCACTAATTTGGGGTTTATCTAGTAGACTAGCAGCACATTGTGTCTCATATGAACTGATATCACAGTAACCCTTTAAAAATAGTACAATACACCAGCATCGGAAGCATTGCCACACTCAATGCAGCTTTACCTACAGAAAGTATGTCCTGCCCATGAGGATGTTTCTAAATCACTGATTTGGTTTGCTTTTCAATTAGTCAGATTTTAAATAAAAGTTTCTTTTTGTTTCCTAACCATGTTTTCAATGAACAACGGTCATGAGGAGACACTAAAATAGCATAGGCATTATCAGGGATAATTTTCTGTAGAATGACAAAGTTCATTTTTCGAAAAAACAGCCAGTCTCTGCAGAGAGATCTTTGACAGAACTTTTTTTTTAAAAAAATCTTTGGCAGATTCCCTTGTATTGAGGAGTTTATTTATGCATTTCATTCTGAAGAAATCAGGGACAAAGTTGTTAATAAACAGAATCCATGGGATGATTTCTTATGTTCATGAATATTTACATGCAGAATTAAGATTATGATTTAAATTAATTCAACTTAATTCAGCTTAAAGCTTTGTGGAGGAAATATTCTGATTTCCTTAACAATACTCCTTCATTAAAAAATAAGAGAGAAAGAAAAGAGAGTCTGCCTTTTTACAGTGGAAGTAACTGAAGCAGCAAGTTTCTAACAGCATTTTAACCATGTGAAGAAGGAGCCAGAAACTCCAAATCACACCATTCCCAGATTCTTCCCCTTAGAGCTGTGTAACAGTTTTCCTCTCTGGATAATGTTTGGTTTCTGTGGCAAAAATCTGTGAGACAGAAATTTCTGCAGTACTTAAAAAAAACCAAACGAACTGCTGTGCAAGTCCTAGACACTGGTTAAAATGTCCAAAACCAGGTTTCCCATGAAACTGTAATTGCACCTACCCAAGAAAGCTCTCTTGTAATGTCTGTGGGCCTAAATCTCAGAAAAGTAGGTTAAAACACACTTGCCATTATTTTGGGATATATATTATTGCAATATAAACCCTATTTTACATCCAACAGCTCACCATTCTTAAAAATGTAATCAATCATATTGTTATTTCATGACTTTGTCCAAAGAGGTAGCCAGATTTAACAATATGAAGTATTTTACTATGAAAGGAAAAGATTTTCCACGTCTTGGACATGGACACTTGAGCTGCTGTTGGCTGAACCACCACAGGTGCTTGCAGGAGGGAGTGACATGTGTTCTTTGTCATGGGCTAAACCAGAAAGTTACAGCGATTCGTTTGTTCTGCATTTTCAGACCCCTCCGGGCTGTCCTTGCGGCAGAGCTTAGCAGCCAGTCTGGAAAAGCTGCTGATATGGGGCTGCCACAGCCGGGGCTACAGGAAGGGAGTGAAGGGCAGAGCCACCTCCATGTGTCCCGCCTTGTCCCAGCAGCATGAAGCCTTTGGCAGATGGCTCAGGCTCTGCAGGAGGCCCTGTGGGGAGCTCCATGGGGTTGGGCCAAGCCAAGGAGACTGCCAGCCAAGTGGAGGGATGTCCCCCCAGATGACCCTGAAGAACCTATGTTAATTTGGGCAGGACAAATCTCACAAATTCTAGAAATGCTGGGGGTGATAGTCCAGGAGGTGCAATCTGGGTCATGACATCTCATTTCAGAGGCAACTTCTTGTAGCCAGTAATTGTAAAAAAAAATAAAATACAGCGCAATCTCTCCCATCCCTCCCCCTGCCCCAACGCCCCAACCTAACAGCTTGGAAAATCACCATTTTCCAACCTTCAGTTTGGAAAATCACCATTTAGAAAAGAAGTGACAAAATAAAGGGAGAATGAGATGTCTACTCCCTCACAAGCCAGATACAATGTCCCTTCAAACTTGGTGAGGTGTCTCAGAATTATGTGCAGGAGAAAGGAGAAAAGGGAAGTGGATACTCTGATGTCTCAGAGTACCTGCAGCTCCCCTCACAGCACTGCAATGTGTAAGGGCAGCTGACCTGAGCAGTCTGGTGGTACCAAATCAGGGTGTTTCTGCTTAAAAACCTAGTGCTATAAAAAGAGATTTTACTGATGTGATGATGAAGTGACTTTATTACTTATCCCACCTCCAATTAACAACCACTCCTCCATTGTGTGTATATATGTCCCAGTTTATCACTGCCTTGAAAACTATCATAATTTTAGGGATGCAGAGTAAAATACTTTAGCAGGTGACATTTAGTCTAGCAGTCTCTTAAGCTTTCACTGTCCAATGCACCATGCACAGCATGTGGCTTCATGGAGGTTTTTTGAAACACCCCATATTTAGCTGACCTGTAAGAGTCATCTTGAAAGACATCTAGTTTTGCCCAAAGTAGGCCTTCTTGCTAGTCCTGCCTGACACCCATGGCCACAGGAACTACTCTTGTTGTGGCCACTGGTGCAGCAAGTGGCTCACACCATGCTGGGGATGCTCCCACTGCTGTAGACAATGTTACAATACATATAACACGTACCCACTCTTGTAGCAGGCTCTTATCTCGACAGGCAAGGTATGTTACCCACAGAGTGTGGAGACACATGAAAAGCAGCAGGTCTCCCTCTCTTTCAGATCCTGTAAGGAATCAAAGAAATCTACAGTACAGTATTTTCCAAGCCCAGAAGGCTTGCTGAATTTATGTAATCTAGAGGAAAACACTGCACTTTTCAGCTGTCTCAACCAAACACAATGGTTCATGTAAACCAAATGCTGCATTTTAGGCATCCTCAGGACAGCAGGCATCTCTGTTCCCCCTGTTTCTTCATCCCTCCGACTGTACTTTACCTGACACATGTCACACATGGTGTCCACTTTGTGCTGTTTGCAGTGCTTTCTGTGCTTGGGTCCATGTCGCCGTGGGCAAAAGCTACCAGCCACCACATCATGGCAAAGAGCAGCCAGCTGCACAGGAAGGACATAGTAAAGATGACAAGCGTGTGACGCCACTTGAGATCCACCAAGGTGGTGAAAATGTCTTGCAGGAATCGCCCCTGCTCGCGGATGTTCTTGTGTGCCAGGTTGCATGCCCCATTCTTGGCGATGAAGCGGGCTTTGCGGGGCCGGTCTCGGATGCGTGGCTTGCGCAGATTCTCAGCAGCGATCCGTGCCAACACATACTCTTCAGGAATGATACTCTTCCGAGCCAACATCTTTCTGCCAACATAGTCCACTTAGCGAGATGTGAAATGGGGGGTGGTCCCTTTAGCGTGTCTTTGCAGGGATCACTCTACCCTGCAAAAAGAGAGAACCTGGTCAGATTTGTCACCTATTCACTGCAGCAATAATCCCTGATTAGCCACCCCCTACAACAACCATAACATCAAATGTCCCTGTAAAATTACTTATTCTACAGTGCTCTCCCTCTTTCACATCATCACTTTGATAAGAACAATTGGTATTAACTCATAACAGAAACAAAAGATGTTATTTTTACACTCCTTGAAGGAAGGGAGGCTGAAGAACAGTCTGCAAACTTAGTGTAAAGTAGCGTGACATACGACAGGTCGGTTCCTCAGGCTGGTTCCCCAGGAGACAGCAGTGCCCAGGTGGGTACCACAACACGGAGCACGACGTTACTCGCATTCTTCAAGACGTGAAGAATCAGACTTCCCTGGTTTGAAGCAAGGCTAGTCTGCGGAGAGACGGTGGAGACTCATTCCTTACGGCTACAGCCCCGCACAGCTGGCAGGAGCTCTGCCGAAAGCCCCTATCCCGTCCCCCGACAGCATCACAAGAAGCTGAGCTGGAGGTGCGGGAGGCGGGGAACGGGACTCAAAGGAGCAGGCGGTCGTATTTGCCCTCCGCAGCTCTCCTTCCTTTCCGGGATTAGGCGGGGAAACTCTCAACTCTCCCTTTATTCCCAAACTTTGTCCCCAGACGGGTGACNTACTCGCGGCACGCTGGGTGATACGGGGCATTTAGGCTGGATCTAGCAAATGTAGCAGAGGAAAGAGGTGCTTACGCTGTTTGCTTTTGCCTTTGCTGTAGGGAGCTGGCTCTGGGAGCGAGGTGCTTACACTGTTTGCTTCTGCTTTTGCTGTAGGTTCTGCCGGGGTATGCCACCACTTGCTTGCTTCCTCTGGTAAGCAACTTTATCTCGCCTCTAATCTCGCTGACACAACTTGCAGGCAGAAAGCAAAGCATGTGCGTAAGCATTTGGGGGACCAAAGCCAGAATCTCATGGCCTTTGCTACTTTTGACAAACTTAATTACCTGTTTCTGCAAGAATAGAAAAAAGACTTAATTTTATGGTTTCAGAACTCAGGTTGAGCGTAGAGTCAGGCCCATTGTGGTGCTCAGCTGCTGTAATGGGTGTTGGCAGATGGGCATTTGTATATGGGATGGGTATAGGAGAAATTATGCACAAGGGCAAAACCCAGTGAAATTGCAGCTCATTCTTTTTCCCACAGGTCGAGATTTACAGTTTTGGCTCTTGTGTTTAATGGAAACTTGCATTCTTGGAAATCGTGGCTTTTTTTCCTAAGTCTCAGGGTTCGTAGCAGGAAGGATAAACAGTACATCAACTTTATGAAAAGATCTAAATTTAGATTTTAATGAAGCAAAGTGCAGAGATTTCATTAACTCCCCCATGTCCAAGTAATGAGGGAAGGTTTCTAAACTTACTCTGTGTATCATTCAAGTGAATGACATGTACGGTATAAAATTTATACAGAACAAATACCTTGCTTCTCTCTGTAAACTAGAGAAAGAAAGAAATGCTTGACAGGCCTGCTGTGATTGGGAAGGTTTTAAGTGTATTCAGGCTTGGAAAAATTGAGAAGGCACATTTGACAGGCAGTGTAATCCTCAGCTTGAAGATATCCACCCCGTTGAACACATGCATGTGCTCAACTTTAGATGAGTGATTCCTGGAAACATTTCTAGCACTATCCTTTTCTAATACCAGTAGTTATATCCAGTAGTTGGAAAAGAGACTTAAAGCCCCAGTCATATTAGGTAATTAGCTAAACATTTGTGTATGAAATTAAGTTTAGGCAGATATCAGTTCCAGTCTGAAAAAAACAGGATCTCAATTACCTTCAGATTCTAACCAGGCTCTGAATACACATACATAAATTCACTTGGGTGGGTATCTGCAACATCAGCATCATTGGTACCAGCTATAGAACTTCACAGACTTGGGATGTTACCCTGCAACAAATGGAGTGGCAGAGACTGATCCTGATGGGTTGACTCATTTGTTTGATGTATCCTCCAAAAGTGCATCTCACTTGGGTGTAACTATTGGAAACAACTGGTTTTATACACATGAAAAAAAAATCCTTCCTTTTCCTTTTTTTTTATTTTTTTTCTTTTCCTTATCCCTTTCCTCCTGCTTTCTCCCTTTTAGCTCCTATGAAGTATTTATTCCCTGCTTAGGTCTAGAAAAAAGACAGCCATTCTGAGAATGGCTGCTCAGAAAAAATTGCTGCATCTCAAAAATTAAAGAACTGTCTGGGAGCTGCATGGGAACCCCCCTCCTTTTTCACAAGATCCTTGAATTGCATTGTTTTTCTTCTGACACAAATTTACTCATGCTACATGTCCAATTGTACAGTTTCCTCTCAAGTTATTGAAATCCACAGCTTTATAAATAGGACCACACCAGTGCAGCTGTATTCAGCCTGAGACGCTTTTTGCTCTGCCAAAGCCTCTCAGCTGCCATCATGCTCCTTGTCCCATCTCTGCTGGCAGTGACTGGGACTGTGTAGCACAAAGTTAGTGTGTGGGTTAGCAGCTAGTCTGGCGGAATGCATCAAAATCATCTTTGAGGGCAGGTTGGAGAAAGGTAGGACCTTCCTCAAGCTGCCCAGGTGGAACAGAAACTGCTGCTAGTTCTGGTACTGTCAGAGACTCCTATAACTTTCAACCATGTTTGATCCCTGCTAAACTACTGGAGATTTCCTCCCCCTTAACTGGGCACCATGCAGAAGCCAGACTTTTTTTGTAGGTGAGATAGGTAGGAGTCCCACCAAACAAACACAGATTGTCTTGGCACAAGCCCAGTGTGATTAAACAAAATTTACTGATCATTTAACCCATCTTCCTATGTGGGAAGAAATGTGCTCATAAAATCCTGTCTTTCCCTCTCCACCTCCTCAATACCAAAAGATCTTTTCCCCCAACAGGAGGAGAAGTCTTCCTTCTCCCTTACACTTGAGATTAGTTTCAGGGAAGCCTGCTGAGCTATCATCGTTGGGACGTGAAGATCAGGAGCACCAGAACTATTCCCTTTTTCCGGTTAAACATTCTGAGACATGTTTTTAAGCACAGCATCCACTTCCCAAATTACAGTGTATGAATATGTTCTGGAGAGTGACAGCTACTAAAAATGTTCCCCTTTGCCCTTTTAAATAGTTGTTTCGTTGCCATATACACATCTAAGTCTCAGATTTAAGTAATAGCTGGGAAAATCTTCCAAAATGTCTCCTAACCCATTTTGTAAGGAACAGTGTCTGAGTGCTGTGAACACAGCCTTTTCAGGCAAAAAAGGATCAGAACTGATGGCAGGTTTGCATCCAGTTTTGTTATGGCCCATCATTTGTTTCTGGTTTTGCTGTTTCATTTCTTCTCCACCCACAGGAGTTACTGACGTTATGGTAAATAGCGCTTTACAATTATGCCTATCTGAAAAAGGATTAAATAATGTGCTTAGACATGAAGCTGAAATTTCCACATTATAGCTGTGTCCAGCCCTTTCAGAAAATCCTGCTTTGTAATAAGTTTTGTTTGAAATTCTAATCTTGGTTTAGAGATAGGATGACTTTGCAGGCGTCCAGAGATGTCATGCACTCAGCACGAGGCTTCCACAAAGACACAAAGCTGATAAGCCATATTCGGATCTCATGGATGAACTCTTCCCCAGATGAACTGGCAGTAGATCCATCAAACATGAAAGAGCAGAAACTGCAGACTAAGGGTGTCTGTTACCCTGAACCAGCCTTTTATTTTCTGTTTCATGCAAGAGCAGCAGGACAAAAATAGTCTCATGAAAATACATGTAACTAGTACACCTCACCTAATATTACTGAGTTGTGTAGTGAAGTTTGTAGATGTTCTGTGGGTTTGCTGGCAAAGGGATCATTTCCTGTTAAAAATGATCTTGTTTGGAAATGGTGCATCAGCCCTGCTTGATGAAATCCGGTAGTCTGACTTCTCTGTGCATGCCAGGCAATGGGATGGAGGCTATTGACCCTTTACAAAGCTAGCAATGTGTTGGTAGTTCTCTAAAAGCCTGTTATGGTACTTCCAGTGCTCACAAATGGGGTCTGGTGCATCTCTTACTGGGAGTTTAGTATTTTCTATCTCCTGAGCTTTAGGTTCTGCAGTTCAGTGAGCTGATGGGCACTGCTGGCCATGGCAAAGATATCCCCTACCTTTGTATCTGCTTCCTGCAGAGCACGGGGAAGAGAGAAAGATCCACGCTGCTGTGGGTGAACTGTCTTAACTGGCAGCAGCTATATCCCCTAGAGCATGTCCCCTTCAAGCACTTTTGAGCTTCCTATAGTCTGAACAACATTAGGCTGACTTCAGACTATCTCTACCCACAGCTGGCACCATGTGCTTGGTGGGCAGTGATTCTCCAGCCAAACCTGTCCAGAGCTGGGCCCTTGCTGCTGCTAGCAGTGCAATACATGTTCCTTTTCTGGCTCCTGTGGCCTCTCCTAGGAAGCGCTGCTGTTCTTTGAGGGCTCACCTGGTACTTGCAGAGAGTCAGCACATGGACCACCAGCATGCATCGGTGAGAAAAGGCACAGTCCTCCTGCATGAGAGCAGGCAGCCAAACGCTTTGGGCTGGGGCTGCATCTCCTGGCCTCCTGCACAGTCAGCAGCATGGGGGGAGAAGGGAGGAGAGGAAAGATTATCACACTCAAATGACACAGTTCCTACAGTCATCTGATTTATGTAATCCAGTATCTTTCAGCCTCTATTTCCCTACTCCACCTCTGCTCCAGGGACGTGCAGAAGCCAAGATGGGTAGTTGAAAGAAATGCCTTGTGCTCCAGGGTATACCTTAAATTCACTCTCTGCCATAAGCCCTAGCCTCATTTCCCTCTAGAGATGACCGCATTGTATTAAATCCTTACGCAAAACCCAGCAAGATTTCTTGCAGTCCCACACTAATCAACCTCCATATCTTTGTCTTTAATTTTAGCTGTGTCTTCATTTCTTCCCAGATCTCAAATTTATAGTGCAGACTGAAAACCAAAGGCTGCACTTTGCAGAGTCCCAGTGCTACAAAGACTCATCCTGTCACAATGCCTCCTTATCAGGAATGCTGGCACTGCTTTTTCCCAGCCCACCTTTTAGGTCATGATATCCCTGACTAGCAATACTGGGTAATCCTCTTGGTTTTCAGGTCATGGCAGATATTAACTCCCACATACTTAAGTTTAAGACTTAACTTAAAGTACAGAAATACTGTACTGTCAAATCTGGAATTTACCCTAATCTGTGTCTGCTACAGGGTGAGATGGCAACAAAGTGGTACAGCTTTTTCTGTACTTTTTCTGATACCTGATGCTCTGAAGTATATCTGTCATGTTATGTGTCCCTTCCTGAAGCAGAAGTTTCTTCTAAGGCTCTGGGAAGAGACCAGGTATTGTCTTTGGCTCCCTGTGTGATAATTTACGGAGAGGCTGTAAATCAGTTTCTAGGTAAGGTGTAAATGATCACAGTAAGTCTCTCACTGTGTTGCTAATTCACTGGAGTGTTTTCTTCCCTTACATGCTTCTCCTTTCTGGCTCACTGGCTATTTCCCTGATTACTTTTTTTTTTTTTTCTGTGCAAAAACTGGCTGCTGATCCATCTCTCCATGTTTCTCTCTGAGTTTACAGTCCAGCCCAACCTCTGCATAGGTTGTGTAGAATGTGAACTCTTTACCTCTTCTCTCTAGTGGAGATGTGGATGCTTCTGTTCCCACTCTGCCAAACTCTTAGGATCAGTCATTCAATGGAGGCATCGTATGGTTTAAGTTCACTGATGGGTGAAACCAGAGTAGCAGGGCTTGCTATAAGCTCCTAACCTGCTGCACAGTGCCGAAGTGGCTCCCTGCAGATGGAGTAGAAGAGCTGATGGGAAGCTTCAGAGCTCTACCTCATATCACCAGGGCACTGGGAAAAAGATAAATAAGGGTTTGGACTCCTTAGCATCTTCCTCTTGCATTCCTCCATTTTTTCCCCATAGGTCTACCCAAAGCAGACTAGACTCAAAAGAGCAGAGTTCTCTGAGTGAGCTGTTCTCAAACTCAAGAGAGCCTTAGAGCAAGGTCTGCTAACCTGCTTCTCAGTCACCAGGCATGGCTCTGTACTTTCGTTGGTTTTCTTTGCCCTCTTCCCTCTGCTCAGTCTCATCTCAGTTTTCCATACATTTGGATTTTAAGTCTTGTGGGGAAGGATTTTCCAAACTAAATGATATTTCAAAGAGTCTAATACCTGATTTTTTAAAAACACCTTCCACTGCAATGTTGTTTCTCCAGTTCTTCCATACCACGTAATAACCAGGCATATCTTGGATGCAAGATGTCCCAAGCATGGTCCAGAGATCGTTCTAAATGCACAGGATGGACACGGCAACCTTATTTTGGGATAGCTGTAGTCTTAAGCACATGGATACTCTCACAGGTGGGCTGTGCCACTTTTCCTGTTTTATTTAGCAGTGTAGGTAGAGCCTAAGAGTTTGCTCTAGAAGACGTAAAGCTGCCTCTGGTGGCAGCAAAAACTCCGAAGCTAAGAGATGGTCTTTACTCCTACTGCTAGGACAAATGATAGCTGCCATTTCTCTTTGCCTTTTATGCTGGTGGTATTTCGGACAACAAAGCCAGGTATTGAGGGTATCAAGGGCCTTTCATTCCCTCTCCTTGTGCAAACTGTGCTTATTCCTCTTGTGTAGCTGGAGACAGAAGTCTTTTGGCTGGCTTCACTCCAGTAGTATAATGGAATTTTGCCTCCTCTTCTGAGAAGGGGCTCTACCACTAACCAAAGGAGATTTTTCTTCTGATTTGTGGAATGGTTTTTTTTTTGTATCTCCATCTTTGTATTGCCAAGTCCCCTTCCCTACAAGGGGATTGCTATCCCTGCTGGCTGCAGGATCAGAGCTAAATAAAGATTATGCTATTAATAGAAGATAGATGCCATCTCTCATTTTAAGTTCATATCACAGAATAAGTGGTAACTGAGGCCTCTAATCTCAGATGTGGTGAGACCTGGAGAAGTAGGTGGCACCAAAACTGAATGATTCAGCCATGAGTATGCAGTACTCAGAGCCTCACAGAACCTCACATTCCTGCCTCTGCAGGAGAAGTCTAATGGTCATAGTTAGTATTGCTGAAAGAGTAAGGACATAATCTAGCTATTATGATAAAACCACACAGGAATATAATATGAGAAATGAGTATGAAAATATGAATCTCTAACTTTCTGCTTTTCAAAGAATATGCTGCTTTGGAGCATCTGTAACTGTGATACTGTAGGGTGGTGGTTCTGGAGCATGTCATTTACACTAAGCTGCATTAGTTCCTTAGTTACATGGTTAAATATTTTACTGGACTTTTAAGTGATATTTATGGATGTAAGCTGGTACAGCCAGAAAGCCCTGAAGTAAATTAAAGGGAGATTTAAGAAATGTCATAGAATAGCTGTGAGACACTCTTTTGGGCAGTGCTAGCTGACACCGTTCATTACTTATTTATACCTTTTACCGAAAGGCTGTATAACCATGTCATGTATTCATGTATAAACCAAACTAATACGTGGGAATGAATGCACTGGGCAGTGAAACGTGCAACACGGCAACACATGAGCTGAATGCTACATTTTTACATAGTCATTCACAGGATGAAAATCTCTATGTTCAATGAAAACGAAAGGTGGCACCTTGCACATAATGAATGACACACCAAATAGAAGCTATTTTTAAAAAAGACATCTTTTCTATATTTTAAAATAAATTATTTATAGACTCTTCAGCATGTGGCTTATTATACTAGAAAAATAAGCAACTCCTGACAGGAATATCTGTTATGTTGGTATGTCTAGCAGCATATAGATGCTGTCAATAGTGAATAATTAATAACAACTATGTAGTAAATAGATTAAGACTTTTCTAAAAATCTCACTTTTCTTGGAGGATTACATTTGGAAGCGTCTCTGAACTCAATGGCTTCATACAAGCCAGTACTCCAGGCTGTCCTGCCAAAACAGCATCACCACATCACTAATTTATAAGAGTCAGAGAACAACTGCCTCACAATTTTTTTACAATTTGAAAACCTGATAATCTTTCCCCACAATTCCACACAGAGTTCAGTTCTGGTGGAGAAAAAACAGAGCAGTAAAAAAACAATGTGGAAATGATTGGGATATTTGCATGGCAATGAAGACTTTGATTTACTGTTTTGTTTTCAGACTTTTTTTAGTACTCTCTTAGTTATGCCTTTGGAAGGATTCATTTCCAAAGAAACTAAAGAGCTCTTCACATGCCATTGAATTCCTATCAGAGAATTTACAGAACATATTTTGATTTTAAATTGAACTTTCAAAAGATGATACTTGGGGTACAAAACCGTAAATGTGCCGAATTAATTTTTGCTTTTAAACACATTTTATGAAGAATCATTGTGACAGAGAGACTTTAACAAGTAACAGTGTGGTTTCGCTAGATATTTTAGAGCTGTTTTCTATTGGCAGTATCACACTGGGGATGCTGGTTCATAGTGCTTGCAAGGAAAACATATTTCACTTTCACCACTAGATAATGGAAACATGATAATGAAAACATGGCCCTCATCCAAAGCTTTTTTGTAAAGGTAGCTGTTTGCCTCAAGTACATTATATCTCCATTCATGATAAATGCCTATGTAGATAGTGTAAAATGTAGGTCTGATGTTTCCTTTA
The DNA here is from genome assembly GCA_013399075.1 of Chloroceryle aenea. NCBI lineage: Eukaryota > Metazoa > Chordata > Aves > Coraciiformes > Cerylidae > Chloroceryle > Chloroceryle aenea. Next base: position 293,933 of record VWZY01004560.1, read on the forward strand.
GCTTTTCATGACGCGTTAGCAGAATGATAAGTGAATGTATCAGCATCTTTCATAAGAAAGAGCCCATTGCTTTAGGAAACGAAAAGAACACAATTAATTAAATCAAACAATTTCCAGAATAAGAATTCTGAAGAGACCTACTTGACCACATTCAAAACTGATGTAATCTGTATTTGAAGAAAACATAATTCAGTGTAATTACTTCTTGTCAACAGAGGTTTTACGTATAATGAAATGCCAAATCCTTTGGGCTATATGCATGTTGGTACTAATTGAATTCAGTGGAGGCATATTAATCTACAGCAGAGGTGTTCTGCTAGCTTACACTAACCTAGAAGGAATCTTCCAAATGCTTGAGAAACTTTTGATAGTATATTCTTTCAGCTGAATGATACAGTTGAGAAAAGCAGGCATGTTCCGGCAAATAAAGAGCTTTTTCAGGTCTGCAATGCAACTAGAACTTAGAAACACTTGAGATAACTCCTTTGCATATCAATTTGCCTAGCAGAGCAATGATCTCTCCCTGCTGACTTTGTCTTTCTTATACCATGGGCTTCTCAGTGCTATCCCAAAATTCAGTCTAGAGGGAAGCTTCCTGCCTTGCAGGGATTGCCAGTCGGTCACTGTGTTCTTTTCAGTTTAAATATGGCTAAAAATCACACTTACTGTCTACACCTCTCAGAGGCTCTCTGAGGCTATAAAGTTAGTGATCAAAAAGGCAGACATCTAGGTAAAGCCCAATGCCTGTACTCCTCTGCAGAGGTGGGTGAGACAGGGACCTCCAGAGGGCAAATCACCCCACTGACTCATACGATGAGGATCTTTGCCTGGCATTGAAAAAAGAATACTTTTGTACTTAGAAACCTTTTTCTGAACAGAACAGAAGTGAACCTTGAGTTGCTTGTATCATATGCTTCTTTAGAATAAAGATTGCATGGCTGGGTTTTTGTATAAGCACACACAGATACAGGCAGCATGCTGTATATGAAATACAAAACTTAGGTGATTTTAAAGGTCTTCATAACAAAGAAAAGAGAGTATGAACAGTTAATTATAAGGGACTCTTTGAAATAAATGTAATATTAACCTAAACCAAGTTTGAAGTTACAAAAACTCAGCAGCAAACTCAGCTCAGAATTAGGAATCCTCACAGCCACTGACTTGATTTATTTCCCTAAAAAAAAAAAAAAGCAACTTTCCTAGTTGGTAACTGTGTTGTTTAAAATGTCAAGTCCAAATAATTGTCATGCTCCCTAAATCCCTGAATCATAAATAACAATTAGCAGGAAACAAGTGGTTCAGGCAAAGCTATTAAGGAGATTCTCATCATCTTTCAAGTTGTGATTGCCTGCCAAACATCATAAAAATAATTCACCTTAGGTGAATCTCAGCATCCACTGTGCTGCTATAGATCCTCACTGAAGTGAAGAGATGGAGAGATCTGTTTTAAGCACTGGATCTTGAGGAGGAAAAAGCTTCCCCTTGCTATATCTGTCAATACCGTTGCTTAATGGAAGAGCTTTATGGATCTGCTTTAAGAACTTCTTAAACATCACCCCCCACCTCCCATTGTGTTTCCCAGAACAATTAGGTTTTGGCTCAGTAATAAACATAAAGGTTGTATGAGATATTTCTAGTTTAGGAGAAGCTGTAACGAGCAACTTGCTGTTACAGGTTTCAGTGAGGCTACATACAGGAATGGAGCAGTCTCACCCATGCCAGCTGTGAGACCCATCTCAAGAAGTGGGAAAGAAAGATAACCCACGGGTTGCAAGTCAAAGCTTGAGAAACACTGTTCTGGTTCCACAAGCAGTTTCACAGGCAGTTTCGTACTTAAAGGGATCTATAGGAAAGATGGGGAGGGACCTTTTCAGGGAGTGTAGTAATAGGATGAGGGGTAAATTTCAAACTGAAAGAAGGTATAATTAGATTAGATATTTGAGAAAAATTATTTGCTGTGGGGGGTGTGATGGGGGGTGTGAGACACTGGAGCATGTTGCCCAGAGAAGTTGTGGATACCTCATCATTGGAAATGTTCAAGGCCAGGTTGGATGGGGCTCTGAGAAACCTGAGGTGCTAGAAGGTGTCCCTGCCCATGGTAGGGGGGTTGAAACTAGGTGACCTACTGGCCACAAAAATGCTCAGAGGGCTGGAACACCTCTCTTACAAAGACAGGCTGAGTGAGACAACAGGGGACGCATTTAAGAACTTTACATGAAATTAAAAATTTGTTTCAAAGACTTCATCACCTTTTCACTCTTCTTAGTAACAAAACTGCTGTGCAACCGTTGAGAATACCCAGCTCCATTGGAGGAAAACACAGAGTTCAGTCTATGCCTTGGTAAGTCTGTAATGCCACATGCAGGGTGGCTACGCGCAAGGAGATCTGGTATGTCTCTAGCAGTTGGTTTGTGTTTGCTGTCTCTATTGGGATTTGTGTATGTTGATTAGGATTAATTACATCATGAGTTGCTTTTAAACCTTCTAGGCCTCTGTGGGATACGCTGCGAGGATCATCAAACACTTGGCCCATGACTAATGTAATACTAAGGCAAATATTCCTGCACACCTCCGTCAAAATAAATGGACCATGCTGGTATTCTCATCTCATACTATATTTCCTTTTCTACCATTTTAAACAGCAGTGATAAATTCTATAGCTCTGGAGGGATGGATGAGCAAAGGAGGTGCTTGTTACACCTCTGATTTCTCTGGAACAAATGTAAGAGGACAGAAGTACTAATTATTAACTCTTTTAAGTACTATAAGATAACTGACACAATCCCAGGCCCACAGCAGACATTTAATGTAGTAGGATCTAGAATCTAACAGGCATCATCATCAGAGAGAACGCAGATAAGCAAAATGATATGCATTTCACACTGGCTGAGCCTGACAGCAATGACTCCAATTAGCTTTTCACCAAAGACAATTAAATCAAATCAAGAATGATTTTGGCCTTTTGGCTCTGAAATCTGTGTAGTAACATGCCCTTCCACTGTAAAAATCTGCTTTATTTTTTATTTTCTTTGTATTACAAAGGGCAACACAGGAAATTAATCCAGAAAAGAGCAAGAACTTTTCACAGCAGTAGACAGGGAAACCACAAAAGTACTTCCCCTCATAAAATATTCAACACTTAGTGTTCTTTGTTTAGTTGTGTCACACAGCTTTTATTTTCAATAGTTAATATGAAAAAAAAAAGGGGGGGAGGGAAGCAAACAAACAAACAAAAAAGATAAATCACTGTATCATTTTCACACCAACAGACTAAATGTAATGCCAATTTAAAAACCTGAATCTTCTCCAAAAGTCACAGCATATTTATTTTTTCGCCAATACCTTTTCCTTATGTTCTTTTAATTATACTAGAAACAGACTTAAGTGCACCTCGTGTTCATCCTAAATCTTGTAACAGTATATGACTAAGACTCATACTGCATACCACCAGTGAAGTTGATTTCTCAAGCTGTGCCTTTCAAAGTCTGTGAAACTCCTTCTGGAGGTTTACTGTCCATGGTGCATTTTTCATGGTTCTGAATATAGCCATATGTGTTAGTCATATGCAGGCAACTTTTCAAAGCTATATGATGTAAATATGTATCTAAACTCACCTAAATTCTTGAAGATACAATAATAATTTGAAAATCTTACCTTCGTGGACTAGATCTGGTTTAGAGATATGCCAGAAATGTATAAAGGAAAAGAAAGGTTGTCCCAGGATAAAATATAATGCAAAGAACTAAAGACATACAAAAGAATTACTGGTTGGCCAATTACATGCCATTTTGAACAGAATATTTTACTGGACATGTTTAAAAGATTAGCTAATGTCAAGTTTATAAAATCAGATAAATTTTAATACAAAGTCTTAGGATACTGTACAAAATTCCTCTATAAGCCTATTACAACATGCATAGGTACAGGATGATTTGCACCTTTGATTGACGAAAGCCTGCAGAAGAAATATGGATTTAGGAACTGACTGTAGGGATAAGCCATCATTGCACTGAAAAATAGCACTGTGACAACTACAGTATGCTAAGTAAAGTGAGGGAGAGGAAGAATTTCCTTATTTCTGATAAAATTCCTTTCCCTCATTCGCTGCTTCTCCACTGCAACTTGAAGAGCAAAGTTTATGTCTTTGGAATGCAAGCAAATTGCCCCAAGTGTTATGGGTTTGGATGTGGTTTGTTTTTTTTTTTTTCATTTTTCCTCCTTGGGGACAGAATGCTTCTGGGGATCTCTTGTTTTCTTGACAAACTGCATGATATGATTGCTGGTTCCAGCATAACATATGCAGTTTATAAGATCAGTGCATTCTTTTGCTCTCTATAAAAGAAAATAAAGTCATGAAAAATCTAAGGACAATGGCACTTTCCCAGGAAGTAAAAACTTCTGCTTTTGTGTGTGTGAAGTTTAATAGCTTTTGAATGAAGTGACATTTTTATTGCTTCAAGGCATACATGTATTGCAATAAGTTTTATTCTTTCAGAAGATGGAAGTGTAAAGAAAGAAGCTCTATAAAAAAAAAAAGAAGAAAAACAAGTGATGTTACATTGAATAGAAAATATTTGAATTTCCTTTGTTTAAAAATAAGGTATTAAAATACATCATGCCATTCTTCACATGTCAGCCCGGACAAATGAAGCAAAGATGCCATCCTCCTGGGAAAGTAGATTCTCAGGTGTATCATATTCTAAAATGTTCCCTCGCTTCATGACGATGACCAGGTCTGCAGTTAGGATGGTGTGAACCCGATGCTGCCATAAAGAAAAGCATACAGAAGTTTTCATTGTGATAATCCTCACTCTAGTTCATGAAAGGGCCTAACACGAGACATTTGGAGACGCTGGAGAAAGGCATTCCTTGTTTACAGTGGTATTTGGAGTAGGTCCTTGTGCTATATCTTTAATATGAAGAGATCTCCAATTACTTTACAGTCTCTGCCACCAAGTATGAAAATATTTAAGTACACCATTCACTTTTGGTCCACTAATTGACATTATGGACAGCTCAGCTGTTGGAATAAATCCTTTGGCATCACTGAAATTCATCTTCTGGGCAAGAAACATTCTGGGAATACCTGCACTGTCAGGTGGCTCAGTGTCCTGCTTTGCTCCTTGGTCTCCGTACCCCAACTGTCTGCTCTGCATTTATCTTAGGGCACTCCTGGATGATCTTCTCTAAATCAATTAGCTCCCTCTGAGATTAAATTTGAGGGTGCTATAGTTTAGTTCCACAGGCAACAGGAATGAAAACAGACTGAGTTTGATTTCAGTGCTGTATGAATATAGCCAGTCAGGTAGACAGGAAAAACTCTAAAAGTGTGATATTGCACTATAGAGGCTGAAGGTCAGGAATGACTTTATGTGGTGGATTCCTTTGACATGATAGCTTCAATGTTAGCTGCATGTCTAAGCATTAGCTAAATACGATTAGCATAAATAGTCATGAAAATTAAACAAGCCCAGGAACCACACAATAAACACCTTCTTGCACTGTCATCTCAGATGATGTGCAGAAGAAAGGAAGCAGAAAGAAAAGAAACTAAAGAGGTAAAAATAACTACCAAAGAGCCAGAAGTCTTGTGCACAGGATGGACTGAGAGAGTCTACTTGTGAGTCTTCACCAAAGTGGTGAACAGGCCGTCCTCTTTGAGGAGTAAGTTTGAGGCAGTGTCACATTCAACTAGAAAGCCCTCAGAAAGGACAAGGACAATATTTGCATCCAAGATGTGAGATACACGATGCTGGAAAAAAAGAAGAAAAACAGGTGGGTGAAGGAAGGATCAGCCATGAATGAAGAGAGGAAGGAAGTGAAGCCAAATCTCTGAGGAGAGCTACTTATTAATTAATGTGCTCTGTTTTGCTTACGACACCAGCTTTGGAAAGGCAAAGCAAAAGAAAAGTGAGATTCCAGTCAGAAAGACAAGGCCGAAAATTTGAACGGTATGTAACTGAAAGACAGTATGCTTAGTGCTGGCATCTTCAGCATTTACACAACCGAGAACCTTAGAGCCTATTCTAAATGACCTAGGTTAAGTGGTTTGCCTGACACAAACTAGTCACAGACAGACTCGAAACCAGAGTCCAGGAGGCATAACTCTAATCTCTAACCACAGGACTGGATTCCAGACAAAGCAAATGAAGCAGCTGTTGAAATACATATTTATCTTGTAGATAAAACATCTGTTTGCTGAGTAAGCCTGCTGGCACAAGGTGGAACTATTATTCTTAATGCTATCTACCATATGTGCCTCCATGTGTATGCATGTATACATATGCATAGATATATGGAACTTCTGTGTAGTAGAAATGGCAAGAAAACTCAAAAAAATATTGTAAACCTTTAGTAGAACAGATATTATTTTGAGCAATTCCTATTGATTCCAATTTTTAAATCCTTTACCATAAACCAAACATTTTATTCTCAAAGAGAGAAAAGATAATCCAACTTGAGAAACCACACAAAAAGATTTTGAAATCTCATCTTTTTTAAATCTGTGCTATGATTGTAGGCACTCCACACAGACTTCAGAGGCAAAGTTCCAGTCTAGGATTTTATGCAACTTTCAATAATGGCTTAACCTGTGGGTTCGGTTTCAATTTTTTAGTGAGAATGACTTCAGATTTTCTTGGAGACAGTGTAGAGGTTGAAGTTCCCTGTAAAGTCCTTCTTCAGATCTAAATGTCTTAGTTTGGCACACTGAATAGCAAGATAGCATTTACTGCAGGTTGTCAGGGTAACACTATGTGTCTTGACTTTTCTAGTACCTGAGGAAATTCTGACTTTGTTTTTAGTATTATTTTGTGATGTTTGTTTTGTATAGTGATGTTTAATTGGTGAAAGACCAGATTAACTGCCTGAGGAATGAGGAAAGAGCATTTTCTGTCACCAGTACTTACCGCTATTGTTACAACTGTGCGGTCTGCAAAGGCAGTCATCACAACCTTCTGCAAAATGTTTTCCTATCAAAAGAAAAGTCTTACTTCAGTTAATGAATCCTTTTAATTCATGTCTCTTCAAGCACATAAGAAAAAGGATCATATTCCATACTATCTCTGATCTCTGCACCAGATTCTCAATAAGGAAATGTCACACCTGTGAAGGCAGGAATTTCCTAAAACATTTCATTTTATCTTTTTTTTCCTCACCATAGGCATCAATCCCCACAACACAACAACAGCAGCAGCTGAAACCAAGCACAAGAGAAAAGCAAAAAAGCTGTCAGGTTTTTCTGCTAAAGAGATGTCATGGCTGACATTTAGGGAAGGTGCCTCTTCTCCTAGTAGATCCACCCATCAGTGGTGGTAATTACTATACTCACTGTAGCCATGTCAATAGATGCTGTGGCTTCATCCATGATGAGAATGCTACTCTTCCGGACAAAGGCTCGGGCCAAACAGAAAAGCTGCCTTTGCCCTACACTGAAGTTCTCTCCTCCTTCTGTGACCATTGCATCTGTAATAAAAGCAGGTACTCTGAATATTGCACCACTGAAGTGCTGTACAATACAATTTTGAGTGGTCACTGTGGAAGCTCTGCCTGTGCACCAGTCCAGGGTCAAGCAACAACATGCATAATGTTATCTGAACACTGGAATGATGTGATACCAAGAAAAGGGAGCGCAGCTTCTTGGGAAAGGAGCAATATATCATTAAGCAAATAGTTGGCACAAATAGTTGGCACCTCCCTGGTTGCCCAGTGAGGTGGTTGAGGCCCCATCCCTGGCGACATTTAAGGTGGGGCTTGAAGAAGATCTGAGCAACCTGCTCTAGTTGAAGATGTCCCTGGTCTCAGCAGGGGGGTTGGACTGGATGACCTCTAGAGGTCCCTTCCAACCCAGACTACGTTTTCCGTGTTTCTAGATAGTTAGCAAATCTGATAGGCTGTAGGATTATATCTTAGTAATATGAAATACATGTGATATGGAAGGAAATATGTGAGCTTCCTTCATGAACTGGGTCTGAAATGATAAGGGAAATGCACTCTCAGTGTTGTGGACAAGAGCTGCAGCTCTGCTGGCAGAGCCAGATTCTGCTGAAGAGGTGGAGGTAAACCTGCTCTTTTTGAAGTCTTTGCTGACTAGTCACCCCACTATGATGTTGAGGTACTGCAAGATTTTTTTTGCAATGAGAGGAAAACCAGCCTACTCTTCAGCTTTTTAGTAATAATATTCTCTCTGATGTAGAGACAGAATATTCATTAGGTGCCTGTCAACTTCTCCATGATGGTTCAGAGTGTAAGATCCTATGTATCTCTTTATATGTGTGCATGCTCATGCATGAATAATTTCCTTATCGGCCTATGTTCCCAGAGACTTGATTCAGACATACCAAGGCCTCCTGGCAATGATTTGACCATGTTCTTCAACTGAGCAATCTCCAAAGCTTCCCAGAGTCTATCATCAGTGCACTTGCATTCTGGATCCAAATTAAAGCTGAAAATGAAACCGTAACAGGAGTCTTGTTACTGCGATTATAGTTCATTTAGGTCTTCTGCAAAGGGACATTTTGGCATTGTGTATGTCACTTGATTTCCCTTGGACAGACTGTGTAGATAGACTGGACTGAGCTAGGAAGGTTTCTTTCCTTTTCCATCCCTTCCTGTTCCACAGTACCCATCACAAACATGCCATGCAATGCTGTTTGTCACTCCCCCATGGAATATACCTACCGGATGGAGCCGCTGAACAATATTGGATCCTGGAGAATAATGGAGAGTCGGGAGCGAAGAGTATGAAGAGGCAATTTGCTGATGTCTATTCCATCAATCACTATCCTCCCTGTTTAAAACAAGATGCAGCAGATATGTAAGGGAATTGCATGAAACATGTGGGCTGCAGGTACCAGACGGAAAGATAAACCAGCTCGTTTGGGCTGTACTCCAGAGACCAAGGCAGGATGCCTCTGCGATCTCTCAGCACTGTCATATAAACAGGGGGAAGGTGAATGTATGTAGTAATGCTGTCCAGAGGGAACCCAGCTTTTCAGTGACACTGTTGCCTTGCTTGCTCTTTCCTCCCTCCCTCCCTCTCCCTTAAAGGAAATGCATGGCTTCTATTCTGTGTGATTAATAATAGCACCAGAAGGATAATTTATTATGAGGCAACCTGAGCTTTACAATCAGAGTGAGAACAAGAGCAAGTTATGTAGTTAGCCATGTCCTGTGCTTTTCTCTCTTCCCCTTGTTTTTAACAGTTGCAGAAGATATTAAATTTGAGATTGTGCACAGTTTCTGTGGTATAATATATGCATGTATCTGCAATCCTTACATCAGGAACACAAACTATCCTCTGAATTCTAAGAAGGAATGGAGTAGCATTAACTTTTTAACAAGAGGCAGATCAGGAAAATAAAAACTATGTCCTATTCCAAGGCATTTTAGTACTATACATGCTGGTTCCTACGGCTTGGTTTCATCTGAATATTTGTTGTGAATCAGCCACATACTGTTCTGCTAGCATAAGTTTACTGGAAGCAGTCACATTAATCACTCCTTAACCTAGTAGTTCATTTCCTGACAAGAAGTTGCTGCAACAGCTGAGATACTTGGTAAAGTTAAGAGGACTTTTCCTTTTCTAGTCACTGCTTCAGGTCAATGACCATATGGATCTCATCTGAAAATCTGATTTATGATGTGCTGGATGTGGCAACTGCTGATATTCAGCTGAGGGAGCTGTGAGAAATGTACAAGAGAAACTGGTTGGCTGCTCTGTAAGTAGAGGAGAGTGAGAAGAGCAGAAGGAATCTCTTTTGAATCCTCAAATAAAAGCCAAGAACTATGGACCCCATTGACTTTCCCTGGACACAGAAAACTCCTCCAGGTTACAGGTTAGGACAAACAGAATAGGGATACGGTAAGGGGTATTTTCATCAGGCTCCCTTCTGCAGTTTCCCTGTAAATTACTTCACCAGACGGCTGCACTCCTCCCTGGGAAGTACCTAACATTAACTTCATCAGTTCTCTCTGACAGTAGTGAGAAGCTAACTGTAAACTGGCAAATGCATGAATATTCAAAGCTGTCCATGTACACCTCTTCTGTCATTCCCAGTTGTCATGATACTGCATTTTGTAGGTTACTCTGTATGGCCCTATTCCAACAAAATACTCAATCCCCACCTAGCTGGACTACCAATAGTCTTTTATTAGATGGTCAGAGTAACCAAGATTTCATCTGTAGGATGTAAAGTCCAGCTGCTTTCAAACTTTCCGAAAGTCTGAATCAAGTTGTAAGACTTCATCTTGACACATTGGTGGTTGCATAAACTTAAGCAATTCCTGTTCTTCACAAATGAAGACATGAGAAAGGGTTAGCAAAAAATGAGATGAAATAATGCAAGAAAAATTGATATGTCATGCCTTGGAAATACGGAATTGCATTTTTTATAGAAGCCAGAATGCTCAAGGAAAAGAAAAGAGCAGATGAGAAGATGTAATGGAAAAATGTACATCAGGGAGGAGTTGGGGAAATCTGCAAAGTAATGAGGGATGCTCAAGCTAGACAGAAGAGAAATTAGAAGCAGTTTGAACAGAGGGCAAGAAAAGGGAAACATTAGAGCAAAGAAATGAGAGTAGGGGAATAAAATGGAACACATACAAATTTAAAGAAAAAAACAGAGACATAAGGAATCAAGGTGGACAACAGGATAGAAATCTTGGCTTTAGTAAAGTTACTGAAAATCTTGTTATGTAATTTTTATTAGAGCCAGGAGTCCACACAGAAGCACACCAGCATAGAGGCCAAATATGGGTCCAGCTGAGACAGAGGGGTGTGCACAAAGGATAAACAGCGCTTGATTAGAAAAGACTTAGGCATTCCCATTGGGAAAAATCAGGGGTACAGGAGGAACAGATAAAGAAAAGACACGGAAAGAAGATTAAAGTGGAGGAAACTCAAAGTTGGACATAAACATCATTATTATTTGATTCCACTATTTATATATTGAGGATTCTCAGTCATGAATCAGAAATCTATTGCCTTAGATACATATGGACACAGAACCATAACAAAAGCAATTAGCTGCATCAGATTTATTCATCCTCCCACATCCCACTTGGGTTTCCCTAGCAAATCTTCCATCTGCAATGGCTAAATTAGAAACATAGAAATCTTAGAAACAAAAAGATGACTTTCCAGTAGGTTTCCATATTTCCGCAACAGTACACATGTATATGTATTATAAATGCCAGGGTGCATATTGCTGCATACCAGTTCATGCCAATTAGCTGGGAGAATGAAATGCTGCAGGAGTGAAAACACAGCAGAATCTTTCCAAAGCTTTTAGTCAGTTTCTGCTTTAGTTGTGGGAAACCACAATAAAATAAATAAATATCAAGGGAATGGTCTTGTTGAGTTCTAGTTTCTATTCTGCTAATATTTTGACAGCTATCATAAATCAATGCAGTTATTCTTTAGGGAGAAATTTAGAGGCTCCAGAGAATAGCATAGTTTTTTCCTCCCATCTCAAAAATGGCATATTATTTTGTCAGAGCACGCACACAAAAAAAAAAAT
>VWZY01004560.1:305481-334507 GCA_013399075.1 Chloroceryle aenea
AAAAAAAAAAAAAAAAAAATTGAAGTATAATGTATGCATAACATTTCCTACAAGAGCCAAGTGCTCCTCATGATGGGACACTTCGTACTTTGGAGGATCAGACATAACAAGCCCCATTTTAATCAAGTGTCTTCTGAGCCAGAGAGACGTGAAAAAAACTACCAAGAAGTCTCCTTCTGAAGAAGTAAGAGGAGAGTAGATCAGAAGTGACAACATACTCCAGTGAAAACTAACCATCAAATATGTCCACCATTCTGAAGAATGCCAAAGACAGGGATGACTTGCCGCTGCCAGTACGACCACAGATCCCAACCTGCAGAAGAAAAGCACTTACTTGTAGGGGGGATCTATAAATCAGATGGAGGAAAGGATCCACACTAGAATGAGGACAATGGGCAATTGCTTGGCACGGTACCTTTTGTCCTGGTTTGATGTATGCCTTAACATGCTTAAGAACAGGCTTCAGGTTGTTTTCATATCGAACACACAAATTTTCAATCTTGATTTCCCCCTCCTGGGGCCAGTCTTTGGGGACTTGAGAGGGATCTAGAACAGTTGCAGGAAAACACACCAAAACAAATACTATCAGAGGGTCACCCTTTATGGCATTCACCTTTCCCCACCTCTCCTGCCTGGGCACCTTTCTGAAGCCACTTGAGAAATGGAGTCTCAGTTTCCTGGCAAGGGGGATCTGGGAACTGCCTAGTGGGCATGTTAGCACTTAGCTTCCAGGTCATTGTACATGAGAGGGCAGATGCTAAAATGTCTCTTGGCAATGAAATGGAGAGAAGCCAAACAGAGAAGAATGTAGTGTCAGCACAGTGTTAACGTGCTCTTCAGTCAGTAACCTGCACAGGAAGGGCAGTGCTGGGAAAGATGCTGCTACTGCTGCACAACATGAGGTGTTGACTTTATCACAACTTGTATGTCATCCTGATTTGCAAATACACAGGCATATTTTGTCTCCAGACTGAGGGGCTTGGCTTTCCAGGGAACCTTGTTGATCTGCAAGTCTTTTTGGTCTTGCACTTCAAGTACTTTTAAAATAGCAATCAAAGCCAATTTGAAAGATGTGGACTATGAACACCAATGGGCATCACGGAAGAGTGGCTGAGGTCTGGTCGCCAACATGACCCTGTCCCCATTTGCTGCAAAGATCAGTTTTTGCAGCATGTGACTGATGGTGCATTTCTAATTTCTATCCATGTTTTTGTTTTCTAAATAGCTACACGGACATTCATCCTATCTATAACTGTGCCCTGGTACTTTCTGATTGTACTACAGGGCCATGTCTCTTCCTGCCACTCGGTAGGATTTTTTTTTATGTTGACTAGCACAAGCTACATGTCTCTTAGCCACTTTTCACTAGCCTTGTCGCTCAGATGAGTGGGATTTCCTACACATCAATGAGAACAGATTTTGGCCAAAGAGACCAAATCTACTGTGCTTTCACATTACCACATTAAAACTCCAAAAGGTTAGAGTGCAGTACCCAAGTAGCCGTCATAGTTCTCCGATTCCATGTTCAGGAAGCTGTGTACTTTTTTTACAGCACCCATCTGGACCTCCAGATCAGCCAGATTCCTCACCACCCAGTTCAAATAGTTGGTTATCTGCATCAGAAAATGAAAACAAGTACAGGGTTCAGCCTTCTGTCTGTTCGTCTACCTGCTTCTGAATAAAGGTTGTACCTGTTTGCAAATAAATTTGTAAAAGTCTTTGGCCTGACTCAGCTCAGTGGGTCTCTTAGTGACCTTACAACAGTTCAAAGACATCATCAGATATATAATAATTCAGTCATACTCCAACACAGACAACCCTGACATAGTAATTTAGTGCTCGGTATTCCTCTCCTTGTTTATTTAAGGAGAACTATGGCAAGATTGTACCTGCAGTCTGAAGATGTTACTGATTAAGTGAATCTCTTGCTCTCAGCATCTAGAAATCAGTACCGAAAGGCATCTTCTTTTAGCACACAATCACACAGAAAAAAAAATAAAATAATGGAAGCACCATTTAGAAATATTTTCTAATCTTGAAAACACTGCAATAGGATTAGTAAAGTTCACTATTTACAAATATGTTGAAAAGATTTGATGGGCATTTAATTTCTCTTTCTGTCTGTGCATATTTAGATAATTCACTTCTCTCTATGGAAAATGTGAGGGGTTTTAGCATAGAAATATATGAGAAAAAATGTACTATCAGCTCAGTGGTATTTCCTTCTTGGTTTTTATTCCCATATGTAATGAAAAGGTTTTGATCAATAGTAAAGGTATTACTCATAGTAGATAATAGTAAATAACTAGGTGTCTAACAATACCCTGTAGCTTAGATACACTGATCTCTGGTCAGAACCGACTATTTGAGGCTGAAAAAATTGTAAGCAATTTCCTAAACATTTCCTGAATGTTTCTAAGTCTGTATTTAGAGCTCATAGGAACAAGAAAAACTGATCTTATTAGGAACAGTTGATTGCCGAGCATCTTTAAAATTTGAGATACTTTACATACCTGGATAAAAATTTAGAAACATAACATGATGTAACCATCCTATACACAAACATAAAGGTTTGCCATTTATTTGTGAGACATTGCTGAATCTTCAAAATAATAACTTTATTATGAATAAATCACCCAGCCCCACTCCTTTTCCACTAACTTAATACTGATGCAACAGACATAGGGTAAATAATTTTCACTGAGATTCAACAATAACATTTGTTACCAGTTTAAAAGATTTAGTTTCTTGCTTTATCCTTCAGATAGAGTTCCTCAAGGAATTATTATTTTCTTTGTTTTTCAGAAACCCTCTTTTTCAGTGTCCAGCTTTTGAGTTAGGAAGTTACAGAAACGGGTCTGTGTGCAGATAAGCTAAACACTGCAGAACAGCTGCTTGTGGAGCAGTGGGCTGCAATCACACATCTGGCAGATTTGATAACAGAGCCTGACATCCAGAAGGCTCTACCCATTACTTCAACTTTCACTGCACTTGTGCAAGGCACTTGGCAGCATTTATGCAAGGGGAGAGAATAAGCATATGGGCGTCTCCCATAAACATAATGTTGGTACAAATGGTTTACTCTAGTCCAGGTCCAAACATCAACCCTCTCTCAGCTTCACAGACAAAAAATACACAATTTTGTCAGGGGACACAGGTAATGATCCAACTGCGTTCAAAATCACAGTGTTCTTGTGGGAGAGAGACCCATAATTACTTGGTGACTGCAGCAGTTTGTCCCCTGCTATGCCGAACTTCAGCACGTGGCTAATTTAAACTAGTGATCTGTTTGCAATCACAAACTAAATACAAAGAAGCCAAAGATGATGCAGACATCCTGGCGCTTCCAGATCTCTGCTAATGAAGCAGGATTACCAGGAATGTTTTCAGATGAAGCTGATGTGTTGGGACAGATTCTCAGTTGCTGGCAGATTCTCACACTGCTGCAACAGCATCATGAAGGGGATCTAAGGCCACTCTAAGGCAGCTTTTGAGAACTTTCTGTTGTAACCATGGGCTCACCAGCATTTATGTGCAAAGCCAAATCTTGGTGTTAGATACACACCCATATCCTTCCCTCATACCAGTGCTGTACAGCAGTCAGGTTTTTGCTATGCCAACCATGATTTCAAAAATTCCTCCTGCCACTGTCATCCTGCTTTTGTTCCCACTCTTAAGATTAAGTGATTTTTCTACTCTGTTGTGATTGTACTCATTCTGTGCTCATGATGCACTCTCAGCTTCTTTTATAGCCTAATACACTAAGCCACTGTTCCTTCCCCGTGACTCAGTTCATATATCTCAGTGCTAATGACAGTGTCAGAATTATTTGGCTAGCATGCTACAAAAATCTCATCATTCCAAACCCCATCTCCTCTGCTTTCCTACTGCTCCTTGTCATGATGAGCCATGCCTACCAGACCCAAAGGTTCCAATCCCCAAATCCATTAAAAATTGCATGGACAATATTGAGCATCTGGATAGTTTCCTTCCAAAGGCAGAACAGGTATTTCTGGTTCTTCAGCAATTATTTTATTTGGTCTTTGCTTAAAAATTACCCAGGTTGTGACAGTCTGTGGAACACTATTTTCTGGCAGGTTTTGCCATATACAGGCAGAACCAACACTATGTTGTGCAAAACAGAGTGCACAGCAGGTCCTCTTATGCTTTTTTAATTTTCCTACTTTGCTTGGGAGCACGCAGAGCCTGGGAATGGTTGTGTTTTTTTAATTGGCTCATAAAACCTGAAGAGAGTCCAAGTTGCCCTGAACTCTCTCAACTTTGGCTCAAATCCATTATTTGCAAGATTGGTCTGGGTTTGGTTTTTTTTTTTTTTTCAAGATTAAGAAAGCTGGAAGATAAAAGTGTATATGTATTTTTAAAAATATCTTAAAATTAATATCTTAGTGTGGAAGCTCTTACTCTTTGCCTTGGTACATACCGTCAGAGCGTACAGGAGACCCAGTCCCACAAAACCTGAGTTAGGTCCTTCAGTGATGGAAGTGACAGCTGCAGTCAGAACTATACAAGCACCAAGGTAATCCTGGAACGAGAGAGAGGGGGAGAGAAAGATTCTAGGCAACAAGAAAATTTCTTTAGTTGCTGAGCAGTTTCACTTTAATGAGGATTATTTCTATAATTACACCTAGTCATTAATTCTGGTTTGTTCCTCCTGGGAAAGGTTAGGGTTTGTGGTGCCCAAACCAAAACATTCTAAAGGAACTTGCCGAGCACAAGTGAGACAGGCCAGTATTTCTGCAAATCTGTTTGGGTTAGGGTATCTCGTTGTGGCCACTCCAAAAAGTACAGGTATCAGAAAATCTATTGAGGACATAAAAAATAAAATAATAACAATGGTATAACAATGACACCCCCAATTCTTACCACTAAACCAGCTCAATTCCATTCCCTCCACTCCCCTTGGGGTTTCCTCCCCCAAAAAAAGAGAAGTACCAGGGACTTCACAAAGCCCAGAAAGAATTTTGGTTGAATTTATGCAGATCATGCACACGTTTTATTGGCACAAGTGGGCAGACGGACATACAGTGTCTACATCATGCAATGGGACACTGTGCATGGTGAAGGCATCCCTAAGCCTGCTTTGCTCTCACAGCCTGCAGCAAAACACCATGTGGATGTTGGCAGCGTGAACTCTGAAAGCAGTAGAGCTGTGTAGTTGTGGTGCTACAAATGGGTTGCTTTTGCCACAGCACTTTGACTTTCAGAGTGATTCCATGGTAGATACCTGAAGGATGTCAGCTCTGTTGCATGGTGATGACTTGCTTTACAGAAATTGCTGTGTAGGCTGTATTAGAAAGATCTGACTTCTCACAAGCTTTGCAGGAGCTTGAACTCATCTTCTTGATGTGTACCTCAGCTTTGAAGTGAATGCCACGTGTGATCTCATGTAGTTGTCAAGGTGCCCCATTCGTGAGACTGTTGGTATTCCCATTCTCTCACTGCTCCCTGCATTATATTTACTTTGGATTACAGGGTTAGCATTTTCCATCCATTTTTTTCCCCCCTCCTGTCTGTTAATATCCTGCCTGGAATCTTTCCTTCTGAGATCTGAAATGAGGACTGCCTAGTTCATCCATTTGGTAAAAAGTGTTGATAAGCAGATGACAGAATCAAAATTAACGTCTGCAGGGAAGCAGCAGCATAATGCTCTCGAGTCTCCATCAGCAGTGTGGACAGAACTTCACACTTGCTATTAAATCCTACAAGCTTTTGAGAGATCTTAGTGCTACTGTGCCATCAGGCAGAGCTAAATGAAGTATTCCTTGGCAAGACCACATTATTTCTGATGCTATGAGGAAAGAAATGTATTCATTCCACATGTAAGCAAGTCTAAAACTGTGAGACATTAACAGATATTGCCACAGCTTATTCCAGGATTGACTGTTGCTCTGTTATTTAGCTGTCTTTGATTTGGAAGCAAGTTCAGCTTGATCTGGGATGCTGTATGAAGCTGAAAGCTTCATGCACAAGGGAAAGCTTTGCCATCATAAGAAATGGGGCACAACTTTGTTGTGCATATCAGGAAATGAAGGTGAGAATTAATCATGCCTGTTACTATTTGTGTTGAGCAGAATCAGGTCACTGCCATGTTCATTCACTGCTCTTTCAGGTTCAGATGAGTAAGGGAATCACAGTGACTTTGCTTGCCTCTTCTTGCCTTGCAGATCAGGAAAGTTCCTCAAGTCCCTGGAGACCCCCCATAAAAGTCAGGAGTCTGTCTCACTGGCAGTGGCTGTGTTATACCCTACTGTCATTTGGTTTTCAGCCAGAGCCTAGGTCTGCCATCCTTTGTGATATCAGTCAAAACACAAAGGGTATGGCCTCACAGCTGTAGTAAGAGCACTGCACAGGAGGGGTTTAAACTACAGCTGTGGAATTAAACCTGTTGCTGGAGAGAGACTTTGGGACATGGAAGCTCAGTGGTGCTTAAAACAGCCCCAGCAGAATGATGGCACGGTTCACAAAGCTATTAAAAAGCCATACTCTGCTTTGGAAGTCGTTCCTGCTGCAGCAGGTCTGCAGATGCTGCACAGTAGTAGAGAAAGCTTTATTTCACATTACATAAATGTTTGTTCTTGCACTCTTTTCAGATGCTAGACATCACAACAGCAAAAGATGAGGGAGACTTGTATTTTCTTACTCCTGGCCAAGAAAACTGAAAAAATCCTATGGGTTTAACATAAATAATCCTGGACTATTTTAAGAAACAATGTGTATAATCTCATCATGAGATTAATTCTTGTTATTATCTTCTCTGCATCAGGCAAAGTCTCTGTTTGCTTCCAAGGTTTCAAAACTATGGCTGGGACGAAACTGAACGTACCGTCCTGACCTCCAGCCATCTGTTGGCAGCCGATAGAAATAAGTAGGCAATGTTGTTCGTGTCTGTTAGTTCCAGCATACGTTGTTTAAACCTGGCTTCATGCCTGCCAAGAGCAAAGTTGTTCTGTTACAACACATTACACACTCATACACAAAAGGATGAAACATTAAACTCTTGTCTGCCTCCTCTCCCCCCAAACCAAAACTTTTTGCTATTCTGCTTTTGCCAATCTTCGGGTTAAAAACTCTTCCCTAAGGACCCATTCCTGCTGCCAGGGTTCTCCTTAGCCAGGCAGAGCTACACTTCCAATGGGGAAGAAATTGTTCAACAAGTAATTATACTGAACTAGATTTTGGGTCAGAGCCTGTCCCCTCAAGGAGGCTGCAGTGGCAGAATGCTAGGGACAGGCTTTATCCCAGAGCATAACCACTCTTAATAGCTGTGGACTGTGGTTGCTGCCACCCTCCAGTTCTCTCACAGGTGAGTGCTGCCATCGCCGCTCACTTCTTCCTCACAAGCCACTAGCAAGAGCAGAGGGCTCACCTGGCAGCTTAAAACCACATTGCAGAAGTTACCTGGCCAGCTGCAGGAGTCTTCAACAGGAGTAATATCTCTAAGGTTTCAACAAAGGTAGACTGTAGATTGATCAGTAGATCAATACCTTTCAGCTACTCAGCTCAGCTGTTTTCTATGCCAGTCACACGTTGCCTAAGCAACTCAGAAAACTACAGTGAGAGTGAGCTATATATCATTTCTGAATTACAAAACTGAGCAGTGTTACCTTCACTGTCACTTGTTTCTCTCTCCCGCATGATACACCCTCACATTTAAAAAACATGGTGAGGGTGTCAGAGCACCTAAGAGCTGAGGTGGGAGGGGAGGGATTAAGTCTCTTGGTGCAAGTATTAAAATCACGGTGCCTTTCAGTACTTTAGGTATGACCTGCAGTCAGATGGCAACCTTTTAGTTTTTTCATATTCTACTGATTGTTGAATAACCTCACTTGAATAAACTAACTGAACTTCATTCAACAGCTCATCATCTGTTTTCTCATGGCAAGTGCTTCCATTTTAAAGTCTTGGGGCCCTCATGTGAAGCACCTGTAGCCCCAGTTCTGTAACCCCTGTCCTGATAAAAAACATCTTTCTTTTTTTTTTTTTTCACTTTGCCTTTTCCCACTGGTACTTTATTCCCCTCTACACAGCTTGTAAACACGGCAAGCAACCTCCCCAAAACAACAACTGGTAACAGTAATGACGTGGGGAGGAAGAAACATGCACTGACTATTCTGTTCGTCTGCCTTTCTGGCAGCAAAACTCCTGTTTTCCTAATGGAAAATATGACATGCTCAATCTGTATCTTTTCATCCCCATCCAGCTCATCTTCTGGGCAGTTTTAGACTTTTATCCTGTCAGATGACAAACAGCAAATGTCACTGAAATCACTTTCTGATCCAACTGTACTACTTTGTGGTAAGTTATATGAGGAGATGCTCTATTTT
This sequence comes from Chloroceryle aenea, assembly GCA_013399075.1. Taxonomy (NCBI): domain Eukaryota; kingdom Metazoa; phylum Chordata; class Aves; order Coraciiformes; family Cerylidae; genus Chloroceryle; species Chloroceryle aenea. The sequence goes on from VWZY01004560.1 coordinate 313,827, forward strand.
ACCCTGGAACGTACTGAACTCAAACTGCAGGGAATGACTAACAGGACTATTAGTAAATATGAGCTTACTGGCAAAAAAAACACTGGAGACTTCAGGCTTGCTTGATGGTAGAGCACAGACAGGGAAAAGAAAGGGCTTTGATTAGCACCAGAGATCCTGGAAAACTCCGATGATGGTTATGATGCCTTCTCTAGAGCTGCCTTTTGCTCCTTCATCCAAGCCCATACTGCCTTTTTGTAAAGCACCTCCCAAGAGATGCTAAGCTCCATCTTTCTCAGGAGATAACATGATGAAAGGCCACTCTGAACCTCTCAGGAAGCACTCAGCATACATCAGAATCAGGCCTTTGTTATGACTTACTGTTTCAGTAAAACATTCTGGTGGCTAAAGCTTATTGAAACATTTCTTGGTGACCACTGGCTCACACCTCTTCAACACAGCAATGTTTTTGCTTGTCCTGCCATGGTCTTTACCGCAGCACTCAGTACTAATAGCCTAGGTCCTAAAGCTGTCTTGAATTGATGAAACAGTCTTATGCTGATCAAATAGCTGTGTAAATAGCATTGCAGTGAGGTCTGCAGTGGTTGGAAATTCTAATCTGTACAAAATGCAAGTTACACTTACTGGAGAACATGAAGCTGGCACTTTGACAGTCATGCTAGCTATAATGTGAATAGACGAGGAAAATTTGGCCTATATTTCATGTAGTAAGTAGAGGAAAAAATATATGCATGGAAAGCTGGAAAAAAAAATCTGAATCTTCTGGAATTTATGTTTCAATATTGATTGACAAGGCTAGGTTTTACAATATTAAGATCATGTTCTGTTCTGTTGCAATTTTCTTGGAAAAACTCTCAAGTTGTGTACTTTCAGCTAGAGAGTGCTACAGTGACGTTTCCCTGCCTGGGGAGTGGGTTAAGTACAGCAATGAGTCAGGGGCGCTTGGAAAGCACAGCTCGAAAGATATAGCAGGGGGGTCTTAAGGTGTGGTGTGTGTGCCTGCACAGCAAAGGAGAGCTCCCTGCTGTCCAAGTAAGGTATGATCAAACTAGACACCTCAAAAGTTTAAATATCCTATCCTAAAGAAGTCATCCACTTAGTTCAGAGGAAAACCAATACAGGTAAATTACTGTGCTACTGACAGTCCCTGTGTTTAGAGGCATGGCAAAGCAACAGGAAAAAAAAAAAATCTCTTTCCTGTGTTGAGATGGTTCAACAATTTGCCCTCAGACATGCTCCAAACAAGCTGCAAGGGTCTGACCAAAACCCAGGCTTCTCTGTAATGGTTTGTTTCACTGACCTGAATGCTCTAATGGTGGTAAGGCCTTCAGCTGTCTCAGAGAAGTGACACAGTAAAGGTAGCTGGGTGCTGTCATCAAGTTCCTGGAGGTCTCTGGGTGCACAAAAAATGACAGACATTACAACATAATTTACAACGTAAACACTTCTGTTTGTAGAAATTTTACTGCATAACAGACAAGAATAAACATCTATTGCACATATTCTTTTCAGGATCAGACAAAATAATATTTCCATAGTATAGAAAGACACTGACATGGGCATATCACATTTCTCTTTTGCCACAGGAGCCTCTGAATCATCTCCCAGCTACCTCCACGATCTAACTTTTGGTCACACTAAGCTTCTCGTTGTCCCACAGTTATAATGACATTATCATGTCTCTCCTGGATAAAAACCTGCTGTCTGCTTTAGCCAGATCCTAATTACCTTTTATTCTCAAGCTTACTAATTTATTAATGCAACTAACTGAAATTCAGAACAATGATTTTAAACTTTACAGCATGTTATTTGTGGCTCTTACATCAGGTGTAAAATAGAGTTTTTGTATCTGCAAGTTTGTCTATTTTATTGCAACTCTATCAGCTGGCCTGATAAAAAGGGTGCCTTTCCATATAAACTTTGCCTTGAGTATCTGTAAGTACCACAAGATGCTGAACACGGAATATAACAGGCTATTGCAGAGCTCCCACTTGTAGTGTTAACATTATCACATTGGTTGACATAGAGATAAATAGCATGAATGAGAAATTTCCTCAATTACTCAGCAATAGTATTTTCAAGACCTGCATGGAGCAATGATATTTAAGTCTAAAAAGGTCTAACCAGGTGAAACAAGAATGTTTTCCAAACCACAGAGACAAATACATCTTTCTGTAACACTCTGCCATTGTCATAGCAGCCAGTTGTATAAACAGAAGAGAGGCCAGATCATTAGACATTTAAACTCTTTATTAAAATCCTGCTGTGCTTGCACACTGTCTTAGATAGGCCAGAAGAAATAACTGTTCCATGATGCTGAATGCTACAGTATACAGAACTGAATTTGCTGCTTATGTTTTGATGATAAATATGCTCTCTTTTAAATTAACGATGGAAAATACACAGAAGTTTTTGAGAGATGTAATGGAAAATACAACAAAGGGTCAAACTGCTACAAGAAATACTGTAAATATTTTCATTTCTAAAAATTAGTGGAGCTTATATCCCTGGAAAGTACTGCATGCAAGCAAGTTATAAATACTTCCTGAAACTATTCTGTCATCCTACATTTCACAAAACTATTTTTACTAGAAATAAATTGGATTTATTAATTGTGGATCAAAAGAACAAAAGTCAACTCTGATTGTCTCAACAAGAGATCTAAAAGAGTTTAATTTAAACAGATTAAGAAAAAAAAGGAGAAAATAAACAAACCAAAACAACAAAAAAGCATTTGCTGATACACATTTTCCCAGGAAAAAATGTGAGGGAAGAAAATGAACGAGATAGTTATGGATTTGCAAAGTCAATGGGTGCACATGTATGTGTGTGTGCTGACCTACAGGGGTGATCAACCTCTTGCTAGCTTACATGGTATGGCTCTCGGAATGGCATGTGGGAAAACCAGGTTTGGAGCTAGTTAGAGACCTTACAAATAAAATACAGAGAGAAATTGTAGTATTTCCCTGGGGTCTAATACATCAAATTTCCCCTATTCTTGTGTATTTTAAGTAAGAAGTTTAAACAGTGTGCATTGCTATGTGCAGCAAGACTGGATGGTACTCAGAAGACCACAATGGATTTAAAACTAAAAACCAGGTCTCCTCAGTCTTTAGCCACCTTTAAGACCTTTTGTACTGCCGTGTACAGCTTTAGTTCGGAAAACTGGTGGGGAAAGAACATGGTTTCTGAAAAATCTCTGAGAATTTAAGCAAATTATTCCAGAATTAAACATTTTTGGTTTGTAAATTCTGATTATAGAGCTTTCTTATGAATAAAACTCCTTGGAAATTCTGAGGAAAGATGATGAAAAATAGGGTAAAGTGAAGATAAAGTATTGATAGGTTGCTCTGTGCCCCTCCAGCTCCATTGATTTAAGGGGAGTAACTGACACAGTTCTTTCTCAGGCTACTTATGCAAGATTATTATCTGTGAAGCCAACTATACTGGCATGCTCAGTTGAAAAACACCATGTCTCTAATGGATGCTACAAAACAGCAGCTAATGCTTTACCACGTGCCTACTGCAAAGACTGGGCCAGAAGTGACAGTTGCTAATGATGGTAGGTTGTTTTGGTCTCCCTGCAGGTCAGCAGGCACCTTGATAGGTATTTTTAAGTATCTAAAGTGGAGTAAATCCAGCCAGAAACCTGACGGATTAAAAAAAAAGAAAAGAACAACTGATTGAATTGAAGGAAAAACTTTGAATGGCTTAAGATGTTTTACTAAAATATATAACTAATTAAACACTTGAAGCATGACTTCAGGAAATCATGGTACTCTTTTTGATGAAAAATTGTGTGAAACCATTTTGAACACGCAAGTGTTGCTGTACAGTGGAAATGACCTTCTGTGGAGGTTTTTTCCCCAATGCGAAGAAAAAGCAGTGACTGATGTTAATCCAGGAAGTTATTTTCCATTCTCTACTAACCCTCAAAAAGGTGAAAGAGGAGCTTTGACCAGATGAGAGCTGGCCCAGCTGATTAACAAACAATGCTCATCTGACTCTATAGCCAATAGTGTACAAAAGTGATTCAACAAGTGTTTGTTCCCCACATACCCCATTTGTAGTCAGTCAGCTAGAAACATCCTCAAACGTGTCTTTCAGACTCAGACCTCGGGATAGAAAGTAGGATGCCATGGCCATTTTCCCCATACACTATCTCCTATGACCTCACATTCCATCACAATTCTTATGTACACTTTTTTCCAGAAGAAATGTTCAGGACAGTTTTTTAATACGTACTTGGAAGCGACTCTGAAGTATTTCTGGATGAAATAAAATGCTATTCCAAGAGGCACAAGGGCAACAAGGAACCACGGCGTGGCATAGGAGATCATTCCAATGGCTGACAGGCAGAGTAAGGTGGACCGAGTAAGAGACTCCAGCGTAGGAGGAATGTGCTGGAGAGAAAAAACAAACATACCTAAGGCAAAAATTACCACTAGTAGAGCTATACGTCTTTTCCTATAGGGAAAGTGTAATGGTAGCACTGTTCACTCATTGTTATTTTCTTTATATCAGGAGCCTTTATGCTTCTGTGGGTCTACTACTCAAATGTGTGGAGAGTCAGTAAGTTATTTTCTAAAGGTCAGTGTTTCAAAGATCATGGGGAAACAGGAGCCTTTCCCACCTCGTTTATATAACAGGCAAGAAAGTTTGTGATATCCCAAATATCTAGAGAAACAGTATGCTTTTTCTTAGAGCCTTTTAATTTGCCTTCCATGTTCCCATCACCCTGACATTCAGGATTATTGCTCATCCAAACATTTTCATTCATAGTCATAGAGAAAGCATCCCTTCCTCTCCCTGAATGCACTAAATTCACATGTGCTACAGCCAGTATGGAACATCTATTTGTCACAGGTACTCCCATATAGTTAAAGTTGTTTTATTTTACTGTCTTTCCTGTCTTCAGCCCAAAATCTGGTGCTTTGCTAATCCAGATCTTCCAATAGAAGCAAACAGTCTGCATATGAAAATGTTTATTCTAATAAACACCCACCATGTTTTTTTCTAATAGTCACCTGCTCTCATAACTACAAACTTACATAGCTTCTATTTTGAGTTTATCTATTATCATTCCCAGAGCCTATTTTTGCTGTATTTTTATCAACTGAATATTTAAATACATCATTTTATTCAGTAGCTAAGTGAAAATCTACAAAGCCAAAATGTAATAAAGCAGAATATGTCAATACATCTACCTGATCAATGATATTTGTGTCAGCAGAGAATCGATTTAGAATTAGTCCCAATGGAGTCATATCGAAGAACCTGTTGAACAAATTAGAAACAAAAGTTACCTGAAAAGGAGTTCCAGTTTGGGATAAAAAGCCCAGGGAGCCAGAACACAGAGCTGTGTCCAGCCATTTTCTGAAACCAAGTAGCATTACAAATCATAATGTCTGTATCTTGACTATCTAAATGCTTCCCCACCCCAAATACTTTTAATTTTCCTCTTGCAAAAATCTACGGTATTGTCCCCTGCTCTTTCATCCACGATTCCTCAAGATTTAAGATTGTTTCCAAAGACCACAGCCTGTCTCTTGCTGCTACTCAACCTCCTACATAGCACTGGGCACCAGGACTCAGTTGTTTCATGAAAGCATTGTGATAACTGTATTTGTTACGCAGGCATCCTCTTGGTCATCCTGCTGCCTGTGAGGCACTGTGGTTATCATACAAAGAAACTACCCTTGGCCATCAGAAGAACCCTGGTGTCCACATTGTTTGATAACATGCCCATTGCTCAGAGTTGGAGCTGGGTGCCCTGGAGCTAGAACTGCACTCAAACCCATCCTTGACACCCCAGCCTTGAAGGGGGTGCCAGCTGTCCAACACACATCACCCAGATATAAAAGGGGTCAGATTTTCACATGTTCTAACATGGAATTCCACCCACCCCCTCCCCGCCATCCGATTACCTCACTAGTTATTTTCACTTTTTGAGACCTTGAAGGAAACAGGGCAAATACAAGAGCTTTTCACAGAAATACTCTTTCCAGTTAAAAAGAGAACAGTTTTTGACCATGTGGCTTTTCAGGAGGAATGTTATTTTTGCTGTACCTGATTGGTCCAAGGATGATCTTGTTGAGGAGATTATGGTGTAGGTTCTTGGCTGCTGTGAGGCCCATCCACTCCACAGTCAGAGATGTGATGAGGCAAAGGACAATCCCTGCTCCAGAGAGGATGCTGAAGACAGCTACATGGTAAGTCTAATAAAATGACAGATACATCAATCCTAGAAAAAAACACCTATTCCTTTTTTCTACTAGGATGCTCCCAAGCTACCTTGTACTAATCAGCTAGTATGTCACATCACTTTATAATTATAGTAATATAATCTTTGGGAAATAAAGGAACTATGATGGAACTGAAATTCATTAAGTTTACACAATCAGGAGATCTGGCAGTTCTAGGATCCCTCAAAATATTCATGAGTACCCTTGAAGACCTTGAAGAGATAGTACTTAGAACTGTGGAGATAGACTAATTGCACAATACAAAAGTGTGCAAATTGTTACCCAAGAAACTCAGGCAACCGAAGTAGAACTTCTCAAGAATTAAGGCATTTGAGAGATGTTGGAAAGTTCCACTTTATTAAGTTCAAGCACCACTAAAATTCATGAAGCAAATCCTAAATTAATCTGCAAGGGCTACAACACATTTAAGCCTTCTGAAAGGTTACTAAGTGGATTCCAGTGTGATAGTGTATATGAGTCAAATTTACAGCAATAAGCAGATTGTGTTTAAGTAGTACATTTTGAATATTTTTTTTTTTTCTGGCAGGAAATTACTGGACAGCTGGTACTTAGGAAGATGGGGTCATTGACTTAGGTGTTACAAAATACAGATGGAAAAGTTTAGTATGAGATTCCTTCCTTTGAAAGGTCCATCATTTTTATAACCTCAAACATGCTTCTGTTCTAGTTTTGCATGTTTGAAAAGATGGATAACATTTGAATTGTCTTATGTTTTGTCATGAACAATTCATCCATCTTATACAATAATCTATCTTACTATGTCACCTGTCTTTCCAGTCTAACTGGCTTCTAGATGAACAGCAAATAATTACTTCATTACTTTTTTTTTTTAATTCTCCCTGCCCCCTTCCACCCTGCCCCGTCAAGCTCCGAGATATGGCCCACCTTGTTTGTGCTCTTATCATCAACATTCCTGACTTCATTTGCATTATCCATGGATGTCCATGTAGCAAGCCAGTAATCTATGGCCACTATAACTGAGTGTTTCAACAACTTGGAGAAAATCATCAGAAAGAGAAGGAAAAATCCTCCAGAGGTTAGGTATCTCCAGCAAGTTTTCCATGGCATCTTTGTTCTGAGCCTCAAGACAGTTGACATATTATCATCTTCCTCTTCTTCCTCTTCTTCCTCTGTGACTCAGATATTTGATCAAGTCAGCTTGGATTCAGGACTAAGAATTTTACATGCCTTTACTGGATTTGTTCACCTTTTTTTTTTCTTTGAATATTAATTTTAATAGTAAAATTCAATTGGTCATTTAAACACAGCGAACACTTCAGATATATTTTCATAAGACTTCACATAAGACTCTCTGAGCAACTCTATAGGCTGACAGTCTTTGACTTGTTACAGTTTTGTTAATAAAATACTTTTGTAAATCATATCTTCAGTACTATTCAGACTCGACCTTTCCCAACCTGTTCAGCTGCTTTTATTATAGTGAGCAGAGCACTTTGGGTAACATGGGATATTCTAGAAAGCTCTCCAAAGTTTTCCATCCAGAGACTCTATCATTTGTTGCATGCAATATTTCAGTTTTCTCCTCATGCAAGAGTACCAAAGTTTTGTCTAAGATAAAATGGTAATTGTTCACATTATACCGAAATACGATTACTAGAAGACTTCTGCTATGCACCTACACGTTTCATAGGTGCATAAATATGACATTTAAAATGTATTTTTTTCCAAGTAATAAGAATATACATATTTCAGCCTTACACACTTGGAGAAAGAGAAATGTTGACCTGCTCTTGACAGCCCTGAACTAACATTTCCACTCATTGCTGAATACTGAACATTAAAAATGAATTAGAAAGTGGTTTCTTGAAAGTTGAAATTCTACACTTTTTGGGACATGGAGACTGTATACATTCCCTAGGTGACATAAGAAGTATAGATGACCTAGAATGCAATGTCAGGTTATATTTCTGTCCCAAAGTTATTGACTATTTGTTTTCATCTGAATCATGTTTGTTTTTTGCAAGCAATCTGTGGACTATATGGACATGTTTGGTTTTTTTCCCATGTTTTCTAACTTAACCACAAAGAAGATACAGGTTTTTGGCAAGACTTTCTTGCACAGAACAAAAGGAGGAGCCTGGAAATGACCTCTGTTTGAATTCCCCCAAGGATTTAATTGATAAACTGCACAATATGACTGTACATAGTAAGAGGTGTTCTACTGAGCTCTTGTCAAAATATGAAGCCAAAATAATATTTCCATCTCAAGGGCTTTGCGATCCTTCTCTGCCTGTTGTATAGTGATTGGGAAACTCTCAAAATGGAGCAATCCAGGACCTACAGACCTATAACTTATGATGACAATCCATCATGAGCATTGCTAAATGAAACACAAGGCAGCAATAAAGAACCTGTTAATAGCTAGTGTGCATTTTGCAATCACTCTGGCCAATATCGCCATGATAACTCCTGTCAAGGTGAAGCCTGCAAATCACCTTTTTTCTTCCCTGGCACAAACTTACTACTTGTCAGGCCTGATCTAACATCACAGAAATGTTCTTCAAGGGTCTTGTTGCCAGCTGCTAATATACAATCATTCTACCCCTCTCCACCAATTTAAAAGTCATGTGAATCCTAATCTGCACCTCTAAGAACTGTAGGGAACAAGAAGATAAGCTTGAGAACAAAGCCTAAAGCTTCTCCATGTTTAGTCTCAGCTAGAAAAATATCAGGTTAACTCCAAAAAGGAACTGAAAATAGCTACAAGTTTTACTTCAGGATCAAGCCCAGAACTGACTCTTCAGAGGTATCTCGTAAGGGATAGGGCTACGGTCGAACTAACATTATTGAGCTAATTACTAGGCAGAACTACCTCAGTTTGCTTTATTTACTATTCCTATTGTTTTCCTTCTCTCACATCCTTCAAAACCTCCAGGCTGTATGAGTTAGCAAAGAGATAGACTTGGTTTGGTACACACTTATCCCTGCACAACGTTTAGAGAAATCTATGGAAAGTCCCTTAAACAAGTCATGACCTGTAAACAGGTCAAAGTATTAGAATTTTCATTGTTATTAGCAAGTGTCATCAACATCTACATACTTCATTGCTACAAATTGCCAGCTGTTCAGGTGGAAAGGCAATGAAGCATAGTGATAGAGTAAAAAAAAGTGAACTGATAAAACATACCTTCATCTTCATCTTCTAGTTGTGATTTGGATTCTCTGGGGTACATGGCCCTTCTAAGGGTTTTTCTTTCAAGAGTAGTCTGGTCAGCTTCCATATCCTGTAACAGGGGAACTTATAAATCTGAGAGTTTAGCTGTCTGCCACTGTGGTAGCACCAACAGTAACCTCAAAGAGACATTATTTGGATGATTTAGCCCACAGAACACAAAAGCACAGTATTTTATCTTTCAGAAAATGCTGCTTATCCACTTCCTTCACTCCCTCTCTCTTCTTTCATTCCTTCTCTTCTGGAATGAAAAAACCTACAAAAATATTCTTTAAAGAGCCCTAATTGTTCAAGGCAATAACAGCCTAAAGGCTAAGAAATCCTGTAGGAAGTCTCTCAGTTCGTCCCTGCCCCATAAAAAGACCCGTTGTGCACCACAGTGCAAAAGGATGTTTGCCTAATGCGACTTTACAAACCAACCTTGAGAGATGTACAACACACTTCCTAGACAATCTATTTCATTCCTTAAAGTTCCTTACAGTTTGTGTGGTTTGTCCTTAATGTCCAGTTTAAAACTTGCTTTCTGACATGTTTTGGTATTTTTAGAAATTAACTGGAAAATATTCCTTTTCAGAAAGATCATCCTTGCCCAAATGCTCCCATTTACCTTTTCCAATTCTTGATCTTGGCGATTCATCAAAGTTTTCCAGTGTTCATATAGCTCAATATCCTTATTTTGTATATCCTTTAGTGTCCCTTCTCTAAGCACCATTCCATCCTTCATTGCTATGATCTAGGGGAGGAAGCATTCAACAGGTCTACTCAGAAACAGGTACTGTAATCACTGACCTGAGACATACAAGACGTCTCAATACTGGTGAGATTACTATTATGCAAAGTTATGTGTTAATTTCATTCAATATTTTATTAATAACTTCTTAAATTTGCTGACACAGCTCATGAAGTTTCTATAAGCCATGCTTACCTTTCTTCTAAAAGCATGGGCAAGACATAATAAGGCATAGTCATATGGGAAATTAAGTCATAATTCTCCAGTGGCTTTCAATCAAAAAAGTCCTACACAAATAATGTAAAAATGAAATTGTTCCTTCTACTATAAAATCCATATTATGTGGAGGGGCAGTTAGTCATATAGTGTATGGAATTAAGAAGGAAGGACCCTATTGCAGAGAAAAGTAGTGCTCATTAAACATGATGGTGCTAACTTCAAGTGCACATTCATCTTTAGTAAATCTCTCTTACCCAGTCAGCATGTGGTAGATACTGTAATTTATGTGTCACCAGAACAAGAGTCCTCTTGTCTTCTTGCAGAAACTTCAAAATTCCTTCCTGCATTAAATGATCACTTAAGTGAATGTCCAGCGCAGAGAATGGGTCATCCTACCAAATCAAATTAAAAAATATCAGAACAGGACAAACACCCCCCCTTCCCCTTTTTATTTCTTTCAAGGTTTGTTTTTTGTTCTTTTTTAATAAAATGTAACTGCCATTACTATGGTTTCATCTGTCTCTAAGGACTAAGAACTAGCCAGAGGGCTGAACAGTGAGCTAGAATCCATTGCTTTTCAGTTCATAGTAATGGACTCAGTTAATTTTTTGTGTCTAGATGTGTGCAGTGCTGGTGCCACAGTGATCATGTGCATCAATCCTGATCGGGAACACCAGAACAGAAAATTCCCCTCCAACTTTGAAAATGCCAGGATCCAGAGCCAAGCCTGGGCCTAATTTTGATAGGGAGCTGAAACAGGAAAGTTAAGGCAGAGTTTGGAACTGTTCTAATTCCCTCAAAACTAAACTGTAGATATGCTTAGTCTCCTGAGTGAGTGTGGCTCATAACAAGACAACATTCAGGTAAGGATATTAATATGTAAACATTTTTTCTCTCAGTACAAAGGTCCCTGGTTAATTTTGAAGAGGTTCAAACAGCCCCGTCATGACCAGCAGTGTCCTCAAATTCCTGACGTGCCTTGAAATGAGTAACAGAGAAGGGAAAGTTTGACCAAATCGAGAGCACTCTGCAGGAGAGTGCTGAGCCCTCAGTCTGCCCATTGCTCACAAGTCGTTGCATTATGATGCTTTTCCTTATCAGAAGTCCTGCTGATTTCAATGGGACTATGTCAACAGTAGTTCACTACTGAGAGTAAGCAGAAGTCTATTCTACTCTTCCCGTGTTAATCTCTGTAGGAAATCCCACCTTCATCAGTCTCCCACTATGTTTTGATGCTGTCTCTGGTGGATGTTTATTTCCTAGCTCTTTAACTTGGATTTGGAATTGAATATAAGTCACTATTGTTTTCTAAATATTTTTTTAATGAAGCTAAATGTAAGGAATGACAGTTTTATTATTAACTTTCTGTGCTCCATGTGAAGAGAAGAAAATCTTACCAAGAAGACAATGTTGGTGTTCTGATAGAGTGCTCGAGCTACACAGATTCTCTGTCGTTGGCCGCCACTTAAATTAATCCCCTAATGAGTATAATGGATCAAAAATATACATCTTTGAATATGCATAATGATAGGACTTTGGAAATGTGATTTCTTACAATTATACAAAGTTCAAACAAGAATAAAAAGCTTTGTGAAAATGCTAATCCTGTTGATAAACAAGCATAATCCTCATATAATATCAGAAAAGAAATTATTATGTAGCAACTAATCATGGGTAAGTGCAAATTATTAAGAGCTTCTCTAAGCACAGTAGGCTGCTTAGGTTGAGAAATTCAACCAATACTAGTATCACATTCTGCAAGTAAATATAGGAGACCTTGATCAAAAAATCCCAGCTGAAGAAGGAAAAGAGCTTGAGACTTTTTTTTTTTCAGCAACTCCTGATGGATTACAATTATTTACAAGGCTGGCAGCCCAATCAATACACATGAGATCTGAGTGACATCAGAGAGCATCTTCTTAATACATAGGCTAAGCAGACATAAAAACATTCATATTAGTTACCCTTTCTCCAATTTCTGTCTGATCACCGAATGGCAGTAAGTCAATGTCAGGCTGCAAAGAGCAGGCATCTGTAACAGCTTTGTACCTGTAAAAACAATATGGTCATTGTGATTAGTTAACCAGCCACTTGCTTCACTAACACAAAAGCCTCCAGCTTGAATTTACTGCTAATATATTATGGCTATGGCTGGATAATTGCAAAAATAAGTAGGGCAAAATGATTATTCAGCAACTAATCATGGAGCGGTCTAAACTAAATGTTGTAAAAAATGACCTATTTATTATAGATCTGCATTGGAAAGCCTGTTTTTTCAAGATTCAATTACTTAAATTATTGAGTGCATTCCTCCCTATCATAAAGCTGTTTTGCTGGACTCTGGAGTATATTAAGCCATTTTCCAATGAGTTCTTCTTCCTTTAGGTGCCTCTTCATTTACTTCAGTGTGATATTGCAGGACAAAGGATCCTTACAGTGCTTTGGATCTTGCAAGAACCAGGAAACCGCTTGCAAAAACTTTGAGATGCCTGAAGTCAGGTTAGTTAAATCTACCTCAGGCTTAATGTATTTTTTTTGAATCTACAAACTTTCTCCAGAAGGGGAAGCCAAAAACCTCTTTAAAAAAAGCTGACAGTGTTTTTCCAAGGGGATTGATATTTACCTCTGTTTATTAAATGGGCTCCCAAAGATAATGTTCTCCTCCACGGTTGCATTCAGCAGCCATGGCTTCTGAGCTGCATAAGCCACTGAGTATCTGTTTCTACTGTAGACAGATAAAGAGCATTAGTAAAAAGCAAAATGCCCACATTATTAAATATCTGAGAAGCAGGGTTTTTTTTTAAAGTAATTTTAAGAATGTGCATTCATAAAAATACAGGGAAACACACAGACAAAGCAACTGTTACAAAAGTGAAGAGAGGAATTTTAAGTTAGATGCTTTTGTTAGAACAGTACCCACTCTCTTCCCTGATGGCAAAATCTCCACTCTAGGTTGTTATCTATCCAAATATAGATGGCTGGTACCTACCTCAAGCTAGTAACTGCCAATTCAATCCAAGGGCAAATTATAAAGAATCAGAATTAGTAAATTCACAAGAACGGTTATTTGGTTTGGGGTTTTCTCTCTCTAACTTTAAAACAGGTGGTGAAAAGACACTGTTCAGATGGCATCTGTACACTTGACTTGCTGCTTTCTGAAGTTTTAGATTATTTTATGTGGCCATACACACATACAATACCTTTTTTTTTGTCAGATAATACTTTATTCCTTTAGGTCTTTATATCCTTTAGATCCTTAGTGGACTGACATGATCTTAGATAAGAGGACATTTTAATCTTTATGCATGTTCTTTACTTCTGCCTACTTTGCCTATGTACAGTGGCAAAAAACGGCCATGTAATTTCAGACATTTTTCTGAGATGCCTAAAATGTGTGAGGAAGGAGATGTGAACTAGTACCAGCTTGTGGATCTGAACACTTATCTTCTTTCTCAGTTTCTTTGAAGGTATTGCTTCAAACCAAACACTTGATATAGCTTTGTACTGTAAGCACCTGGGATTTGCTATTGTGAGAGAGGATTATAGGGTATGAGAAATAGCTGGTTAGAAGCAGTCAGCAGTATCTGAAAAATTTTAGGAGCTTTATAAGTTCAGTATGCACTAGTATGACATATGTCCTCAGGATTATCAGGTATCAAATCATGGTGTGGCTTCCAACCACAGCCATATGTGCCACTACTTGTCTTATCATTTATGCCAGTTTTTTAGTTTAGCTTGTCCTTCTTTTAAACCTCCAGCCCTGAAGCCAAGAGTGGAGTCACTGCTTGACTTCATCTGCAGCAGACAGCTCACTTCACACACTGTGTTCCCTCCTCCATCAGCCTGGGTTACAAGCAGCACAAAATCCAGTGCTGACCAGAAAACATGCAAACATGTGGAAGGGTACGTCATCACATCTTATGTCTAGAGGACCTGTCTTGCAACATAAGGAACACACTAAACTCCCAGTGGTGTTGAATGGGAGCTTGGAGCACTGGACGTCTTTCAGACAAGACTGAGGTAGTGGTACAATGGCTGGAGAAGATTGGGATCCACTGGATTTAACATAATCTGTCAGTTAATCCTATTGGAAATTATTATCAACATGGTAAGAAAACACAGAAATGGCTGAAGAAGAAGGTTTGAGGAAATTCTGAAGAAATGAATGAGTGTATTATGATCCACCAAAAACAGAAATAATACCTTCTGGATGCTTCAAAAGAAGGTTCAGTTTCATTTACACTGTAAGTTATGGTAAATGACATTTAGTAAGCAAGAAATACAGAGAATAACGTTCTGTGAAAGTTTTATATAAGAGAAACTGGAGTTAAGTACATATTTTAAGAACTCAACTTCACTCTTTTTTTAGTTCTTAAAGGCAAAATAAACAAGGTCTATCTAATTAAAAGTATAAACTTTCCTAAAAACAGTTTCATATCTGCAGTGCATAGTGGCTAAAGAGGCAAGCTACACTGTTAGAAAATGTATTAAAAATGAAAAGTGCATTGCAAAACCTATTAAAAATGAAATTATTAATATTGCCTAGGCATATAAAAGGTTGACAAGTCGTAAGTTAGGTTCTCCGTGCAGTTCTGCCAATGACCTGCTAAATTTGTTAACAGCTCTAATGTCAATTTCTGATGGGAGATAATCTTTGCAGCTATGATTTTGCAAGGTGCAAACACACTTCTGAATCAGAACAGATTTTGAACCTGTTTATAGCAGTAAGGCATGCAGGGCACTACAACAAATGACAAGGCTTTTCTTGTCAACATCCACTTCCTCAGAACCATATCCATGAAATACAGTTTGAAGAACATGCAATGCAATAATGACATGAATGATTTTCAGCTCCCTCTGTTCGTTAATTGACTTATTAGAAGTGTCAAGGGCATGGAATGGCAGTCAAAGCAGTTCTGGACCAGAGGTGATGCTCATGTCCAGGCACAGCAACACACCACTGCAAAGTGCAATACCTAAAAGAGTAAGTTTATCCCAGGTAAATGGAACCAGGAAGAAGGGGACTGGAAAAAACGTGTTAGAAAGGACTAGAAAAATGTGTTACTTGCCTGACTTAAAAAATAAACAAACTAAACAAACAAATCTCCCCTCCCAAGCCTACAAATCCTTCAGATGAAATACGTTACTGCTGAGACAGAAATGTCTGCTCACTTTTTGGGATATCAGTAACTGCAGCTGCATTCATAAGCAGAGGATCCAAGTCTGACAAAACTCATAAAAATTCTAATAGGAGAGCCCTCGTAATGCCAGGCTTGCATATTAAGCATCTTCCCAAAATGCTAGAAGTAGGAGACGTTGCTTTCTGCACTGCACATCAGCTCTCAAAGAAGTTTGACAATTCACGCCTCCTAAAGTGCACAGAGTCTTTCCTTCATGCACTTGTTGCCAGAGAAGAGGTTACATTAGAAGTGAATGAGCCTTGTTGCTTATCTCAGAAGGGTCAGAGAGCCAAAAATTGAGGCTCAAACCAGACATTGTTTCACCAGTTTGTCCTTTATTCAACAGAGGCTTCCAGTCTTTCCAACAATGGAAAAAAATTACAAGAAAGCAAAAGATGGAGTCTAATATGAGATAAAAAGAAGTCAGAAATTAGGTCAAGATAAAGAAAAGAGAAGAAAAATCTAAATTTCCTCTCTACAAACCCCCAAACTTTTACCAGCAGAGCATTATAATGGTAGAGAAAGGGATAATGCTTTCATGCCCTCTGAAGTATCAGTTAAAAAAAGCTGGGCACACACCTTGCAAGATCCATTGCAATTTAATGGGTCAGATTTAATATGCTTGCCATTAGAATCAAATAGATTATTTCAATGTAGCAAGGACTAATTTTAGGATCTCAATATCTTAAACTCTTCTTCCTTAGTTAGAAATTTCATCCCATGCTTAGCTTGACAAATATGCTTTAATTCTTCCACATTCTGAGCAATATTTCTGTGAGAATAATTAATAATCTCATGAATAAACACTTTTAAGGCCTTTCTTGATCTGGGACCTTCACAAATAAAGTGACTAAGTGGTCTTGTACTTTATTAACCTTCTGAATCTGAAAGGGTGATGCAATTGCAGGGCATGGGAGTGGACTGAAACTGAAGCTCCTGATATTTCTAAAAGGAGTGTTTTATTTGCCCTCTGGGATTAGCAATCTTTGCTCTCATTTCTTGATTTATTGAAATGTGGTTATTTATACTGATTTTTATTCGCTACAATAAAATACATGTGAGGCATGGTGAGATCAAGTCCGAAATGGTAGGAAAGACTAAATGGATTAGATTGAGTGGGTATTTTTATAAGACTTTTAATATATAATATGATATGCCAGAAATATATTTAAATCAAAGTTCTAAGTAAAAGTAAAAAAAAAAAAGCTCATTGAAGTTTGGACAACTTTTATCCTAACTCTGGATGTTTTAAGAAAGACTCATGCACCTCTAACCAGGTCAATTCCATCAGCTTTTAAAATGAAAATGAAGGAGAAAAAAGGGATACAAAATCTTTAGGAAATCACTGTATTGGCAGAATTAACCATATCCTCTGCTAATACAGGCAAGAGATTTGAGTCAAGACAAAGACCAAGCATCTACACAAACTCTATCCAGCAGCTGAGAGGAATTCGTTCCCGTATCTGCAACTAGACATAGCAGCACAGCAGAACTAGGATGCAATAGACTTTGGCTATTGACATTTATCTGACCAATCATTTATCCCTTCCATGCCCATAATGCCCTTCAGTGTTTTCTATGAGCTACTGTGGTTGCAGCCTTTGGGTAAGCTATTGTATTTGGCAATCCATCTGAGGAGAGCACTGACTTTTCCAAATTTTTCTTGAAAAATACTATAGCTTGAGAGCAGAACAGGCCATGTGGGAGGATCTGTTTCATAATCCTTGTGTTTCCTGTGCTTTTCACTTAGTACACCTCAGCTAAAGAAAGTATATTTAGATTGGAAATAGAAGGAAATTCTTCACTTAGAGGGTGGTGAGACACTGGAACAGGTTGCCCCAGGGAAGCTGTGGATGCTCCATCAGTGGATATGTTCAGGACCAGGTTGGATGAGGCTTTGAGCAACTTGGTCCAGTGGAAGGTGTCCCTGACCATGGCAGAGGGGTTGGAACCAGGTGATCTTTAAGATCCCTTCAAACCCAAACCATTCCATGATTCTACAACTTGTTTGCACAGAAACCAGATTAACTTACAAAACCAGTTCAATGTACAGAAAATGTATACGAAATGAAGAGCTTCCACATAACCACTATTCTTCCCTGGTGGCCTGAGAAGATGTGATGAGGGGAATACATGTCTCTGCATATTCCCCACATCTGTCTGTGTATAAACTTAGTAAGTCAAATCTGAAACTGGCTCAGCTGAATCACTGCATCCTGATAGCCTCATGCTGCAGTCTTTAAGAAGTCACTGAGAAAATAAAACCCCAGCTCCTTGTCTAAGGTTTGTAATGTATCTGAGGCATGTCTCATACAAGTGGGAAGAACTGAAATATGTCCCCTCTCCAAGATCTCTTGCAGAAAGATACAGTACCACACTTCCCTAACATCCCAAACCAGTAACAACCCTGGAGCAGGACATACAGCTCTCACTGCAGTCAACCACAACAGCAGCAAGGTATTCAAGCTCCATGATGGGCTTTCACAATGATGAATACATCATGATGAATGCAGGATTACCCCAGTATAACTGGGCCTGAAGTTCAAGCCATCATTACTTTTACTTACTGTTGTTATACCTGAGTTTGTTGGGAAATTCACCTAGCCTGCATTGCACCACTGGATCAGTAGCTGTGTTAGTCATGCATGTGGAATCACATGGAAAAGGATTTAAAAGACTAAATAGGACCTTTATTATGGTTTTGTAGAATAAAGGGTCCACTTAGTTAAATACCTGAAGTATCCTTCCGTATTCATCTGTCTGTCAGGCAGTCTGAAATTATCAGCAAAACATAACCATGTTTGCACCAGCTACATCAACAGTACCAAATCATAGTTTGCAATGAAACAGTCACTCAGTAAGGCCTGAGATGCTTGCTGAGACCTGAGTTGCCTGGTTATGTACAGAGTGCTAATCAACTGACAATACGATATTAATCGCTCTTGAACAATGTGAAACTAAAATAGTATTTCATAAAGTTTCTCTAGCATCTTTCTGAGATTTCTTGTCTTCTTGGATATTCCTAATATTCTTTATCTTGCTCTATGACAAGTCTAAGACTTTCTCAAATATATATTATAAAAAAATCGTGTGAATTATTTCAAGGTTACTCACTTGTATTGCCTTAAACTACTTAGAAAAAAATGCCTGATTGTGCTGTCAAAATCTTCATTATGTCTCAAATAAATTACCATGGTATGTCACATACTCCTATTCCTTCAAAGCTTAAACTCACATGTAATTAAATTACAGATAGTCTTGCCTTGGGTCTAGCTGCACCTGCTACACCAGTGAGATCTTACGCTTAGGAGACAGTGAAATATGGCTAAAGAACAGAAAATGCCATGCATACTAGCACAGGAAAAACAAAAATATCCAGCTTGCAACATTGCTGTAAGAAAAAGTTGACAATAGAGGTTACTAGTCAAGTGATGGGGCAACAAAATCTTCGTCTCTGTCAAGAAAATTCACCCTTTCCCCTCAAAAAGCTAATTAAGAATAGTTTGGGTTAGTAGTTTTAAGGAAACTGACATGATCTGTAAAACCAAAGAACAAGTCTTGCGGTTATAGCATATCCCTCCCACAGCCTCTGTCCTGCCTAGGCTGGAAGAGAGGTTGCTGCCATACTTAGTTTCTGGAGGAAGTTGTCATTCACTGTGTCTGAATCCCTGTGGATCCTGACCTCACTGACAGTTCCCTCTTCAGCAACAGCTTCTTCACAGCCTTAAGTTCTTAGATAGCCAGTGTCCTCAGGGTGCTTTCTGAACACGTAACTGGGAGGAGTAACACTGACTTCCATAGGCAAGGCTTGGGCAGATACCAGGGAAGAGGAAAAGCATTTTCTCATGTGTTATTGTATAACCTTTTTTTTTCCTGCTAGCGGCAGCATCACTGGGGTGGGCAAGACAGCCTTTTCTGTATGCTGGTGGTCCACATATACCACTCAACTTCAGAAGCTCCAGCTTGCCATGCTTTCACTGGTGTGCACAGTAGCAGCACAACAATGCTGACTTCAATTACATTGAGCACTGAAGCCTATTTGATAACAGAAACAGTATAAGCTTTCTGCAGGTAATTTGCTAGAGCTAATATATTAGATATTAATTGCCAGCCTAGCCTCTTTCCCTTCCTGAGCCACTCTGCTCTGCTCTGAACAAAAACAGCAATGAAAATCTTTCCTAAGTTTGCAGGTGATGCCTTCCAGAGGGGATCTGGATGATGATAATCATTCAACATGCACCTCTAAGACATGAAGTTTACATATCTCACAGCAAATCCTCCTTAAGTAAATACAGCAATTAATAGCTATACGAAACATACTTGCTCCAGTGAACTTTTCCCTCCAGCGTCTGCATCTCTCCCAATATAGCAAGGAGAAGCGATGACTTGCCACAGCCAACTTGGCCTACAATCATTGTCATCTGACCTATGGCAATAACAAACACATTTTCAAAGAAGAAAAAAACCACAACATTCTGCTGAAGTCCATAAGGCCCTAGAGCACTTCAACTGGTTGGTTAAATTGGCTAGCATCCACTGTGTAAGTGGGCAATAGTGAATGTATCAGTCTATGTAAATATACATTAATGGACAGTACAAGTACACACCAATCTCCCAGGGAATAAGACTACTGCTTTGACATATTTTCATACATTGCATGTGACCCTGTTACTTTATGGAAGTTACATACGGTCAAATTATGCAAAGTGGGGAGGCATTATTCAGTCAAAATAAAAATTTTGACCAATCTACCATGTGACTGCAACTGAAAGAAGATCCATTACTCTTCTCTGCTTTGCTGCACTGCCCCCTCTCCATTTCCTACCTTTGGCCCTATCCTGTAGTGGAAATGGGGCTTCTCAGATGTTCCCATAAACTAACTGAACTAATTAAAACTAATGCAGTTAACTAGTGAATTTGCCAGGTAAGTTTCTTGCCAGCTTGGGGCTTAAGGGTCTTATTCCCTCCAGATGAGAATCGCAGAATCACAGAATGTCTTTGGTTGGAAGAGACCTTCAAGATCATCTATTCCAACCTTTGACCCAACACTGCAAGCTCACCACTAAACCATGTCCCTGAGCACCAGGTCCCAC
>VWZY01004560.1:335237-385084 GCA_013399075.1 Chloroceryle aenea
GAACTGAATGCAATATTCAAGGTGTGGCCTCACCAGTGCCAAGTACAGCGAGATGATCACCTCCCTGTTCCTGCTGACTCTAGTGTTTCTAATACAAACCAGGATGCCATTGGCCTTCTTGGCCACCTGCCCACACTGCTGACTCATGTTTAATCGAATATTTATCAATAACCCAGGTCTTTTTCCAGCTTCCAGCTTTCCAACCACACATCCCCANGTTATTTTTTTATCCAGTGAGGTAAAATTTTAGACTGGTTCACCCAGCTTGTGAACCCATGGCCTTAGATTGTAAACTCCTTGCAGAAAAGACTTCTGCTTGTGGTGTATGTGGCACTCGGCCAGCACAAAGAAGTGTTATCCCATGTATAGGACACCTAATGCTACTGTGAAACAAATTATACCGACTTTAGGATTACTTGCTATGTAAATAACTATGTGACATCTAAAATGTGTCAACCTAAAGTAACTATTTTAAGACTAACCACATGATAGGATATGAAATTAAAATATAAGGCTATTTAATAGGATGAAATACTAACAGACAGTATTAGGAATTTTACAGTAATAATAACAGTAAGTTGCTACTTTTTGCATGTTATTTAAATCTTCCAAAACAAATCAATATTTTGTAAACCTGTGGAACTCCTAGCCAAAAGACAGGGAGGCTGCAAAAAATTACAGGAGCTCAGCTGGATACAGAGAAATTAATTGAAAGACAAAATCATCAAGGATTTCTTGACAAACTGCATGAGGCTCAAGATATTCTCTGAGGTCAAAACAGTTGTGAACTGGGAGATTGTAATGTTGAAGAATGGAAGGAGTATAACATATGAGTGCTGAGTCCCTGTGCACCCACTAGTATCTACTGCTGGAAATAACATACTGAATTAGATGGACCCTTGGTCTGAATGAGTCTGGAGTTCTCCCTCTTTCTTTTTTCTCAATTTGTGTATTAAAAAGAAAAATGTCTTCCTTTTTTTTGCAACTAACCATCTTTTTCATATTTATTCTTACCATTTACTTTATTCTTGCTATTATAAAAACAATAAAATCTATATGGGTATATAAAATCATGTAATGTTTTGTTTATTTATAGTACTTTAGGTTAATGATATAGCTGTATGACAAATACTATTCATGACCTTGTATACATTTTTAACTTTCATTTTTTTCTTATATAAATCTAAATATGTGGGTTTGTGCTCCTCACAACAACAAAAAATTGAATTAGTAGCAATTTGATATTACATATTTAATGTTTAACATGTGCATTTATCCTACCTGTTGGGATCCTGATGTTTATGTTGGACAATGTAGCTAAACCACTTCCCCATGAAAAGTATCCATTGGTCACCTACAAAACAATAACCATATGTCAGATATTTAAATAGATGAAGGAAAAAGATAGAATGCCTAATTTGGATTTAAAACATGTTACTGAAATAAATCTGTGATTAATAGGCATGATAAGGTATGCTCACACACACAAAAAAAGTAAGTTAGATTAGTAAAGATTGCCAAATTCAGAAACGTTTCTGAATAAAAGAGGATATACACAAATATATACACTGTAGGAAATGCAATAAAAGGATTATCTTGAACTGAACTCTACCAAACACTTTATTTCTGTTGAGTATAAGATTAAAGACTGAGAATAATGATAACAAGATCTCACAGATAACAATGTAAGTAGCATATCTTATCTTCCTTGATAGGAATGAATCATCCTGTATATTCTGATATATGTCCTCTTGTGAATGGATTCCTGAAGTACACATAGAATATTCACAAGGTTTATGCTGGGTATACGAAAATGTTCCCCAGTGTACATGAGCCTTTTTGTATCTCCTTTGGAGCTGACAGGTTCAAGAAACATTTTTTGCACAGAGCACAAGGATATGTATGGGGAAAATTTGTCAACATAACTGAAAATAATGTCATAATAAATGACATGTCATAAAAAATGACAAAAAATATTCAAAAGTTTTGATTTTGGACCTAAGAATGAAAGAGAAGTGCATGAAAGGAAACTCTAAAGAAATCTATATTCATTTTTGCATATCAGATTATCTAGTTTTTGTTCCTTTAGACTCATGATGCCTCTGTTTCCTGAGGATACAGAGAATCACTATAAAGAGCTGCTTTGTAACAAATTTTTCTTAATTTAATTTTGTCTAAAAAATTAAGTTATTTAAGGGCTTGTTCTTGCAGCAGACAATTTGCCCTTGGAAGTACAGCAGCAATTGGGCACTATCTGGTGCTGTTGAAGGAGGACCTGCTCCTCCTAAAGAATGACACGATGTTTTCAAACCACCTTGATTGCGATATCATCTATCTCCACAGGTCGTGTTTGCTTCCTTGCTGGCTGTTCATAACTTTCAAGCTGATACCTCAAGGGCTGCCTCCTGTTGATGGCCTTGGTGTGCTACACAGTGAAATGAAGAAAGGAGACAAGTGTGAATTCTCAAGAGAGGACAGTATTTAACCTTTGCAGATATTACCTTTATTTCTCCCTCTCCCCATCATCTAGACTAGAGACTAGTCTGTCTCTCTCTGTAGGGATGGGCGAAAGGTGGACAAGAGACAACAATTTCATTTTTGTTTCTTTTATTATAGTTGTTAAGCCAGATAAAGAAGAAACATACAGTTTTATGTTGGCAAACTAATTTAATTTAGCTCAAACTAAAACTTATTTTGTGCTATTGCTTTCTTTCTCTTGATGTCTTCAAGTTTCGGTAACATTTCAAGATACACAACCAGTTTGGAACAGCTGAAATAGCTAGCTTTAGAAAATGATCAAAATGAATAAGTATTTTTTCCTAAATTAACTTCACTGAGATTTTTGCCCTCAAATTTTACTCAGGTTCACTGTATGTTTAGTACTCTTGAAAATGCATTTAGGGATGAATTCATATTTCACAAAGTTTGATGTTGTTTTTCCTACCTCTAGTTCTGAATTTCCAGAGTAGGCATCAGTCCTACCTAAAGGTGCCCAACATACGAACATACATGGGTTGTACTGGCAATATACAGCACAAACCCCATGACGACCAGAAACGCATCTGGGCCTTTTATAAAAATTGAGAAGGAAGAATTTGAACCATGTGTAAATGTGTTGGTGCGATAGGGGGGTTTTACTACTACTGGCGCTTCAGCAATGCTTAAGTGTGTTTCGACACCCTTCACATCACAGAAACACAGAAATCCAGACATAGAAGATGCCAAACTGGCCGATGTTAGAGTCAGGGTGGAAGACAAAGCTCCCAAGCCCTATAAACAAGGCCATTAGCCTTCTACGTGTCTATTTGGCCTCTCTGCTTTGTAATTTAGTTTCATAAAACTGAACTTACAAGTCCTGTGTGCTTCTTACAGGATTCGTAAGCTACAGAGCTGTCTCCACCTCTCCAGCTGTCATCTCCAATCTCATCACTCAGGAGAAACTCATTCAGCTTCTGTACACTTGAAAGAAAACATGACAGTGAGTTAAATAAACCCAGGTTGCCACGAGTACATTTCCGTCTTTATGCAGTCCAGCCAGCAGGATGCATCAGAAGCGTTCCAAAAGAAGTTCCCAGGAAACTTTTGGTTTCCTATTGGACTGTCTGCCATCCTGATGGCAAGTGAAAAATTATTTATGTAGAAGACAGGCAGATGAAACTAATTAAATATCCTACTGATAGATAGAAATGAAGAGGAGATCTAATCATGTGAGCACCACTATAGCTCTGTGGGAATGGTTTTCACTACAGCAAGAGCTCTCTTTGCCTACTTCAGGAAATATAGCACACAGGTTCAATTTATTCTTCATCACAGAAAGATGCAATCCTCTTTCTGCCCCACTTCCTTTCAGACTGCTGTAAGCACCTGGGTCTTTCTCTTTCTGAGTAAGGGATGAACAAAAGCACCCACTGGTCGCAGTGAAGCTATTTTACTTTGCAAAATCTAAAATCAAAGTGCACTGAGCCAGAGACTGGGAAAGCAGAAAGACATACAACTTCAGATCAGTAATTTGAATGTTAATATGCAAATAGCAAAGTAGCCCTACATCAAACTCTGTCTGAGCATTTCATATGAAATTATCAATACATACCAAAGCCACAGAGATACTGGTTAGCAAGAAAGCACTACTATAGCCACTATTTCATTCTGACAGTATACCTGTTTCTATCTCCTCCTGTGAAAGGAAAATTTATGTGTCTAACTCCCATATCAGAATTTCAATCTCACATAAGTGCGTCAAGCAAGAATTTATCTTCTAGTAGAAGGTAAGAGACCTTGTTCTGATCATCTGCCTAAGAATACATCAACTATTACTTTGCATTTGAATGAGGGCAGGTACCCTCAAAAGCCTTCAAAGTACTAGATTACTCTTTACAGTAACATGGAGATTCTGACAAGCATAAGCACTTAATCATAACATAAACAAGTGCGTACTCTTATACGTGCATTTGATTGATGATAAGGCCATTGAGTGGCCAAGCGCACATTCTTCGTTCTTCATTTGGGGGACGTAATGTTCATGGGAGAAAGATGTTAGGAAGTAAGTTTGCCAAAGGGTAAAGTTTGTTTTGGCAAATATGGTCTTTAAATAAAATCCTGAGGGGTGGCCAGCAGTGCTAAGGAAAATGTACACACCATTTTGATATTAGGACTATGCTAAACATAGTGCAGAGATGTAGAGGCTGGGATGATTTATAAAGGATACTTGAGATTTTCCACTAGTCAGAAATAATTTTCAACCTAGGGAAAAGCTCTCATGTGGCCCTGCTCTTGCTTTGGTAAAAATAAACCTATTTAATTTTATTTTTCTTTAAATGAGTGTGGTACTGGCAAATGGCAGCTGTGGAGCCTGAAGTCTCCTTGACTGATATTTGTCATTTTCATTGCCCACCAAAAAGTGGCAGCAGCAATGCAATACCTTGCCAGTGCGCCTCAGTCTTGGCAAGAAGGAACTGTTTTTCTGGGTGGGAAAGTTAGTTCAGTATTCACATCCTTCTAGTGCTTGGCATCTGACACATTACTGCCAGTCAGGTGTCAGTTTGTGCCTCCTGGGACATCCTGGCAGTGTGCATGTCTGCATGATTTACCTATGACCATGACTCTTTCCATACAGATCACTGACACAACAGCCAAAAGTCTGAAATTTGACTTACTACCAACCAGCTCCCTTGAGATTAAGTGCTCTGTAGACCAGCATGAAGAAGGTTGTTGTGTTGGGCTATTTGCAGAAATAAATGCCTGGAACATGTAAGTATCCTATGAAGCAACACATTTTATGAGTTCCTCTTCATTTTTCTTAATTTATTTTTTAAATCTCTCCACATCATGCCAACTTCTTCACTGTCCTGCCACACAGATTCCTAATTCTCATAGGAAAACTCCCAAATGTCTGCCTTGCCATGCTTCCTCTCCTCACCTCTTTACTGCCATTCAAGGAACACTATTTCCTCTCTGTTATATAGAGTCCTGCAAGCCTCAGTTTCCTTTAATTAACTAGTCCTTCAGTGTCCAATGTTTCTCCATCCACTCTTTCCTAAGAAAGTCCATGCTAGTGCTAAACAACGAGAGACAGGACGATGGCAAATTCTCACTTAAAGCCCAAAGTATCCTTTGTGGAAGTACAGTTAAGGCACAGATGTGGCCAGACTTAATGGCTTCACACCAGTCTCTCATCCCCCTCTGTCTTGACAAGAGTCCAGAAAAGTACTAGGTGAGAGTGATGGTGGGTGTCCATGCTGTGAGAAGAGGAGCATATCAAGGAAAGACAGTCCAGCTCTGAATCTGAGCTGCCAAACTTGGTGAAATTATAAAAAGAATATAACTTTTTTTTTTTTTTTTGTCTCTTTATCATGCAATAAAAAGAAATGGTTACTCTGATTTCTTTCACATTTTTGAACATCGGACGCCCACCTCTAGATTCTCTTTCATGTGAACAGGTAGAAACCATTTTTCCTCCATCATCTTTGCTGTTGTATTACTGAATGTAGGTGTTCAAGAGTTGGAGAAACTAGAAGAGCCATTTACCTTACGATAGCCTTGACTGCAAAACGAACCACGGTAGAGAGCAGGAAGAGTGGTGTGACCAGGATGTGAAACAAGGACAGTGATGCAAAGGCCTGAGCAGGCTGCAGTGGCTTGTCATTGGTATATGCATAAGTCACGAAGGTCTGTAACATCAGGAAAAGAGCATGTCAGGTTAAGGACTCTTTGAAAAGGATGGACAAGGACAGCAGATTATTTTGTTCAACTAAGGCCAATAACTATATAACTCAATTAATTGTGAATCACAGTAAATTGAAGAGAAAGGTATCTTCTATTAAAGTGAAAATAAGAAATATCATGAAAATAAAATGAAAATAATAAATAATAAGAAGAAAAGAAGATTTCCACTGATTTCAAGAGATGTACACATTTAAGAATGAAAAAGTTTTCTAACATAAAAACATTTAGTTCTGTAAAGTATTGTAATTAACTTCACGGTTTAGAGGAAACACACAACCCAGAAAAATCATTAGGAATCTAATAAAACTTACGTGTTTTGTCACAGCTAGAGAGCTACGGTCATATTTCACCCCATTCTGGTACATACTGTTAGCATATTCTGAGTAATACCCTCAAAATTTGATCTTTGAAGACTCTTTACTGAGCAGCATGCTGTATTACCTCTACTACATTAGGCTGAGATTTAAACCTGGCCAAAGAATAGGCAAAATTTATTTCCCCTGAAACTGCAGAATACCCTTGTCTTAAATATTGGCATGGTGGTTTATAATGCACTTTAAAACAGGAATGATCTTTGCTGCTAGACAATAGAAAAGCAAAGCCACCTAAAACCCCTTCAAAATAAGAACTTCTCAAAATAAGTCTTCTTCCAAGTTGCAATGACTTTTTTTTAAACTAATATTTATAGTAAAAACGTATATTACTTTTTGGTTTTACCAATCCAAAACACAACTGTTGAAATACCAGCTCTGGGACTGGGGATTTCCAGTGTCATACGATCTTAGGTAGCAGGGGCACATTAACTCATCTGCTGCTTTTATGAGGAATATGTCCTACAATAACAATGGTTTCCTTTCTCTCTTTCTCCCACTCTCTTTTTCTCTCTCTTTGTATAAGGAAAAATGAAAAAAACATAGCTTACTGCAAGAACAGCTGCTATTGGTATGGCTGCATTCATAAAAACTGTGAAAGAGAAAGTAAATAGGCATCAAATTCTATAAAATAAGCAAAAAAAAAAAGAAGGTTACAACTGCATAGCACTAGAAGAAACCAGTTATTTCCAACTTTTCAAGTATTTAGAACTCCCAAAGGAAAATTGTTCTGCAGGAAGAAATTTCCTTCCATGACAGAGAACTCTTAAATATACAAACAAATTACCCTCTCAGATCTTCTACATTACAGAAAACATTATTTATTTCAGACACTCATTTATCTTTGCTGTAATCAGAGCTGGTAGTATTACCTGGATCCTCCTTACCATAGAGCAACTCATAACTGTAATGCCACAATGAAGGTGACAAAAACTTACTACAAAAATACAAACAAAAATAAAAGAAACCAACAAGCAAAAAGGCCAACAAGATATGCTCTATATTTTCAACTTTCTCTGTTTTGTATTTGAGTAAAAGTGTCATAGGCATAGCTGTATCTCACTTCAGCTGATGTCAGAGGGATGTTCACAAGAAGAGGAAACATTCCTGAGCACTAAAAACATAGTTACTTACTGGAAAGAGATGTATGAAGCGCAAAGGTTTTGAGACTGGTGAGTTCCTTCATTCTTGTTTCTTCCACACTAGTACAAAATATGTGCTCCCAAGCATACAGCTTTAATAACTTAATGCCTTTTAGTATCTCATTGGTTTTCTTTAATCTCTCAGTAGAATAGTCCTTCATTTAAAAAGAAAACAAGAATAATAATTTGATAATGGTTTCTGGTTTAAATGATAATGCTCTTTCCCCTTAATGTCTGTTGTAAAATTCATTAAGCATTTATAATATTATCTGTTTGTGATTTTGTACAGGCTTTCAGTTGCCATACTGAGTTAAACAATATGAAATTACATGTTCTTTGGGGATATTAGAATGTTTACAGTCATTAGGGAAATTAATTGTTCCTGTTCTGAAAAGAAAAATAAATGAAAACATCTGAATCCTTCCCATAGAGGGTGAAACTGAGGGAGGTGGATTAGCAGGTAAGTGCTGTCCATAACAATAGACAGAAGACTACTTGTGTGTAATTGCTGATAGAAGATTCATTCTGGGATTCACACAGACCAGTCGTGTAAGTGAGAAATTTATTGATATTTTTAGTTAATTGCCCCTCACCAGAAAAGCATAATCATAAATATTTGTAAAATTGTATTCCAAAGGATGCTATGAGTCAGAGGAACTCAGAAAAGAGCGAAAAGGAAGATTCATTCTATTTCTGAAATTATGCGCAGGTAAAATCTATGTTGGTATAAATTGGCACAACTCAACATGATTAAACTGTGCTGAAGATTAGATCCATGTGTGTATAATTTGCTTACTGAATATTAAGATAAGAATGTTCTTTAAATATTTGACAAATCAAACGTCAAAGGTTGATTAAAAAGGTTCAAGGATCACAAGAATAAAGTTAAAAATTAGACAAAGTATCAGAAAACATTTCTAATTGATGAATTACATTGGACAGCAAAATAAAGACAGCACCGAAAAATGTACTTTAGGTATTAATCCAGCAGTGCCAAATGATTTTTAGAGAATACCAAAGCTTGGGGGGAGAGCATAAAGTCTCTGGCGATTTCAGATGGGGGTGTACACATTCTTTAATACAGTCTCCCTATCATTTATCAGTTCTTTGTACTGTTTGCTAACATCCTGTGAAATACAACAGCTGAATATAAGAATAACACCCTTTCATGGAACTGAATTCAGGTGAAACTGTGTTAGCCGGGTAAAAACACCCTTGCAGAGAAGGCAGGTCAGGGCCCACATACTTTGAGATTTTTGTCTGACGAATGTAAGGAAGGAAGAGACACTGAGCCACAGGAAAACATAGAGGGAGGGACAATGAAATTAAGGGATGGCTCGCCCAAATCTGTGCAATGAACATTTACTGACAACAAGAACAGAATCCAGAACTCATGGTTCCCTGCTCTCATTTCTGGATCAACAATGTAACTGAAGTAATTTACTTACAAGAGTGCTCTTCTGAGCCTCAGCCAACTTTGTAGCTATGAAGTACTGTATTGGAGCTAACAGTACAATGACAGCAGCACCAACCAAGGCACTCACTCCAAGTAAATTATAGAGTAGGATCACACCCATTATTATCTATGAAGAAAAAAAGCAACAAAGAAAAAAAAAGTAGATTTCAATCTGCTAGAATGATAGCAAGAAAAAAATATTTGTTCTTCTAATAAACAGTTAAATGGTTCACAGGAATCAACTGAGCCTGTACTTCAAAAGGTCATGTTTGGAAAGTGTGGGAAATGAATGCAGAAGCCTTTATTTTTGACATTAACTGCATAGTTTGTGTTACTGCCTGCTCGTACTAATTCTAGACGAGATTTGCAGAGAACTAAAGGCACATTAAACGGATGGTGCTTGCCCCAAGGCTTTTTACAGAATTACTGGCCTCAAGTCTTATTTACACGAGAGCTCCTTACATCACTCTGGAATTATTCAAAGGTCTTAGGATTGTCATGAATCACAGTTGCATTCTGTCATAGTGGTCTGTTTGCAACTGCAGATAGAGGCTGGTCTGAGACAGGCACTGAAGCATGAAGTAGATATGCTGGGAGTGACATGAACCTGAGCTTGTGCATCAATCCCATGTTGCTCTGAAGGAAAATACCAAGGTGCTACCTTAGTCCTACAAAGAGTTTGGGAACACTTCCCACAAGCTAAAATGTTGATGGTGCTACAGGTGTCCAAACTTCATGCAAAATCAGGTCCTTAAGTCATTTGCCACTTCTGAAGATTTCTTTTAGGATAATAATTATTAACATTCCTTCCTACAGATTTGCCTGCAAATCTTTTCCAGCCTTGTTAAGAGCCAGAAGCTTACAGCAGCTAAGTTTGTTTAGATGAGTGCTCCTCTGAGCATTCTGTGCAGCACATTGTCAGTACAGCTGTCAGCCACTGAGAGGGAGTCAATTGTTTTTCACTCCTGACACAAAATGCAATTACAAGTGGACACTGCAAATGCAATACTTAGTGCTGGTCAGATGCCTGTGCTGCCGCCATGGGGAAGAAATAAAAGTAATGACTTGTGTCATTAGTGGAAGACATATGGACAGGGAAAGGATGATAGGTCATCATTCTTAAAGTCACAGACATATCCATGACATGGAAATCCTGCTCAAAAAAATCCCCTCTCTATTGCAGAGATAGCCTGCCAGCCCTCTGAGGAAATGAGGGCCATGTTTCTGTCTTCCTAGTAAAACAGTGTGAAGTCCAGATTCCCCTCTGGATCCTGCAGTAGTCTCACAGACTTACACCCTTTTTCAGTCAGGCTGGAGGATCTCTGAAATCAGGCCCTTACTTTGATGCTCTACCTGAACAGGCATTGCCCATAGATTGGGGCACAGGAACAAGAACCACATTAATTGATTAGTTTCTATGGCAACCAAGTTATTGATTTGTCCCAGCGTCATCTCTCCCATGGACAAGTTGGATGTAGAAAGCCTCAGGATCTTATTATATATCATGGCCTGTAGGAAAGGAATAAAATGGAAGATATGAAAACGATTAAATTATAAAACAGCAGCAGCAGGATGTTACAAACTGCGGTATCAGTCTTTACCTAAGGCAGCCCTTCTCCCAGTCTCTCACCTGATACAGAGAGAGAGATGGAGACAGAGTGAGAGAAAGCACAAGAGAGAGAACTGACTTTAAAAAACTTCAATTCCTCTTAAAAGCTTTGTTGCTTAATGCAGACCTAAAATAGAACAAAATGACAACAAAACATCAAAATTTAGGACACTGGGCAAAGATATTTTTTTAACAAACATCTGGTGAACCTGCTTTTCTGTGACAATGTTTGTCAAAGAGATCCATGTTTCTGACAAGATAGTTAAACTCATGCTGTGAAGTTTTGACCAGGGTGGTCAAAATATGTATTCTACTGGTTTTCTCTCCTTTACATGGCCTTCTCTTTCCATAAAATTTGTATGAGCTTAACAGGGTTTAAACTTAATCAGGTCGTATATCTACCAGAATTTCTAAAGACAAATATTTTGGGCCCAGTTTGCAGCTATGACCAAATATCAAACATTGCAGCTTCAAGGAATTTTTTAAAACAATTTCTGCTCTTTTGACTGTAAGCAAGGTATATCCTGTAGAACTAAGCAGAAATGCCTACAGACCATGGTGAATTACATCAGCTGCATATGGTCCTAAGAGTCCCTGGTTTTGCAATTGGGAGGCACAAAAGCATGAGGAAATAATCAGGTACTCTTTCTTCACCAAGACTGTACCATCTATCCTGGGAGAAGGCAGACAGTGTTTGAAACAGCTACATCAATCACAGTGTACATAACACCAGAAGCTTCCATGCTGAGATGATATTTTTATGTTTAGTTACACCTGGCAAAACACCAGTTCCACCTTCTGTTTTGCACCCAGTGCTACTGCTGTCTGTGGAGTTTGGTCTGCAGAGTTCCCTGCTGCAGCCCACCCATGTGCTGAACTGGAGCTGCTGGCTCCGGTTCATAAAAAGGACTTTCAGAGAGGGTTAATGGATGCTGGTTTTAGAGATACAGCTCTGCAGATGAATCACTCCTGTCCCATCCCACAGGGCTCTGCAAACAGGCATAAATATTCAGAATCACCACTCATGATACGTGGACAATGTTCCCATAGAACAGCTCAGCCAAAGATACTCTGCAGATGACTCTGTTGACAGTCATCAGAAGTAACCTCATAAGGAAATGAACAAAGCAGATGTAGAAACAAAATGACACTGCCTATCTTCATATACCTAACATCATCTGCAAACATATGTTCTCACACACACAGCATGTTAAACTTCTACATTTTAGCACAATGGGTTTAGTTTTTAGCAAAAGGAATCGCTGCCATCAGTCAGTGATAACTGCATTTTCCATTTTTCTATATAAAAATACAGTGATATCTTCTGTGCATTATTCACCGAGTATTCAGATGATGAACAAGATAACTAAAAGTACAAAGCCAGAGCTCTTATTAATTAATTTCTTGACAGATCATGGGAACGTCTTTGCTCACCAGTAGAGCACCTCGTAGGTTGATGCCAGTTTCTGTAGTTACATAGTAGGATGCCTGCAGGAATGTCCTCTGCAAGATAAGGGCCAGGAAGAGAAGAACTGCCAAAACATAAACATTCCTGAGGAATTCTTCTGAGGAAAGGTATGAATTTGATGGATCCTTCACCTGAAAAGAAAGGAAAAAATTATGAAAGTGGCATAGGATTTAATGTATATTCATGAGACACTGGAAACAAGGAAATTGTGTCATTGCATTAGAATAAAAAATATTGAGAGTATTATGGGAAAGTTACAGAAATCAGATTTCTTACTGCCCTGTGTATCAAGATAATCTGGATACATATTAAATATTCTGCTCATGTTCCAAAAACTTAGGATCTTAAATTTTAGCCATTCTAAGTTGGGTTTAGAAGGAAAGGTACAATGAGTTCACCACGCTTGCCTCATCTTTAGTTTCTCCATCAAATTCAGATGATCTGTAAGATAGAGGTGTTACTGCGTAGCAAATAAATCTCATTCCACCTGCACCACAAAGAAGCTGCAAGAAAATATTTTTTATTATATGGGATTAGTTACTTATGTTGCATTTGCACATTATAGAAATAATTCCTTCCAGAAATATAGCCTATGACACCTATGAATTCTAAATCAAAGAAGAATATATATGCCAGTGTTCCCTCCAAAACTGGGTTTAAATGACTCAATGGAAGGAAAAAAAAACCCTTATTTAAATCACTTAATTCTTTTTCATTTTCTAGTTTTTATGTTCACTGTTCTGCTCTGTTGTGGGCAGAAAAGGAAACAAACGTACCAAAATACTGCGAGGAAGGCTGTTGCTTTGGTATTTCCGATCCATCTGGAAGCAGGATGTACTCAAATTCTTACCAAAAAAAAACAAAAAAGCCACAACAACAAAAGAGCAGAAGAAAAGAAGCCTGTTCTACTGAAATACTCAGCCTGCTTCTGAAATGAAATGTTTGGGAAATATTGGTAAGTGAACCATGTGTCTACATTCTTGAAGTTTCCTCTGGGTTACTATCCTTTGCTGTGGAACTGTGGGCAGGAGAGAGGTGATATGGGAAGCTGTCCAGGCTTGCCTCACTGCAGTGACTCCAGCCTCCCCACACCATGCACTCTTCCCTCTCTTCCATCTGCCACAGGCAGCTGACACCCAAAAGATGTGTTTAAGCACCTAATGGTGTTTTCAAAAGGTCCAATGTCTGTAAGACACCTAAAACCCTGCCAAATAATAGGATTAAGTGGCTCAACCAGCCTAAGATTCTGTGAAACTAGGGCTGCTTAAGTGCATGACTGGTCAAATAAATATATTTCAAAACTCTTAACATTCTGCTGCATCTAGCAACCTGATCTAGTGGGAGGTGTCCCTGCCATTGGTAGGGGGTTGGAACTAGATGATCTTTAAGGTCACTTCCAACCCTGACAATTCTATGATTCTATGATCTAACTTAGGCATGCTTATATAGTGGGAATACAAATAATAAAATAACATTTGTAAATACCTTCATCAATGTACATAGAGTTCTCAGGAATTAAGGGGGAATAAGCGTAAACACATTAATTCACATTAATTGAAACTAGAGAGAATTTAAGAGAGAAACACATAATACTAAGAACAACCAAGAGAATGTCTGTCAAAATCCATAAATTGAAAGCAATTGTATTCTGAAATGTATCCAAGAGAAATAATCTCTGTCATCAAGCCAGGTCCTTGGAGTGGTTTCAAGTTCTCCAGTGATTTTAATCTTTTCTTTAGTTCTTTAGTGTTGATTAAATCCTTAAAAATCCCACAAGTAATACCATTGCACTGAAGAGTATATAAGATAAAGGAAGTGTACAAGGTACAGATTTCTAAATTTGACATCCAGAAGTTATAATATTTAAGCATAAAAACCTTTGTTCAACATGAAAAAAAAAACAAAAAANAAAAAAAAAAAAAAAAAAAAAAACAAAAAAAAACCAAACCAAAAAAAAACCGCAAACAAAAACCCCACAACAACAAAACAGCAACAAACAAACAAAACCAAACACCAATTTTGAGGCAAAATACACACTTTGCCTTCGAACTCTGTGGCTCAAATCCGAGAGGTTGAAGGATGATAAAGAGCTTTATGTGATAAGCTGCACAATTAAAGTCTCATTCTTCAGTGCAATAGCTGAATGAGAGTCTAAAGCCAAATTCAGACCATCAGTCAAGAAAATGAATATCAGGAGCAAGCAGCCAAAGAGATGTTTGGACAGTGATGATAGTCAAATGCTTTATCTGGAGGGGAAAATGTTATTCCATTACATACCTATCTGCTAATTCAAATACAAAACAGTGCATAAAGTGTAGGGAGATGTTTCCATATCAGAAGACAGACATAGGAAAATTTCTTCATCATGTCTTCTCTTTTGTCAGCTAGTAAAATAATTTTATCTGTATCTTCTCACTAGTTACTAATAAATTCTTTTTTCTTGTGATAGAAAACATTCCGTATCAGTGCTCAGAGGTGATCTCTGAAAGTTCAGTCTTGGTGAAACTTGAAATGAGCTGTGAGCTAGCATCTTTTGTTCTCTAATATAAAGAATGACATTGAATAAAGTGGATGTTTTTCACCTTCTCACATACATAAATGCATTTCATCACAGCAACAAGCAGCATAATCAGTCACAAACAGGGAGCAAGTACTCTTGCTTCCGAGAGGCAAACAGATTTCAGAGAGCTCAAACCTGTCAATGAATTCCAAATAGACAGATGGACAGAAATTAAGCAAAATTGCCAGACTTATCCTTACTGAATGCATCACCAGAGGATGTTCTGCCTGAAATGAGAAGGCACAGTTGAAGAGGAGCAGAAAAGCTGTTCCTTCTTCACAGAACTGCAAGGATGACTCCACCAAGAGGCAAACAGCTGAGCAACTGGAGGAAGTATGCACTACATGCATGTTGCATTCATACCATAGACTTACACTACTTTATCACTTGACAGTCTCTCACAAAACATTACACAATTTGCTTGAAAGACAAAATGAAATAATACAGTGATGATCATAGACATATACAAGCATGCAGACAGTTGTATTAAATGCCTGATATGAATCTAGAACTGCTACCAAAACAAAGTCTTTCAACCCATGTTGTCACGTTACCTTTTCTGTTGTATTTGTATTATTGGTTGTATTCTGGAAGCCCTGGACAATACCAGAAATGCACAATGGCCCAGCAAAACCCAGCAAGTCAGCCAAGTAACGGAATGTGCTGCTGAGAAGGATTGGTCGTCCAAAAGCACTGTACATGGCTAACCATATGGAGGGACTCCGATTGGGCTGGCCTGCTACCTTTTTCTGGGAAAGAGAGAAACAGGTATCAATGCACCAAGAAGAGTCCTCCCTGGCTGTGTACAGTAACTTCCATTTTGTTCCTGTCTGGGTGCCAAATGGTTCCCCAAGGGTGTTTTCGAGTAGATGTGGTAGCAAACATGCTGTAGATATCACAGATTTCACACATCCTTCGTAGCAAATTCACATTCTGCCTCCTTTTGGTAACTGTGGTTCCTCACCTCTAAATTCTAACACTTTTCTGAACCTGTGAACACAGGAGTGGAAATACAGATAAATCCTACTGGCACATAGTCATTGCTCCTTGTCACATGTGCACTCAGGAAAAGGTCTGACCTTTCAAGCCCTTGCTCATAGGGGTAATCCTGACTTTCACAGTAGGTGTGAAACCACTTGATCCAGTAAAGGATTCTAATGTTAGAAAGAGATTGAAGTGAAAAATACAGACAGACACCTACAAGGACATATTTTAATTTATCTGTATTTTTTTTTTTTTCTTCTATCTCTTGGATGCCTTCCAGGAAGACACACTTCAGCAGCTCACTAATTTCTCTGCTCAAGAAGGTGAAAGTCACAGGCTATGTTGGGAGGTAGGATTAAATCAGCTCCACGTCCTTTCTAGCCTTCAGTTCTGTGAATCTATGCAGAATCACAACCCTTGCCTTACAACACTAACCAGCGGGTATCTCTGTATCTAGTCAGAGGAGTTCTGATATTTCTGAAGAAGAAAGTGCTTTACTTAACAGACCCATGGTCTGCAGAGTGCTTCCTTCTGCTTTAGGCAGCAGCTCTTGACACTTTAAAAAAGCATCTGTCATTTTTCAAGTAGCACGAGATGCCTGCAAGTTGTAACTCAAGCCAAGCCCTCTTGAGTGTTCACAGAGACATTTTAAGTATACCCCAGCAATAACAACCCCCTGCCACAACAAATTAACTGAAGAAAAGCAAGTCTGCCTATACCCTGCCTGGCTGCCTTGTCTTTTTTTCCTCTTTTCTCTGTTTTTCCTTTTATGACACTTTAACAGTGAGATAGAATAGGTATGTGGTGCCAAAAATGTACAAATGTACAGGAGGGCCAGATGGCCCTCTGGCTTCTAGAGACGAGTCCAGGCTGGTCATACCCAATGCCAAGAAGCTTAGTACAGAGAAATAAGCAGCATGGGAACAAATTAGAGCTAATATTTCAGAAAGTGGAATGAAAGAATGAAACCACTTCTTCTGAAGAGGAAAAGAGAACAAGGACCTCATGTGAGTTTCCCAGACAAAAGGCTCTGAATTTGTTGCTTTTTAGCTTAGGACTTGTGTCAGTGGGCAAACTTTCATATGGTAGGAGCCAGAAGAATTCTGTCTAAATACGTGAATACAGATTTCAGGCATTGTCCACTGACATCAAAGAAAACAAGAAAAGTTTGAACCCAGTTGTGCACAGACTTCATGGTTACGCAAGTGGCAATATGCTATTTTAGCAGAATGTAGCAGCCATTAAAAGTTAATCTCAGACCCACTAGTTTACACTACATGCTTGGAACACAGGTTTGGTAAACAGACATCAAAATTTAACCTGAATCGTTTCCCTCATGCTATTATTTCCTAGAGAATCTCAGCTGCTTTCAGTGGTCATCATGTGCAGAAGGGATAGCAAGACAACATCCCATGAGCTATCTCAAAGGCATTTTACAATCCAGAATAGTCGTGGTCATGTTCAGCATCTTTCATCAAGGTATGATAAGAAAGGTTTGGAAAGGAACTGAAGACTACTTTCTGCAGGGCCATGAAGCACAGCCAAGATCTGGTATCTCCAGGCACAGGCAGAGGTAACCCCACTTAATCCGGAGGGTGCTGGGGGGCTCCCCTCACCAGCTGTGGGAGATTAGTATAAAATACACCGTGGCAGAAGAGGCAGGGATCGATCATCTCTCCCACATTTCAGACCATGCTTCATCCTGGAGAATTCTCTGAATTCTATGGCTGTTTTCTGACCCATGCATAAACACCACATTTCTCTGTGAGACTGACCTGCAGCGAGTTCCACTGCCTGGATCTTTTGCATTGGCTTTAGCCTTTTGGTTTATTTTAAGTTTATCTATGAAGTATCAGTTTACTTTAGGGTTACAGCCTGGTTTTGAATATTACCAGAAG
This sequence comes from Chloroceryle aenea, assembly GCA_013399075.1. Lineage (NCBI taxonomy): Eukaryota > Metazoa > Chordata > Aves > Coraciiformes > Cerylidae > Chloroceryle > Chloroceryle aenea. Next base: position 352,948 of record VWZY01004560.1, read on the forward strand.
TGTGCTAGAGGCTGTGGTTATCTCAAGACCTTAAACAGCTACAGAAAACAAAATATTTGCTGTGAGCCAGCTTTATAAACGTAGGTGCAAGTACCTGTTTGGGTATATTTTTGCAAGTGTATGTGCAGCACGATACATGCCAAGGGAAGGTACATGCCGCAAGTCTGTGTTAATGTACGAGAAATAGCAGAAGTAACTTGCCTTTTGGCACCTGAGTGACATATTTGCGCAGGCACACAAAGTATCTGAGGAGGTAAATGACTGACAGACAACTGCTTGCATGCAGACATCACGTCTGTCATTGAGAATGGCACAGAGACTCAAATCCTTGGAGTGTGTAGGTGCCTAACGTTCTTTGGTCTCTAAGTAGGATTTAAGCACCAAATGCTTCTTTAAGGAGTTTGGTCTAAGGGATGTACTTCTCCTTTGGGGTGAAAAGCTCAGTTCCAATTACTTGGTAGGTTTCTGCTTAAAGCATTTAGTCTCTAGTCCCTGTAAGCATCAACTACAAAAGGAAAGAGAAGCAAACCATATATATTAAACCAGAAACAATTGTTCTGATTATGGTTTCATTTCAGAGGCCACAGAGAGAAGCCTGTATCTCCATCATTCGCTGGGAGCAGAGAGTTGCTCTTCCCAGCTGCCTCTCACACTACAGTTCTAAATCATATGCTGCATGGAAACACATTTATCTGGTGTGTGCAGGAATGGGATTTATAAGCTTTTGTCCTACACACTGAATTTTCCCAAGTGGCCTTGGAATACCTGCATTGTCTCTGTTTATGCTTGAGAATTGATACATACATACCAATCAATGAGGTAGGCTCTTAAATCCTTCCTCCTTTCTGAAAAACAAAATCATTCTGGTTTTGGCAGAAATCACCAGCTCTAAGCACAAATGTAACACTGTAGTTTTGCCTCAGTGCATCCAGAAGTATCCTTGGAAACTCCTGCCCTATCCAATGACTTTGCACAACCTGGGTTTTGTACTAGGTCTGGCTAGTATGGAGATAATTTTCTTCATAGCAGCCTGTCTGGTGCTGTGTTTTGGACTGGTGTCTAAAATGCTGTTGTCAAGACACCACCACATTCTTGATGTGTGGTTTTGGCTCTTTCTCTTCCTGAAGAAAAAACTGAAGATGAGTGTTTCCAGGTGAAACTATGGACAGAATGTCTTCTAATTTAAGATGTTCTACAAATAGCTTAGATTTAAACAAAGCTTTCACTTTTAAAATGAAATCTAGCAAGTGGCCAGTCTGTTATGGTTTTAGTTTCCAGTTGCTCTCAATCTGACAACTCTCCCCTGCTGTAAATTCACTTAAAACCAAACAGTAACCATTGGACTAGAACTTCCTAGGCCAATTTTCCCCTTGGAACAAACAGTCCTAAATTAAAAATTCCCAAGACTAGGGTTTCATAGAAGCAGCAAAAACTATAATTTCAAAGGCCAAACAGTGACATGAACATCTCTGGTTACCTTTTGTTCCTCATATGCTTCTTTGAGACAAACGTAATTTGTCAGTGCTCTCATTGCAATTGGAAGCTTTCCGATTGCCTTCAGGTCCACAGGTTTTTTGTGAGCAGATATAATAAGAGTATTCATCCACCAGTATGTCGCCTTAGAGAGCAAATTGACAAATGGCTGCAGAAACCTCACCCCCAGGTCCTGTAGATCCTCTGGTGGCTTTACTTTCTGAGGGTTCATGAAAAAAACATACCTCTGGAGAGGAGAAAATAGACAGCATGTGCTGAGGAATGATCTTATTAACAGTAATTTTTAATACAATTTACGTATGATAATAGAACTCCAGTGGCAGATTTGGTTTTAAAGGTAATGATACATTGAAATTAAATATAATTTTGCATGTAAATAGGAGCATTTCCATTTTGATAGCATAATAGGCAAAAAAATGAGGAATATGGGATGTGGACACAGCTCTGTAGCCTACCAGTATCACATATCTTTATCCAAACAACATAAAAATAGATTTCTTGGGATATAAGTATATTATATATAAATATATAATATCTAATATACTTTATATATTAATATATCAGGGGTAAGAACATATGATAACATATATTCACTGCATATATAGTTTATCTACATTAACAGAGCATTTACCGTATAGATTACAAGCACACACATATATCCTTACATGCACAAATATACATGTATCTATCTACACAAACATATATGTGCTCTCTGGGTGCATAATACAGCCAGGCACACATACATGCCACGTCTAGGGGACACAACAAGGATATGCATTTTAAGATGCCGGGTTCCACTGATTTCTGTAGAATTAACCAGACATTTACAGCTAAGGTAAACTTGAGCCTAAACTTGACATAAGCCAGAGTTACTGGGACTAATGATCCATCTTCATCTCCAAGATACTACTGATATTTTTTTCAGATCCTGATAAAGAAACCACATACCCTAACTCGAATGACATTGATCTCCACAGCCATCAGCAGCCCATAGAGAACGACCATCATTCCAGTGATGCAGAAACGCAGCTGAGAAAAAGGCACACCATCCTGGCAGTATCTGACAAGCTTGATTGTTTTGGTGACAAAGGCCATTATCCAGTAAAGAAAGAGAGCTGTAAAACAGATCCACCACAGTGGATCGTCACACAATTATAAAAGATCACTGCAGTCATCTGAAGGGGAACTTTGTTACTAAAATGAAGAAAAAGTCACTTAATTTAACAAATACCATCCTGGCTCTGAAAAAGCAGGGCATATTGCAGGTGAGTGTGTAGAAACATGCTCATTTTGAAAAGGGTTCGTATAGTTTAATTATATCCTGCATCCTAGCTTGTTTGGGTTGTTGAGTTATAGGCAATTTGGACAATATACTTGTATGAAATGTTATCCTGCAACCGAGAGTAGACTGGCCAATCTCAGAATCAACTGCAAAGGATGCTGAGAAACAACAGCCATCTGCACAAGACAGTATGTGATCAGATTACGATTAGAAGTGGCTTTTTAAAACAGCCCTTTTGAATGAAGACAAGTTTTTGCTTCAAAATCATGAGCAGTGTTAAAAACCACCTAAAAGTTCATCGTAGAAATGAAATAGGCATATGATGCTTTTCCTTTTGTGCTTGTTATTAAAAATAGTTTTCAGTGTGCACCTTATAAAAGGTGCAACAATTCCTACAATAACACTGGTTTGAAGAGCAGAGAATTATTCCTCTCTTAATATTCTCACACATTTCACCATTTTCAATTTACACAAGCTGACTTCGGCTAAACTACTGGGTTTTGTAAGAGCACATAAATATCAGGCTTAGACTTACCCAACAGTAACTTTGGAAAATTAGATGTTTCAATATTGTGGTAATAGACTATGGATACAGTGGCAGCCACAAATCCCATTATAGCTGGTAGAAAGAGATGCAGATGGCGAGATTTCATTTGTCTGGAAATAAATGAAGTATAAAGTAGTCAATTTTGTGTCTTTTTTTCACCATTTTTATATTCTAGGTCTTCTGTTAATCTATTTAGGAGGAGAAATATGACTTTCCTAGAGACAAAAATATTTTTTCCAGCGAATGCTTTTACTTTTGTCAATATTTACTTGCCATTGTAACTTGAAAGGAGAATATTGAAGTGCCCAGAATAATTGCTTCACCTTCATCCCATGAAAATCCATGAAATTATGTTTCACTTTATTTGTGGAAAAACTCCTTACACCTTACTAGCCAGCTCATCACATTTTAACACTACACATTAATGAATGCAGTTAGTTGGCTATCCACCAAACACCGTCACTTACGTGTCAGAAACTATTCCCTCTGCTATTTCACACACATGTACGAACAGGAGGGTGAATGTCAGGATCCACCGCAGGTTGTGTCCAGGGAAGTGAAGCCAAGTATTGTGGTGAATCTGCACTTTGGAGCTTTGGCTTCCCCAGCCTGGGAAATAATAGTAATGAAAGTGGGAGGTTATCACACAGTCAGACAGTGAGTGATCTGGTTTTCAGTTCCCTATTCTAATCCATAGGTCACATTTAATTGCATATAATCAGCACAAAAAAACTATAAGACTATGGGGACTTTTGTTACTAATAAAATGACCCAGGAGTGTCTCAGTTACCATATAGTCCCTTCCAAATTCAGATCTGACCCTGTAAACAACAGGACAACTGACTTCCCTGTGAGCAGAGGCCCCTGAACAAGAACAAAGAGAAGAAAACCAAAAGAAACCTCTCAGAGTCTCACCCTCACACAACAAGGACTGACAGATCTTAAGTAAGGGTGTCATTGTGGTTTGCCCAGACACAGGCAAGAGTGGGCAAAGATTTCAACTAATATAAAAGTTGCATCCTTAATGAGGCCTCAGACAGGTCTATAAACTTAAAACCAATAAAATTTATTATCTCTGTTTCAGGTATGGTTGGGAACACTGGCTCAGGGAATATTGAGCAGCAATTTCCCAGTCTCTGCTCCTCAGGCACAGCCCAGCCTCCTTGCCCAGTACATTCCTGGCACATTAAAGCTCCCAGCACAGCATCGGGCCTCAGATGATTTATTCATCAAATTAATCTTGAAGCCTGTTTCCATGTCATCACCTCAGATGGCATAAATCCTTTTCAGGCAAGATCCTCTCTGAAGCCAGCCAACCTGAGGGATCTCATCTCAAAAAAAGAGCCAGTGCTGATGTAAAGATACAGCACTTCTGGAGAGAGTTGTCCATAGCCATCAGTTTTTTTCCAAGTCTTTAGTTGTTCTTTAGTTAGAATTTGTTTCTTATTCCCTTGCTTTAATTAGTTTTCAGTCACTGGATCTTTCATTGTTAGGTACTAGTGTCTTAGTCCACAGGTTTTTGTAGACTGATATTCAGTCTCTTTGGATTTTTTTTGTATGATGGAAGTCCTCAAATCTTTAGTTTGAATATAGTCCCAAATTCAAATCTTCCTCATGGAAGAAATGTATTACTTCATCTATACTCGATAGCAGGAAGGTAACATGGATGAAGTGACATGCTGTTTCTCATGCAATTGTCAGGAGAATATTTATTTTGATTAATACTTATTGCTTTTTTGATGGTTAGTCCCATCTCTTTATTTACTACAATCAGTTAGCTGTCAGTCACTGACAGGTCTGAAAAAGTAATAAATTCCTCATTGCAAATAACTAGGATAAAGTATCACTAGAGTACTAATTTAGATTTTTTTTTTTACAAGAATATGTAAGTTAGAGACATTTGACTGTTCTAAATTCTTCAAGAGAGTTTTATTTCTTATTTTCATTCCTGTGGAAAAGTAGAATCTCTTTTGCTCTACTTCTTTTTACCAATGATGGCAAAAGAAGTAATTACTCTGTTTCAAAAGTTTCCTACACTTCTCCTACCCTTAGATACAAGTTGCACATTCTGGATATTCTCTGAAATCAAGATAACTTGAAGGGAATTCAGACCCACTGTCCTAATCTTCTAATACCTAATAATAGGTAAAGTTGCAAGTTGTTAATTTCAAATCTGAAAAAAAATAATCCAGAGTGAAATTTCAATGCATTTGGATCTGATTTCTCAGGTTCTCATCCATCTTTGGACACTCCTTAGTTCCAATTTGTATCTAAAATTCCCAATGTTTTCAGTGGGTTGGCTTTGTGTCCTCTGGGTCAGGACAGTCTTTTGTTTCTTCTTTAAAACTAAGAATTACAAATCACCCAGTGGTTTGCACCACAGGGCCTCCAAGCACAGATAAACATGACTTAGTATAAATACATGTGCAAGTGTTTAGAAGATTGCACAGCCCCATGGAATAACTCACCAATGAACAAAATTGGGAAGGTGATAAATAGCAAGAAGACATGGGGAACCAAGTTGAGAGCATCCACGAAGCAGACATTTCTTAGGACACCAGCACTGATGTTGTAGGCTGAAGCATTGTCATTGCCACAAAATGCGAGCCTCATCGCTTCCAGAAGTTCTGACTACTACTACAAAAAAAGAGAGAATGGTTGACTACCCAGCCTGCTAGCAGTCCCTTTTGCTAAGCACAGAATAAACAAAATAAAGAGATGGAGAAGGAGCACACTGAACAACCCATAGAGAAAAAATGAGTTGCCTTTTTAAAATGCTTTTGGGTCCCATCAAGTATAAGCACATTAGAATAAAGGCTGCCTACTGTTCAATGTACTGCCTACTATATATTCATTAAATACACAGAATAACTTTAAGTGTTCATCTTATGCATAAATGTTATTCTGCAATTCCTCTATAAGAACACAAAGAGCAAGAAAGTTTTGGGAAAAAAGCTCTCTTTTCTCAGAAGAAAAGTCAAATGCATACAAACTGACTCCTGTGTGTTACTGCTTCTTTGATGATCCAACTTTATCTCTGTTGATTGGATTTGTTGCACTAATTTTCAGTGCAAGCTCTGAACCTTTGATATGTGGCAGCTTTGCATTCACCGATATTTTGTTATTTCTTCATTATCCCATAGAGAAACAATGCTCCTGTACACTGGTCACTACCAATAACTACAAAACTCTTAGCCAAAGTAGGTTGTATTAAAGATTGCATAAGCAGAAAATCAGCATTTATGCTTGATCCTGCAAATACTTCTGCGCATACTTAGCCTCATCTAAGCCATTCTCTGACTTCCATGATTTCTTATGAGATTATCTTTGTACACCAAGATAAGCTCATGCATTCATGCTTGAGGTGTGGGCCATAGTATAACTCAGAGTTTTGGCCAGCTTCTGGCTTTTATCTACATGTGCATCATTTATTCTTCTTTATAAGATGAAACAAGGTGGCAACCAAAATGTTTACTTGCTGGTTTCTTTCCCCGAGACTTACACACAGCAATATAGTGCTGTAGAATAGGTTGTGTAAACTCTTTTGCTCTCATCTTTTCTTTTTCCAAGTTCTACACACTAAAATGGAAAGACTATCTTTAATTCAGCAAAGCACATATATACTTCGGTGAATGCATCTTTCTGCAACAATATTGGCATTAATAAGTTTTGGGGAATTAGAACAATATAGACATGCAAAAAATGCATGAACTCAGCTCTTTAAAAGACAGTTGAATGGGGAGAAAAAGGTTTTCCTTCTTTCCTCAAATAGGTCAGATTAGTGGCATGAGCCCAGTTGTTTAACCACCATAAGCATAACAAGGTAAGCATATATAACTCAAGTACTCTCTTAGAGACAACAGAAACATACAGATCTTCAAAAACATACGGAGTTCAAAGAGGCACTTTGAACCTCTGCTAGACCCCCTTTTGCTTTTCACTAACTTCATTCTGGATATGAAAAACTAATCCATATTGAAATACATCAGTGACATTTGCAACGGAGTTTCACTAAAAAGAAAGTGATAAATGCAGTCCCTTTTCCAAACATATCAGCCACTTATGGTCTGAGTTTTGCCAGAAATTAACCATAACTCAGGGACATACAGTGAACCACATCCTGCAAAAATGCATGCAGGTACTTACTGTGGTGGAAAAGTTGACAGGCAACTCGCTTGATCTTCAGCAGAGCACAGTCTGATGAATCAGAGTTTGGCCCATTCTCTAGAATGGAGTGATATGACCACTCTCATTCTATCATTATATTTCTATATAAAATAATATTCATATATGCATATGACCAGTAACATAAAAGAAACATGGTGTTAGTATGAATTCTATCTGAATAAACTGAGGAGCTATTAGCAAAATGAGTATGGAGCTTTTCAAAAATCTACAGAGAGATTCTTTGTTTTTAGCTTGTAAAAGCTTGACATGTCTCCTTTAAGAGAAGAAGAATGGCAATGCTAATATCTTGAAAATCAGAAGTGTTGTTTCCTCATTTTTATCAAAGGTCAGAAGTCCAAGGGAGTTCTGCTGGGAATTTTCCTCCCTTTCCCACAAATAGGACTCTCTTTCTGAGACAGTGTAAGATGCTATTGTGGTCTAGTAGTTGGACTGGCATGGAAAAGCAGGAGGGTCCTGGGTTCAAATGAGCATTGAATCATTGACTTCCAGTGTAGCTTTTGGCTTCTAGTCAAAATAAATCTGGGATAAAGGATCAAAACTATGTCCAAGAGAAGCTAAGGGAGCTGTTAGGTTTTTTTCCACTTTTATGGAAGGGAAGTGGAATACATGCAGTAGATGTTCCTGTGAAGAAATGGACTATTAACTGCATGGGGAGTCCTATGTGCTAGCTAAAAGCTACCATGAGTTTGTAGAGGTTTCTTATCACACCTCAGACAATAGTCCCTAAAAATTCTCAAGAAAAAGCATCTTTCAAGAATCACATCAGCATCTTCACAAGAATCTCTGCTGTGCCTCATTTTGTGATGGAGTATGTCCAATAAGACACTCTTAAACCCAACTGTCCTTTGCACATTGGTAGGGCTGAGGGAAGAATCTGGTTCTGTTGTTAATACTGATGTATAGACAGAGTGCCCATCATACTGATCGCAGTTTTCAAGAGTAGGTATAAGCAGTCTACTCACACCACTTTTGTTATAGATTTATTTCAAAAAAAAAAGAGGTAGAATTTAATTGTCTTCTCTTAAAATGAGATAGAAAATCCAAGAGAGTAGGTTAGTTATCCTGTTAAAAAAAAGGCAGGAAATCAAAAAGATTGCCTTGCCAATGTAATAAAATTGAGTAATTAATAAATTCCCAAGATTTTAAATCAGAATAACACTTCATCAATTGATCAGGACATCCAGTGACCATGTTCATTAAACTTCCACAGGCTTAAAAGGTATCAAAACATTCTGATTGGTGTCATGATACTCAACCCAATGCAGCTTATGATTTCCTTCCTTCCTTCCTTCACCCATCCATTTGTCCATCATGACTGTGCTAGAAATGAACTATGAATGGAAGTGGAAGACTCATGTTCTGCATCCGCTGATATATGCTAATTTTCATAGACACTTTCTGGTGTCTAGATAGACAGGCTGATAGTAGTCCTCTATATCTTCAAGAATGGTGTAAGAAAATACACTGCAGTACTTTAGATGCCTAAGAAATAATTTTTATCTCCTGTGTGCCTCAAAGGGAGCAAGAAACCATTCCTTGATTCCCCTCCCATCCACTTCTGGTGCAGAAGGCAGATCCAAAATACAGTTTTGCCCATGTGACTCAAACCACTGGGCCTTGCTCTGTTTTTTTGAAAACTTATATTAATAAGAGGCTGGAGATGTAGTGAAGCACAAGCCCATCACCCCAGCCATAGAGCAGGTCATGTAGTTTCTACTTCTTTGCTCAGGTTTCAGAGGTAGATGAAATATAATGGATGAAATTTTACTTCTGTGTAAGGGAGGACACTTTGCATTTATAGTCAATGCAAGTGAGACTCCTGTTTGGTCTGGAGCCGAAATTAGCAATACTTTCTGATGCATCAGGGCATGCCTCCAGAAGCTCATTTTCATTGACCTCAAAGTTTAACAAGCTGTGTTCATTTCCAAAGAAGGACAGAAAGAACAAGTCCTTCATTTCTCTAGACAGTACAGGGCATTTTACAACAATACTTGCACAGCTTCACCAGTGCTAACAGGAGTTGGACCATGACAGGTTTCCAAACGCAATTGCTCATCCAAGGAAACAGTGTAAACTTTAGACTTCTTCAAAGGAAAAAATGATAGTATAATGGCAAAATGTCTCATGACAATGCTCAGTTCCCATGCTTGCGAAGTTCAGCGTAGCTACAGACGAAGATATTCTTAGGGCTGTCAGCAGCACAAGTAGCATTTTCAAATGCTTCTAACTAATCTGAGAGTCTAAATTGCATTTTCAAATAATATTTCTGTACTGGGAGTTAAGGCTAAGGACATCTTTAATGATTCCAAAAATTTTGAAGAGTTCTAAAAGACCTCAGCTATACTGACTTTTCATGAGTCCCAGTTTTGAAAACTTTCACTCAAAAACCCTGAGCCTGGAAATGAAGGCAGTCTGCAAGATCTTGACTGCAGATAACTAACAGAAGGCAAAGTGAAAGGGCACTATTCCCTCCTCTTCTGTAAAACCATAAGATTTCATTTCATGAAATGAAAACGTGAAATGCAAAACCAACAAATTTAGAGAAAACATGAAGAATTGCAGTTGTGCTTACAGTTGTAACTCATGAAAAACTGCAGCTGGATTTAGGAAGATGGAACACTTTTATGAGTCATCACTGACAACATATGGTTCCCTTAATACTAATTAAAGTATTCTTACATTGACTTTAAATCTTCTAGTAAGCCAGTGCTGGTTTTTGTCACAATTGTATCTGAGAGAGGTGAATAGAGTTGCCTCTGCGAGGAAGTGCTGTTAGTTTCACTCAGTGCTGAGTATTGTGCAAGTAGGTAATGAAATACACTGAAGACTTTTTATCCTGAGCACCAGTTGGTCATCACTGCAAAAGACAGAATGCTGACCACACCAAACAACAGTCTTACCCTGTAACTAATAGCCATGCTGCAGAGCTTTGAAATAGCCCTAAGCAAGTCAGAACACATAGCTGACTCAAGGATTGGCTCAGTGTAGCCAGAGGTGATTTTCTCCTTACCATAGACAGGGACACAGACTTTTTAGGCCACAGTAAGTATGCAGGGAGAGATCAAAGAGGAAAAAATGGGCTGCAGAGCCACACGAGGAGAAACTTGAAGAGAATTCTGCTGTCAAAGGATGGAAGAGATAGAAGTAATTATTGCTGCAACTCAGAAAGGTTATCATGTTCCTTAGCAGAAGTTGTACCTCCTACATGTGCCTAGACCCCTTCCTTGATAATACTGACAGCAGCACAAAGCTAGACTTCCTGGAACATAGATGAATTTATCAACAAAGGCAGATGTCTTTGTCATCCTCAGCTGTCTGCTACTGTAGGCATCTGCCTGCTTTGCTGTAGGATACACAATCTAGTAGTGAACCATGCAAATATTAGTTCAGTCTCAGAATTAACAGACTTAATCACTATGGTGCTGTTCCCAAGATAGGAAACCCTGCTCACAGCAAGCTTGACACTGGTACTGAGTTGTTGCACTTTTCATACTTCAATTTCAAATTTGTGTAATTCAGTCTGTCTCAAGGACCCATGAACCATAGAGCATAACAGCAGAGAAATGTCCACTAGTTTCTTAGCAAATCTTTGTGGGTCCCAAAGGAAGGGATAGTCACTGGAAAGAAAGTAAAAGTATCTTCTCCTCATATGGTTTGCTGAGACCTTTTCTCTAAACTCATGTTCAGGTTAGAATCTTTGGAGCTGAAGGCTTCTTTACAGGCAGATAGCTTTGTCTAGCAAACAACAAGGTCTGCAAAAACTGGGAGCTGTTTTTAATGTGTTCGACTGACACAGTAAAATACCAAAATGCATAACCCAAACATGAACATTCAGGATAGAACAGGTGAAAGGGTAGCAAATTGTTTTGAAATCTGTTGATCACTTGAAGATGACTATTTCTGATCAGGTAGTAGCAGCCTTTCAGAATAACAGTTATGATCCTCATACATTCAGTTATGAAAAAAAATAATTATTCATACTTGCTACAAAGAATGGCTTTCCCAGAGATAATTGCCATCTGTGTTGAATATTATAGACTACCAAATTATGCTGGAGTGATTACACCAAAGTGAGTACATGGCAATATATTTCCTTCACTACTAATTACCGCAAATATGTTATACATTATAATAATGTTGCCAAGCATATGAGGTTTAACCCAGCATTTTCATCAGGGGAAATGCAGTGGTGTGACAAATATCACCAGACAACAAGCACATACTCTCTGAGGGCACTAGCTACATTCAGGATCCCAGTAGGAGTGCCAAGCACCAGGTCATTTTTTGTTTTAACACTTGTAAAATGGAAGGCCTTTGTCCTTCAGACTTACTGACAAATTGCTTACTTTAACTTCACCCTTTACAAACTCTAGAACTGGTCAGAAATTTTCAGAGGTGTTTTCTCTTTCTCCCTTTGAAATGACCTTTGCTAAGCAGTCATCTACAAGCTAAAGCCACAACAAAACTTCACCAAGGAGGGGAATGGAAAGAACAATCGGGATGGGCCCATCATGGTGCCAGTGGAAGGCAAGTCTCAGCTCTTCTTTACATCATCTAAGAATCTGATACCCTACTGGTTTACTTTAACAAGGTAGCAAACTAGCTGAACACCAGTTCACCCAGCAGTGAAATAGCTAAAAAAGCTTATGTCCTTCAAGTATTTAAATTTTCATGCTAAAATACCTATCACTGGCAAGTTGAGACTTTCTGAGGTTGAGCTAAAGTGTACAGACATAACCATAATATAATAAACATAAAACAGTAAAAAAGAGATTCAGAAATAAATATTCATTGTGAAGAAGCAAAAGGTTTGGGGAAGAAAAAAACTAGGACAAAGTTCTAAACATGAATATGATGTACCATTGAACCTAAACACTTAGAAATCTCATTTTAACAAGCATAAATGGGGATTCTCATGGCACTAAGCCAGTTCCTGAGATATATTTTTCATAAGCAATCGTGAATAAGACAATGGGAAAACAGCAGATAATTTAAATTTCCATAAACATTACAAGAACATCCTCACTGAACCCCAAACTGTAAGAACTCTAGTGAAAGACATTTTAATTACCTTAGGGTCTTTTAAAGTGGACTTAAAAGTTTTCATTTTCATAAGTTTCATCTTACCTGGATTGTCACTCTGTTCGGCATGCTCTGCAAGATACTTATGACTATAAAGATAAGAGTATAAATACAATCCTCAGGTGGACCTTGTTTAGGGGAAATAAAAATATCCTGAAAAACATTTATTTCAGTAGTTCTATTGCCTATATTTAACAACAACAGAATTAATAGCTGCACCTCCATAATTAAAGTATGTCAGCTTACAGAGCCTACTTGGGTCTTAGCTATATTTTTCTTCTTTTTGGTCTTACATATAATGCCCATATAAGCATATAAACAACATACCCATATATATAGATATGTGTATGAATACAGATGCAGGATGGAGAAAGCACTCAAAGTTTTACAAAAGTAGCTCGTTCTTATCTTCTGAGTCATTACAAAAGTAAGAATTGTCTTTCATTCTTGAATTTCATGGAGAAAATTTTAACTAAGGACAAATCATGTATTTATAGGTTTGGATAATCACAGTGGAAGGCCTAACTCTGAGCTTTGCCACAGATTTTAGGTTAATGCTCTGTATCTTTTTCCTTTCTAAGTATAAACCTACTAGTTAGTTCTTTTCTTCCTGAAAGCACTGGACCCAATGCAATCTATATGATCAGTAGACTATACATTATTTGCAAACAGTTCTGCTAAGGTAATGACAAAGTGTGCTTCCCCTTTAAAATCTAGTTTATCAAAAATGATCCTGTGCTAAATATCATTTTACTTTTTATTCCTATTTCAGCTGTGACCACCAATTCTAGACAGCCCCTGCCTCATTGCTAAGCAGTGTCCCAGTTACCTTGGGCCTGAAGATGATGAATTACCTGCTACTTGTCAGCCTCCTCATCAGCTACTGCCATATAGCAGCAGCCTGATCCAAACGGTACCAAAGTCAATGCAAAGAATCTCATTGACTTCGGTAGGTTTTTGGACCAGGCTCCAAACACAGAGAAAGTCACAACAGCAGTGGTGCTAAACAGGCTACTGGCACTGAAAAGCGTTTCACACAAATCTCTGCAGTGGTCTCACACATCTAATAAATTGCTTTTTTTCTTTTTTGGTAAGCTTCTTAACACAATGCGATTTCCAATATCAGCATGCTACACTGCCTGCTGTAAAACCTTCGACTTCACATGCCAAGACAGGACAGTTTAAAAAAAGAAACATAACCCTGTGAACAGCAGCAAAGAAAACATCAGCAGGAGGGGACGGTAAAGGCTGAGAATGCCTGTGAATGGAAAAGGGAAGGAAAAAGAGATTGGAGTTGTAATCCCAGGAAAGAACGAGGAGCAGCCCCGTCCCACAGATATAAAGGGAAGGAGGAGGAGGTGGTTAGTGAGAGATAATGGGGGAGGGTCATCGCATGCCCCGTTTGGTTGCTGAATGTTAGATCAAACTCTGTAGCTTACCTTTGTAAACACAAAAACAAAATACCAACCCAAACTGACACTCGGTTGTGCTATGTGATCAATATCATCCCGATGGCAGGATTTTCCTCCACTTAGTGAAGCCGCTCCAAGCCCTGGAGTGGATTATTTTTAGGCTGGTGATGGGAAGATCAGCTGCTGCCTCCTATCGAGTTTCCAGAGTGCACAAACTCTTCTTGTCTTTCTCATATGCTGAAGGGGGCAGGAAACTGGAAAGAGACAGGCAAGCAAAAAGCACCAATTTTTTGCCTTCTGAAGCTACAGTCCCCTGGGATTTCTTCTGCTCAGTTTTATTTTCATTTTTCCCTCACTGGAGTAGTAAGATTCCAAGAGGCTCAGTTACAGCACATGGGCTATTAGCAGATTCTGAGGTAATTGATTTAGACAAGGTAGTCTAAATTTTGGCAGGCTTGTGGAGATTCGGCTTTTTATTTCTTCTGAATTAATCTTGGATAATTTGAATTTGACAACATAATTCTGCATGTGTTCCATCATTTTAGGCAGAAGAGAAAAGAGAAGTCTAGTCAGATGTTTTACTTTACCCTAGATCCTAACAGATTCTTCTGCTTAAAATACAGAGAAAATCCCATTTTTTTGATCACACAGATCTGTTTCTTTTGAAATGGTTTTGTTAAAACTTGAAATAAAATTTGAAACAAATTTGATGCTCGTGCCAGGAATATTTTTTCAATATAATAGCTTTCATTTACAAGGGATAATATTTTTTTGGCTGCACGAGACATTGTATATGTTTCCTTAGAAAGAAGTTCCAAGAGAGTCTACATGCAGTTGGTTGGTTTGTTTGCTCATTTTCTTTCAGTGTCAGGGAACCAAGATATACCAAGGTTGAGATTTTCCATCATGACAGTTTCACTTGAGCCCTACAACTTGAGGCCACAAATATCAAAGATCTGAGACTGGGTGGTGCATCGCAGGGCACATGGTAGTGTAGGGTGGTTTTGAGCACAGCTGTTCAGTTGTTAGGTACCAGAGCTGGAGGTGCTCGTGGAAGAATTTGCTTAGACCTTACAGAATCCAGGGGTTGCATCTAGAGCACTAGGGAGCAAATTATTCCCAATGGTTTGAGGTCAAAGATGTTTTCATGCCACAAAGGGGATTGCAGTGAGCTCTGAGATGAGAATGTAGTTGGATGGCTGAGGCCAAACACTGGCAGGACTCATCAAAATCTTGACAAACCCAGATTGCTCCTTTTTCTATGATGTTTCTTACCTTATGATCGTATGGATAAGAAAGTGGAAATCTCAGATATAAAGAAAAGTAGCACCTTTATTTATCTTCCATTGACTTGAAACATCATCACAGCCTTACACTGAGCAACTGAGACAGTCCTCAACAGTCCTCCACAGCACATAAAATCTTGTACTTGCAATTTTTTTTTATTTTATGCTTTTTTTTCCCCTTCCCTTCCATGCATTAAAGCTCAATGCTTTAGAAAAAAAAAGATTGTGGATTGAAAACATCTAAGTTCTGCTCTCTATATATGTTTCATTAAAGATAAAAATTACAATCGTTAACCCATCTAATTAAAATCTAAAATAGCATTGTCATGTGATATTTCTGAAAAATACATATCATTTCAGACAGAAGTGAGTAACATTTATGGTTTCCATTTTCTGTAGCAAAACATGAAAATTTGGTTCATTGTCACTCATCTCTGTCATTTCTACAAAATTGTTTAAACGGGAAGGGGAAAAGAAGGTAAAAGAAATGTGGAAGCATGATTCATTTAGCTCTTTCTAAATGTAGTGCTTTCATTCCTCTACATGACAAGCTAAAATGTTTTGAAATGCATGTTGGATCAAGAAACACAAAAAGCTCTTCATTGTCAGGACACATTCTGCTCTGATCTGAAATGATTTTTCCTATCTGGGCTTTTCAATCTGTGAGGGGGTGAAGGGAAAAAAAAATAAAGAAAAAAAGAAGCAATAACGGGAGGTCAAAACGTTTCAGGGTATATTTGAACCTGTAAGTGAAGGGAAAAAAACACGGGCCGATTCTCGGGTATCCCTCCTCTTGCACGATATGTCACCAGTTTTCTCACGCTAGCCTCCAGAAGACCAGTGGCTCTGTCACCGGAGCCCGACCTGCTTCGGGTGCGCGNGCCCGTGGCGGATGGGCAGCTTAACGACAGAATCCTCTTTCCCTGATGGCTTTGTGGGGCGGACGGGGGGAAGTGCAAAAAATTGTAAGCGGATCTTGACGAAACTGCTGAGATTTTCTCCGAAGCAGGGAAATGCGCGGCCCAGCTGCCAACGCTTTTCACGCTGTGGTGGGCTTCCAGCAGCTTGACTAGGAAACCCAAAGGAANTCATCTCTGTCATTTCTACAAAATTGTTTAAACGGGAAGGGGAAAAGAAGGTAAAAGAAATGTGGAAGCATGATTCATTTAGCTCTTTCTAAATGTAGTGCTTTCATTCCTCTACATGACAAGCTAAAATGTTTTGAAATGCATGTTGGATCAAGAAACACAAAAAGCTCTTCATTGTCAGGACACATTCTGCTCTGATCTGAAATGATTTTTCCTATCTGGGCTTTTCAATCTGTGAGGGGGTGAAGGGAAAAAAAAATAAAGAAAAAAAGAAGCAATAACGGGAGGTCAAAACGTTTCAGGGTATATTTGAACCTGTAAGTGAAGGGAAAAAAACACGGGCCGATTCTCGGGTATCCCTCCTCTTGCACGATATGTCACCAGTTTTCTCACGCTAGCCTCCAGAAGACCAGTGGCTCTGTCACCGGAGCCCGACCTGCTTCGGGTGCGCGNCAAACAGAGGAGGAATAGCGGGAGTGGGGAAAGGGTGTAATAAATTAGGACTCACCAACGTGAGAATGACCCGACAGCCGCTGCAGTTATGGATTCATGTGCCATGGCTCCCCGCTGAGCACTCTCCACCTGAACTGTCTTGTTTTATTTAACTCACTAAACGGGAAAGGAAGGGTATCTCTAACTCTGGGCAGTGTTCACATAAAAACCTGTTCTGGTTTCAGCTGACAACAGCTCACTCTGCCATTTACCATACTGTGGACTGGTCCATAGGTCTCCCTCTGCGTGCACATTATGGCACACCAACATTAGCAGTCAAGTCACTGGACCATAACGAGCAACCACTCATCAGCCAAACTCAGGTAGCTGCATGCAGGTTATTAGTCTCCCATTTATTAAACGAAGAGCTGAAACCAGGTTCATCTCACCCAGGCTTGCCTATTATTTTGCTCGAAGTGTTGACACTGAAGTAGCCATTTTGGAGAAATATTCTATATTGTGCACAGCAAGTGGGGATAAATTGACTTACTATAAACGTACATATATAATTTATACAAGGGCTTTATGCTAATACAGCAAGATAAACAAATGTTCAGAGTAAATTATATAAGCTGTCATCTATCAAGTCTTTATTTTACTTCTAAATCTGTCACAGTGACAGAACCCTCATAGTGTTGTGTCAGAACTTGTGCCATCATATAAAAATGTCAGCCTGACACAGCTTCAGGATCAATTTTGTTTATGCTTATGGCCCTGTTTTAAAGAAGAATGGTTTGCTGGTTTTAATTACACGTTGTTCATTTTATCTAAAATAAAATTTCTCTACCAAGAAAATGATAATGAAGTAGCAAAGACACCATTTTCTATTTTAATTTTTTTAATGCAATGGAAAACGCAGTCTTTTCTTTGAATAACTTCTCTGTCCTTTTTAAATATTTACTGTGATTAAACTTGGAGCAGGGACGAAGTAGAAGCTTAGTATTATTTGAAATATTTTCCACAGCTTTTGTAAAAGTTATTCCTGGTTTCTATGGGGAAAACTGTTGTGGAAAATATATACAGCAAAAGTTCAACAAAGCAACCTAAGTAGAGAAGAACTCTATATGTAGAACTACAAGAAAACACCGGATTTCAGAGTTCATTGCTATAAAAGGTGTATAAAGCCACAGGACTTGAACAGGGATTTACTAACCTTCTGATCTCTGATGGACAGCTGCGCGTACGTGGCGCAATGGTGGAGTCAGAAGCACCAAACGCAATGTTATGATTTGTGTTGGTACCTCTTAATCTTGGCTGAATCTGAGTGCAAAGTTGCAGCTGAGATGCTACAGACAATATAACTTTTCAGATATCCAGTTTTATTTGTTCTGATTTGTAAACATTGCTGGGTTTTTTGTTTTGGTTTGGGATGGTTTTTTTTGTGTTTGGTTTTTGGTTTTTGGTTTTCTTTTAATAAAATCAGACTCATCGGCAAACAAATAGATATGATTGGGATTACAACCTGAGAGATATTCTTTTAATATTGGAGGGCTTTTTGAGGCTGTCAAGCACAACATAGAATTTCCACAGCCTCTAGGTATAGAGGAGTTTCATCCTAAATATCATAACATAGACTTTTTGTACTATAATTTAAATTCTACCAAATCCATAGACCCACTTGTGCTATAAACGGCAACAATACTGTGGATTTTGCATGTGTCTGTGTGTGTGGAGCTGGAAGAAAGGGTTGTCTGTTTTCACCTGTGCTATATTGAATTTGTGTCCTCTGGGCTGACACTGAACAATTCAGACTATTCCTGTGAATTGCTCAGAAGATTTTCACTGATTTCTAAGCCAGCAAACCTACCAGTCAGATTTTATGCTCTCTGCAAACAAGACAGGACTAAACTAGGAAGAAGTTCATCTTCTCCCACTGAATTCAACAAGGCACCTACATTGTTTAGTACCATTTACAAATTTTGGCTTTTAGATACATAGCAGTCAGAAACAAAAGGATGTTTAGGTGTCTAGTTTCAGTGTGAATGTCTGAAAGGGGAGTTAGATGCTAAACACAGAACTCACCTCACCTAGGACTAGATGGCAGATATTTGATTGCTTTTGTCTCTGCCCATTGCCTTGACTTGGCATTTGGAGAGAAAAAAACATTTTTAGATGATTATTAATCCTAAACTTGGTACATAATATAGTGGGAACTCATTCCCCTCTGGATATGACTATCTCACCCCATGAAGAAGGAGTGAGTCTATATGATTGTTACAATAATTCTCATGGATGGAATCGGGGAAGTGGACTCCTGCTGCTATGCATGCTGTGCTACATTTGAAAATTAAGCTAACTCAGCACAGCATCTTTGAAAATTTTACCCTATATCTTTGTCTTTTCTTCCTCATTGAGGTATGGAAATAAATTTTCAGCCTGAGATATTTTTACATGTATCTACTTTATGTAATTGTTTACAGCAAGAAGATATGGTAAAAGGATAATAATCATGACAAGTATCTTGCACAAGTCATCCTCACCATTTTTACTGCACCTTGTAGAACCCTTACAGTCCTTCTGCCACATCCCTTACTGCCTCTGATTTTAATTCTAGAAATTGTCATATTTGAGAACTGATGAATCATCAAAACTATATGAAATGGCTGTTATAGGGAAAAGATGAAAATCATTTGCCTATGCTAACCCTGAAATGTGACATTCACTGTATACAAAATATGGTATTTTTGTTATTGTTGTTAATTGCACCATATAGAATACATTCGTAAAAAAAACACTACCATAAGAGGATACGTGTGATCCTTAAGAAGATCCATATCTTCTCTTTCAGGCAAGATATGTAGTGCAGCTGCCTTGCTTCTCAAAGAACCATTCAACTGTAAAGGGTCCCACATCAGCCTTTTATCTAAATCCTCATACTCCAGTCTCTGAAGCTGCATATCTCAGAGCTGGAAGCTACTTAACAAAGTCTCTGCTCAGGTTTCCCGGAATGAAAAAGTATTTCCATTAAAATTCACTTTCATAAAAAAGGCAAACCCCAAATATATTTAAAATCAACGTGGTCACGCTTTATGTTGTATTTCAGTTAATAATACATGTCATCTGAGTAATTTAACAGTTGTGGTACAAGTGTAGTAACTGAGGCTTTAATATGCACTGCCCCGTTCCTTGCATTATCAGTTACCCCTATATTTAGGGGACACTAAATAACTGATGTGTTGGATCTCTGATATTTTCTTATTCTCATCTTGACGATGTCATCTGTGACACTTGCTGGAAATCAGGAAATGGTAAATTAAATCCAAAGTCCATCTTAGAGCACACAGAACTTTGTTGAATCCCATTCTTACATGGAGTAGAATCTGGACTAAAACTTAGTCAAAAGGATTAAGATTATGTTAAAGTAACTCTACTTCTTGACAGCAGGACATGCCGATGACACAGCAGTGGAAGGCAATGTCTTAGCAGAAGACACAAAAGCCCAATAATGAAAACGAATAAAAACTTCCTAAATTATCCAGCAAGCAGCACACTGCAGAAACATGTCACAAGGAAAGATGCCCCCATAGTCTATTCCAAAAGACTTTCTGAAACTCCTCAGCAGGATATATCTAAGGTACTTCTGTAATACTTCATCATAACCCTGTGACAGCAGTCTGATACCATCTTCAAAGGGTTCATATAACTGTAGAAAAAGTAGGATAATTGTTGCAACACAGCTTGGACCCTTTCCAAGATAGCAACAAGATAATACCACAAGGTACAAAATTATAGAAAATAAAACAGTCTTTGGGGTGAAAATAGGAGTTTCTGCAGAACAGTAGTACTAAAACACCACCCTGAAGTATATAATGCTTCAAGCAGACTCTTGGCAGACAATACAAGATTTATTAATATGACTTCAGGAAGATTTACATCATATTTGCCATAATAAAGCAAATGGTCTGAGAAATGTAAAAGGGAATTAAACAGACTTTCATCAGTGTTCATTCTCTGTTTTATATCTGGTCCTTGTAACAGTCATGGGCTCGATCGGGAGCACTACCTCCTTTCAAGTGGATCAACAGATTCTTTTGTAACTTCGCATATGAAATGCTGACATGCTGAGGCAATCTGGAGGTCATCAAACAAATATGATCAGAATCACTCTAGCCAAATTTTCAGTTTGTGAATTGGTATGTAAATTGACTGTACATGGTCCTGATGAACTAATTTATCCCTCCTCGCAGTTATCTCAGAGATGGAAAGAACAAGCTCGTATAGGTGCCTGAGTGAATGTTATGTGTTAAGTAATGCATTGCTTATCACTCCAGCTGCAATTAAAAATGAACCACATCTGTAAAACTCAGATCCAAATCTGGTCTGTAGATGTATTGTAATCCAGAAGATGTTTTGAACTAAAGGGTGGGGATTTATCTACAGTGAGACAGATTCTATAAGCCAACTTGCAGCTACTAACAGCTAGATGTGGCTGAGGGATGTCTAAGAGCACTCCAATATAACTGGTTTTAAATTGGAACCATAAGGTAACCATAAGGTAACAGACACTAGAGATAAGAACCATATACATATGACATGCTATGTCTGAACTGATGAAATGATATCTTCAGGAGGTCAGTCTCCCAATTCCCTCTTCAGAAAAGTCTAGATGAAAATATGAGTTCAGGAAACAGGAATGCAACTCATTTCATGCATTGTATTGTGTTCTGAGCAGCTGATGTTTGTGTGCACTCTTCTATTTAGGCAAAGAAAAACCCCAAACAAACAAACAAAACACATGCACAAACACACAAAAACCAAAACAAAACAAACCACAAACCACAAAACAACAACGAAACCAAAAACTACAATCAAACAGCAAAGAAAAACAAACCACAAACCAAAAACCAACCAACCAAAAAAATCCATAAAAAAACCCAACCACAAGCTCACTTTATCTGTTGCTATGTCAGTACTATTTTGTTGGAAAAAGTAGCTAATGATATTCTGATTTGTGTTGTTCCACAAAACAAAGAAAGAAACCATGAGAAAATGTAAGGGGGAGAGAGAGACACTTTAGAGGATGTCTCCAGGAACATTTGTGTCTTTGAGGAAAACCACAGCTGCACACTCTTCTTACCTTCATTGAGTAGAGCCTCTTGCAAGAAAAGGTCACTTCATTTTAAGTGGATATTTGGCTAAAGTAACTCAAAAGATGACCAAAAAAAAAAAGGGAGGAATATGGTAACTTCCAGGAATGAAGATGAGCAGGTCCATTGTGGAGCTGTTTCCCACATTCATGTGCTGCCTAATTCTTACCTCTCAGTCCAGGCAGCTAGTGTTTTATTAGGCTGGTTCAATACCAGCTGATAGGAAAAACATGACTAGGAGACTTGTTTGGAATTTTGCTTTGAGAAGTATTTGTCTTAAAAGAAGAAAAAAGAGTATTTTTGTAATGTTATTGCTTATGAACAATATAGCTTTTTTTTTTTTTTCACTCTTTCTCCCTTTTTAAGCTCTTCCTTCCTTTTTGGTAGCAAAACACAGAGGAAGAAAATGGAAAATCCTTTTTATTATCATTTTGTGAGACCTTAGTATACCATATTTTTTTAGATTAAAATTATAAAATTGTGAAAAAGCCTTATGGATGAAAAATGTATATTTCTGATTCCAATGGCATTTATTTCATCACTTTCAAAATGCAAAATGAAAAACTTTAGGCCTCCCAGAAATGGGATCCTGAAGTACTATTTTAAAATAAACAAACTGAAGTACTATTTTAAAATAGATAATATTCCCACTACATTTACCACAGTTTCTGGACACACTTTGAACAGTAGAAAACAAGATTCTTGTACAGAAATCTTTCTCTCCTGCAAATATGCATTTCAGCTTTCACCATGAAAACTTATGAATCTTGCAACAACAGCAAAATAGTTCACTTACCAACAGATTTTGTGTTTAATTATCAGGTATCACCAATAAAATTGATCAATACAGCATCCATAATAAATAAAATAATACTTTACTCCACAATCAGCATAGTACTACTTTCAGGTAGGGTTAATGGAAAATCAGTATTTATCACAAATGTTCCATGGCTGAGTGTCTCTACAAATACATATTCAATGACTTGCTTTCCCAGTAGGAATTACAAGTGAATGTGGGCTTGTATGGGTAGCCCAAAATTACCATTTGCAAACTGATGAGTTAAGAGTGTGAGAACCATCTTCCAAAAATGTCCATTGTAGTGAAACGGGAAGATTGTACATGCAGACCTAGCTCTGTAATACTCTCAGCAGCTGCGTTGAGGCAAGTGACCCTACAAAGATGATGGAGTGGAACATCTTCCTTTAGAAGAAAGGCTGAGGGAGATGGGCCTCTTTAGCTTCGAGAAGAGGAGACTGAGGGTGACCCCATTAATGTTTATAAATAAGTAAAGGGTGAGTGTCAGGAGGATGGAGCCAGGTTCTGTTCAGTGATGTCCAATGCTAGGACAAGATGCAACAGGTGCAAGCTGGAACACTGGAGGTTCCATGTGAATGTAAGGAGAAACTTTTTCATGGTGAGGGTGACAGAGCCTGGAACAGGCTGCCCAGGGAGGTTGTGGAGCCTCCTTCTCTGGAGACTTTCAAAACCCACCTGGATGCATTCCTGTGTGACTTGATCTAGGGGATCCTCTCTGGCTGGAGGGTTGGACTGGGTGATCTTTCAAGGTCCCTTCCAACCTCTACCATTCTGTGATTCTACAGGAATGTTATACGAAATATCTCTGGGTCTGAGGAGACAGTTAGCTAACCATGGGGGCACAAGAGCAACAAGAACCTCCTGACTCTTACTGACCACTGCACAAGCAATGGAGAGTGAGAAGTAGATTTCCTAACAGCATGAATTACAAAGGTAGCATCAGGAGACTGATTTCTGCCTGATCTTTTGTACAGTCTTCTGTGATTCACATGGTCATAGAGAAATTATTAAGAGGACCATTTATATGACCCTGCAAAATTATGTTCAGGCTGAGCATGTGCTTTCTATCTTGGGCTTACTCCATGGGTCATCAGCCAGCAATGAGACTGGAAATATGAACTAGTCCAAACAACAACACTTTACTGTATTTGTTTCCCATCCAGCTTGAGGCCTAGACAGAGGGAGGGTGTTTACATTGAAAGGAAGAGGAGCAACACGTGTGCACAAACACATCATTTCACTTAAAGGAAAACTGACATCTGTTCTACACCTGTCAGTCTTGCTCTGTGAGGAACAGGGATTCCAATTCAACGTAACTGTAAAAGAAGCAAAAACATACAGTCATTAGAAACTGCAAGGAGTGATGGCATAACGGTATCTGCAGAAGCTATTTCATGTGCAATTATCACAGATAACTGCCTGGAAATCTGTCTACAGTAAAAATAGCCGGTGATTTCACTGAGTTCTCCATGGACATATTTTGACATCATTGTTAGAGTGAGAAGGGTAATTTAATCAGACTTCTTATTGCACCTCCGATGATGATCTTCTCAGCTGATTATGACTTGATTAGGTGCCACATGGTGTTAACGCTGCTGTAACAATGGCAGTAGATGGCACTGTCCCCACCAGATGCCGACACCACTTGCAAATACTACTTTGGGTTGCTGATTTATGTGGCATTATATCAGGCTGTGTTGCAGGACTAGTTCCAGAAGATGTAGATGACAATAAGCTGCATCAATCTATAATTAAATCTATTGCTTCATATAGAGGAAGGTACAGATTGCTCTAGGCTAGGTACAAACAAAGCAAGCTCTTTTCTGATTAGGCCATCATTTCAAATTGTGGATTTCTTTTCTCCTGAGAAGCAACACGCAAAACCTTGCACTTGGCAGATCAAAGCCATTAGCAGCAGTCAGGGATGTTTAGTGTCAGGCAAAAAGGAGGCATTATATACACATTCCTGTGCTTCAAGTGAAAGAATTTGTTAATATGTAAAATAAACATGCATTTCATAAATAGTTCTGACATATATTGCAGCCAAACAGTGGCAGCAGACTGAGGATGTTTATGGACTTGGGCAGATAAACTGTTTAATGACCCAGAACAAAGACAAAATGAGTGAGCTGGCTGCTGAAGATGCAGAGATTTGAAAAAAAAAAAAAAAAAATAAAAATTGAGGGTTTAATGACACAATATGAACGGAAACATATGTGTGTGAAAGCACACAGCGAAACATGGGGTAAAAGAAGAGCCTGTACTGATACTGAAGAACACCAATCCCTTGACACTCTTCCCAGAACATTGTTCTCAGCAGTAAAATTAAATAATGTGTTTAGGTCAAACCCACAAGGGCTGCACTCTAAGACCACAGGACCACAGATGACTTGTCAACAGAAGATGCTGCATCCTCACAATAGGAAGATGGCAACAAGGCTGCAGCATATGACATGCAGCATTTCTTTTCCTGTTGGCCTGTTGGGAAAACAAACACACATTTCAAACAAACAAGAAAAAATGGGCAAATCCCCCAACTTTGCCTAAGATTTATGGTGGCTGAAGTAAGCAGGAGCCTGAAACAAAGGGCTGCCCTGTAACAAACACTGATTCATAAAAGGCATCAAAGATCTGTCAAAAATCAAGTTCATTGTCAATCAAGAAGAACTCCAGAGAAAGGCTGAACACAGGACACAGTATCTTCTATGATCTATATTGCACACAAGTAATCCATGCCAGGGAGATACATATAACTGTGATGCAGGATTATGAGTGGAATGTTTGAGGGAATGTTAGTAAATCATGTCAACTTACATAGAGATTGTGCAAATAGACAAAAAGTTCTCTTTCTCTAAGATCTAGCACTAGTTTTTGTTATGATTTTTCTTTTTCTTTTTGTTGTTTTAAGCTTATATTCCCATGTCCCCTGTCTCCTTCACCTCTTTTAACTCCTCTGTATTGCAATGTTCTCCAACACTTGTATATCATAGTGGTTTAGGGTTCTTCTCTCTCTGTTTTCTTTGTTAGACTGTCTTCCTTGCAAATCAGTTTTAATAAAATGAAAAGAAAGGGAGATGGAAGGGACTTAAGGAGATCATTTAGGTCACCCAGTGGTACCTACCCGATGTTACCTAGAACAAATACTAACACTGTGTCCATGACAGCTGCCAATAAGGGAGATGTCACATCCTCCCTAAGCAATGCAGGGGTAATTACCCTTCTGATTACCATTTTTCATCGCTGGCCTGAAAATCCTGCCATGTAACTCCAGTTTTAACTTCTTGTCCTAAGCACACTGACAGGAGAAAGACTTTTTTTTTTTCCTTGCAGCAATCTTTTGCTTGTGTGACAATTACTATCACGTGACCTCTCATTTTCTCTTTTTAATTAAATTGCTCCATTTCCCTCAAAGTTTCTTCACAGTTTCAACCTAAGAAGGAAAACCAGGCAGGATTTTTGGTCCTTTGCTTTACTAGCTGACAAAAACTATCTCCTATTTGGGGGGATCAGCTAGCCTCCATTAGGCTCGTTGTTGGAGGGGAGGTGTAGTAACTATAGGCTAGAAAAAATCATCTGGTCATGGGTGTGATAGAGGGTTCGTCAAAAAAAAACCCAACCAACCAACCAAAAAAAGCCAAACCATGAAATTTCCTGACACTGTATCAAGACATACAAGTTGGGATAAAAAGGATGAAAAGCCACCAAGTACAGGAAGAAAATATCATTCATGTACTAAGTCACTGAAGTAGAAGGGAACTTTTGAGGAAAGTTTTAGGGAGATCACAACTAAATCACACTACAGAAGAAAAGCTAAAAAAATCCCCAAACAATCAAAACCAAACCAAAACAGAAATGAACAACAAACAATAAGGTAAAAAAGGTCTTTTCAAGTCTGAAATAGGGGAAAAATGATTTCTGCTTGCACATCTGACTAAAAGCTTAACCTGGTTCAAGTAATCAGGACACACTAACATAGCTTTTGAAAAAGCTGAGTATCGTGGGATAACTAGCACCACTAAAACTCATCTTGCAGCTGGGGAAAGCTGCTGATGTACTCTCTCTGAGGGCTATCCAAGGTTTAGGTGCCTTCAGTTGTTCTCTGAAGGTACTTCCCTGAAGGATACTTGAGCTATATACTTTGGCTATACAAAAAAGCTGAAATATTCAGGCTTCCAGCTTATTGCTTCATTTAGATGCCTGGATTTAGGCAGGATGAATCTAAGTCTTGGTATCATAAGTGATGTGTAAGTGTAAACATCTGCAACATTGACTTGATCTATAAAGTTGTTTGGATTCTTTTATGGTAGAAAGGAATTATAAATCAATGTTGTTATTACAAGAATTAATAATTATTTTATAGCCAGACAGGTAATATCAACACCATTTGTCAAATAATGTAATAGTCTTGGTAATAGCAATAAAGACTTCACTTCAGCAGTTTTAAATGACTCTTAAATATACATATTTCAGTTCTCTCTGATTTCTTCTGTGTACATGAGATTGCCAAAGGGAACACAATCAATCCAGCAGGCATTGAATTAAACACGGTGCATTTCAGTACGCTGCAGCAAAGCAGTTCATTCCTGCAGAAAGTTCAAGTAATACACCAGATCAAGTGTAAGGTCTAAGTGATCATATTCCTTCCTGTCTGCTTTTAAGAAATCTCAGACCCTTGAACACTTCCTTGGCCTTTTTAATAAACATATGTTAACCTTTATTCACCCATTTCTCGTGGATGGACAGACCAAATAGCTCTAGACTTGCATGAAGTTTCCAATAACAGGAACAGGCATTTCCTAGACTTTCCCGGACCCATTCCTTGTTTCCTTTACTCTGGTTTGACTCCAGCACGTAGATTTCACCGGAGGTACCCATGGTTCAGGGCCAGGATAGGAGATTCACAGTGTCAGTGTCAGAAAGGGCAGAAAAGACCTCAAGACTGGCAATTTGAAAGATGAAAGGGTAGGGTAGATCTCATGACTGGCAATTCAGAGGGTGTTAAACTGAAAGCAGAACCCAGCCGTCATTGCTAGTGAGGTTTCCTGCTCAGCCATACCTGATATGCATTAATAACAGCTGCACACCACATAACAAAACATTTCCCTAATTCCACGATGTGCTCTCTGTTAGTAGAGTTTAGAGCACTGCTTAGAGCAGTGGTCACAGTAACACCTCAGCACAGATTTGCTGAATAAATACTTCCAATGCTGTTCATTTGCTCCTACACACAGACTTGAATGAATGGAGTTCTTTCTTGAGAGAAACTACAATGTGAGACTTTATAGCAACTGAACCGTGGCCAGAAAGGAAATTGGCAGATTTTATTATCCCCAGTGGAATCATATGGCATGGAACATGTTTTTAAAATAGATTTAATCCCGCTAATTTTACTAGTAAACCAGTATTTCCTTGAAATGAGCTAGTGGTGATGAGAGAGCTGAAGCCCTTTCCTCCACTCTGGGAAACCTGTGCCTGCAGGCCATTTGATGATTACATAAAACAGGGTACAAAGAAGCAACGGAAAGCATTACGTTCTTTGTTTTGTTCTCCACTGCACTATTATTAGAATAGCAAATGTTCTTATCTCGCTGACTGCTGTTACCCGCACAGTCCCTTCAGGTGCAAGATGTCAGTACAAATACGGAAGAAATGAGTCAGGATGTATTTAGGTGAGTAATATGTGCTGAATCTGGCTCAGAGCTGAGTTTCAACCTTGGATACTGAAGCAGCTCAGAACCAGGTAGAGTTACCAAGACTAGAAAGCATAACATGCCCCTTGTGTTAAAAATAGGGGAAAGGAAGAGCCTGGAAACTATCTGCTATGTCTGCTTTAGCAAGTAGTGTGACACAGTAAGAGTTTACGTGCTTTGAGGCTCAGTTCAGAAGTGCCCTCTTGATCAGAACTGAAGCTTTGATAACGGATACATTTGAACCATTACTCCAACACTTGATCCTGGGAAAAAAAAAGATAGTGGAATAAATAATCAACAAGTTTTGGTAAGCACATAAAAGAAATCAAAGCAATTAATAGCAGTCAGGAATAACTTACCTAAACCAAGTCAAATCAATACAAATTCTATCTACAAAATCGGGCCCATGGCTAGAGGAAGATGGGGTAGATACCGTATATCTTAAGCTTAGTAAAACACTTGACAAGGTCTGAGACAGCTTTCACTAATGTGGTTTACAAGAAAATATTTTAATGTGGGGACAGATCTGTTTGCTGTATGAATAAATGCAAGATACTACATTTGGAAGTATCTGGCTATGTACCAGCTCTTACAGAAAAAAATCTCAGGTCATAGTGAACCACTGGCTGAATTATGTCAATATTGTGCAAGAAAAGGTAAATTATAAAGAGAGGTATAAATGAGAGCACAATATTCAAGGTATGTGAAATAGCAGTCTTTCTGCTTTGCTCACTTGCAATATTCTGTTTGAGTGCTACATTAGAAGCAGCTCAGAGGAGAATAATGGCAATGATCAGAAGTCTGGAAAATTTGAATTAGGAGAGAGACTGAACTAATGGGTATGATCCTGAAAAGGAAAAGTCTAAGAGTTGAGATGGTGCCTGTTTTCAAGTATGCATGTCTGCTAGAAAAATGATACGAAATAATCTATTCTCTAGATCTGTTTTGGATAATACAGGAATTAATGGACTTACACTGCAGCAAAGAAGATTCATGGAAGATTAGGAAAACTTTTGCTGTCATATGAATCTCTAGATTTCCTGGACAGGTTATGCAGTCAGCATTACTGATAATCTTTAGGACTGGGTTAGATATAAGCCTATGAAGGTATTTAAGATACTGGTTTGGGGAGCATTTCAGACCTATGAGTAAAAGATGTAGTTCTGAAGTGGAAAAAAAAAATCAATAAAAATTTAAATAGCTTTTAATTATGCACAGACTTGCAAAAAATTCTTATTAGATGAAACCCATAAAGATTTATGATGTATGCCAAATTTTTTAATGTGGTATCTTTGCTCTGTAAATGAAAGTTGAATCCAGGCTCAGCTCCTTGCCTTGGATATTTCTGGACTATGAGAAAGTACTGAACTATGTAGTTGAAACCAATTACTGATGTGATGAACAAAAAGCACAGATATTTTTAACCCATTGCTAATTAACAGGTAGGTATTTTGGATATTGCAACAATTATCTAAGAAACTCTGGAAGAGATTTAAGACAGCATATGATTTCTTATTCTTCAGTTGTTAAATCTTGTGTATTTTCTTTGTAACATAACACACTATATGGGTGCCATCTCTGACTACTTTAAAGGAATTTCTCAGACAGCAGCACAAAATTATATGATGTAGGGTAAAAGTCAGCCCATAAAACTGACCTCAAAAGGACTTGTATCTTCTCAACAAAAAGGACCTTTGCAGCAGAAGTGCACCCTGTACCTGTTGTGTGTGTTTGAAAGTTTGGTATGCATTTGATATTCCTTTTTGTTCTATCTATATCTAAAAGGATTGACAGTTAGGATCTAGAAAATGAGTTGTGCCAGGTTACAAAATTAGCACTGACAGCACTTTTCTTTAGACCCTCCTGGAGATTCCTGCCCGTACAGCATTGATGGCAGCTCTTGGCAAGATCACTGGACTTTGCACTGAGTTCAACCTTGTTCACGCACGTTCTGTTCTGTTGACCTTGGTCTGTTATGGGCACAAGCAAACTCTGACAGAAGCATAGTGCTGAACAGGCAGGAGGTGAGCTGTGACAAAGGCTTGAAACTCCACAGAGTTAAAGGAATTTCAAAATTAAATGTCTGGAAAGTGGCCTGCAGGAAATATGGTACTTAGCACCTTATAGCTACTAGTTTCAATCTCATCAATAAGAGGCCTGAAAGGATGTTGCCTTGATCTACCCAGTGGAAGAGCAAGCTGCCTATACCTGATGGGTTTCTTTGAACAGAGACTCACTTCAGTAAACACCCCCCCCCCAATTATTATTATTCTTAAATGTCTACCCACAGCTGAATATAACTGGGATCATTTCCTTTTAGCAGTGGTAGATGGAGATCCTTGTGCTCTACAACACATCTTAAATAGCCTGAGGACAACTTCAGTGCACTACATGCAATACATTTCCCTTATGTTCTTGAGAGTCTAGGTCCCCAGGAGTGACATTAATATTCTGTTTAACAGTCTGTACTTCCCATTTGCCAAATTACATCAGAACTCAGTTGTGCAGCCTTAGATTGGTGGTGTATCACTTTATCCATCTGAATTCTATGGGTAATTTCATATAACTTGACATTGGGCTGCTTTATGTTTTAATACACTTTTTCAGGAGTTGGAAAACAGAAGCAAGGAGTGAGGGAAGGTTTCCCTTCTCACATAAAAAGGACGGATATGGTGTGACTACTTGTTGCATGCAGTGTTAGATAAATTTGGTAAGAGATGAATCCCCTTGTGTCCTAGCTGGTCCACAGAGGTTAGAGGGGCTGGAGATGGCTGGACTTAAGAGATATCTCTTAATAGACATGCCAATTTAATATTTGTGGCTATAGGTCCAACACCAGCATGAACAGTCTGTCTGCTGTAGGTCTGGTTTCATTCACAAGATGCAGTCGGGTGCATGAATAGTACAGTTTATTTCACTTGCAACATACACAGATTCTTTAAGATTGCTGTCAGTAAAGGCACTGAGCTGCAGAATCGCTCTTAGCTCCAAAACACACAGTTGTCATCAGAATCTCCTGGGGAAAACAACTTGGTATAGCTGAAGAGGCAAATCTTACCAAAAGGCATCCCTTCTGGGGAGGGCGAGCAGGACCAACCTGCCCATCTGTCCCTACAACTTGGTGTGAAATACTCACCCCGCAAATTAGGTCTGAAATAGGGGTGATACTTATACCTTGTTCACTACTATTGAGCAACGTGTGAGGGTGGGACTGTGGTCAAGCCGTGCTCTCCGGTGATCAGCATTTAGCAGCGGTACAGAACATTTCTGACTTCTCAGTAACTCCCGCAAGGAGCAGATAACTGCTGTGATATGTGTGACAATGGGGTAAGCAGCCTTCACTATGTCCCCCCGCTCTTCCTCGGTGCCATGAGAACACAGACTACCAGATCTTCACCCAGCCCCCGTGTCTAACCCAGTCACCAGACCTTTTATCAGCAGCGTTGAGCTCTCTGCAGTTTTCGAGGGTTTTGTGCTTCCAACACACGCACGTGGGAAAAGAGCCAGGGAAGAAGATCGGTGCAAGCCCAACACTACTCTGCCCTCTGCCGGGGCTCCCCACTCGGGAAGGGGATGACGGAGGAGACTGAAGTCTGAAGATTTATAGTGGCCGCTCGGTGCCGGCGCAGCTCTCCGGCCCCCGGCTGCCACGGGGGCTCGGCCCCCACCTGG
>VWZY01004560.1:386038-525881 GCA_013399075.1 Chloroceryle aenea
TCCCTGGAGGTATTTAAAAGATGTGTAGACGTGGCACTCAGGGACATGGTTTAGGGATGGACTTGGCTGTGCTTCATTATTGGTCAGACTCTGTGATCTTTAGGGGCTTTTCCAAACTAGCTGATCCTGCGGTGCTCAGCTGGCTTGTCCCTGGCAGTCTCTGTGGCTTGGCTGAACTGTGTTTGGCAGACTGTTACTGCAGGGCAGCTGGTCTCTCAGGATGGTTTAGCCTCACTGAAACCTGACCTTTCGGTCCATGAATGAGGCAGGTGTGTAGTAGGAGAGCCTTGCTGAAGACAAGGGGATGCAGTTAATGTGGGACCAGGTTATGGATCAGGCTGTGGCACAGGGCAAACTGAACTGGGATGGCTCTTTCGGCATCTGCTGGCATGTGTGTGCTCCCAGGCCCAGGTTGTTGTGCTGGCTTTCTGTTGGCTTTGCTCCAGTTTTGCTTTCTTGTATCAGGGAGCCTACAGCTGGGCACAGCACACTGGAGGCAGTCTCAAAATGCTGAGTAGAAGGAAATAACTGTGCCTGCCCATGTGACACAGAACAGAAGCTCAGTTTGTGGCAAAGTGCACAAAACTTTGGTAGCAGTAATTAGAAACAAGTATGTTGTTGTTGGACATTACATGGCCATTACAGATTTTTTTTTCCTGAGAAACAAAACTGAGAAATTTCTACAGATATACTGATACACTTTATTACAAGCAGCACATGGTTAGGATGCATGTGGTATGTACCATGCCTAGGTGCAGGTTTCCAACAAAAACCTACTGCATTATGTTCGGAGCAGGGACTTGATACAGTCAAATAGAAATGTAGTCCTGCCAGATTGCCAGAAGTAAGCATGAGCCTTCTGTGTTTCCCAGCTGCTGCACTATTATCTAGGTAGGAAGGAAAACCATTTTTTATTGTATCTGAAAAGCAGAGGAAGCATTGCTGACTTGGTTTTATTTTCAATCAAGAAATAGTCGTTTCTCACCTAGGTTACTGATAATAACATTGCATGTGAATCCTTATTGCTTAAGGATGTGTGGTGGATGTAGTGGCTCGAGTGATTTTTTCCATCCAGCATCTGAAATTGCCCCAACAGGAAACCAATTAGAATTATGTAGCCCAACTTTGAGGCATAATAACAGGTGTGTTAGATGGAAGTGTGCTAGGTTTTTCAGTCACCTTTGGAACAGCTGTGCTGACAGGGTACATGCTGAACAACAAAACTTTGATAGGTGAATGGGGAGTGTATGTTTAAGCTAACCAGCCTGAAGCAGTTTATGGAAAATACCTGTTGTGCATTTGTTCATATGGGTGTGACTTGACACTGCTGTCGCATGTGGTTTTATTCTGATGATCTCATTATGTCCTTGGATGAAAAAACTTAAGCACGATTTGCTACGCAGGGTGCGCTGAGAATGGCAGTGTTGCTGAGAAGGTTATTTTTCATAGTTTTTGGTTTTATATCTCGCATGCTTTTTTTTATCACAATGATGGCAGCAGTGGCCTCACAGTGCTCAGACTTAGCACTTCCTTTTGTAAATGTCAATTATCCCTGAACAATCACAATCTTGATTTACCAGAGAAATTGAGGAGTGAAGGTTCTGTACCAAAACATATGTGATTTTAACTTGAACAGCTCTTTCTCTGGGACTGTATGAAGCCTAATTAACGCATTTCAAAATACTTGCAGAATTAGCTAATCTAACTATGTAGCATTTTCACTTGTTAGCCCTGTTTCTGAACTCTTAAATGATTTTTGAATGCCTCATTCAACCCATTCACCATTCATTGGTCTGTTAGCGTGCCTAACAAATTGTGCTGTGCTGACACTGCATTCTTCCAGTAAAACTTCTGAATTTTATGTTGGTTAAGTTTTCTCCATGGAAGGTATGTCAAGCACCCTACAGTACATCAAACTGAAATGCAACCCAAGCTTTAGGTTTTACCATCTAGTGAATATATGTGGTTTATCCCCATTGTTAAAAGTTGCTTGTTGGACTTTCAGGGATAGTTTTATTAACGCAAATAAAAGGGTTATTTTAATTTAAAGCTGTGGTACATACATAAGCCCCAGTCTTGTTCCAGTTCATTATGTCAGGCAAGTCATCAGTGCTGGGATTTCTTTCTTTTTATATTAATTTCTGTTTCTGTCTGCCAACAGTATATGGGTTTCTACAGACCATGATGAAATTGAGAAGGTTGCAAAGCAGTTTGGTGCGCAGGTTCATCGCAGAAGCCCTGAAGTTTCTCAAGACTCCTCAACTTCTCTGGAAGCTATCAGAGAGTTTCTTAATCATCACCATGGTAAATTAGTAATAAAATGTGCTGAGCTTTTATTTTGTACCACCAGAGAGATGACGCGCTTAGAAAAAAAAGTGAAGCTTTTAGTAAATAAAAGCTATAAAGATTCTGCATTTTTTTTGTGTGACATCCACTCACACCACACTTCGCAGTTGCATGTCTTAAAAATGTTAATTTTTTCACAGATGTTTTTGTTTTATTTTAGAGGTTGATATTGTAGGAAATATTCAAGCAACATCTCCCTGTTTACATCCCAGTGACCTTATAAAAGTGGCAGAACTGATCCAGAAGGAGGGGTTTGATTCTGTCTTCTCTGTGGTGAGACGGCATCAGTTTAGATGGAGCGAGGTAAAAAAAGGAGGTAATATTTAGCTGTTTCTGGTTACAGTTATATTTCATCATATTTTTATTCAAATTATTTGTTTTCATTCCCATAGTATTTACATTAAGAAGGGATATCAGAGGCAGGGGATGAACTCTTGGAGATGTGTGAGATGGTTTAGAAATTCCTTTTAAGTAGTGCTGATATGATATCATTGCTGATCATTGCTCAGCATTTCTGTAATTGGTTTGTAAAAGTGATAAGGTATTGAAAATTCAAATGTTATTAACTTGCCTGGGCTCAAAATACAGCTCCCAAAAACTTTACATGTAAATTTCTGCTTGGTGAGTGTTCACATGTATGTAGACATGACACTGGGATGCTGTCTTAACAAGGAAAGTGCTTGTTCTTGCTATGCAGTAGCTAACAAACAAATAATGTGAGGTGAAGTCTTAGTGAAGATGGACAGCAACTTCTTATCCTGGAGGCTTAGGGTTTGTTTCAGCCTGCTAATTTAGCTGCTGACTTAGGTCCAATTGCAAAGTGCCTTTGAGTCATGAGGACTGAACTCATGCGGATTAGCTCATGCATAAGGATATGACTGTTTTTCTCAGGGAAAATATGCCTCTCAGCTACAGCTACCAAGATGACTAAAGACTCAGCTCTTCACTTAAAAGTATTGTACCTTGTTGTAGCTGTAGAAGTACCTCTTTTCCTTGTACAGGGAACTGTTCTGCACATGATCTCTGTTGCTTTAGTTTCTGTGATTGAAGCAGAAATGTCTGCTGCTTTTTTTCTAAAAATGGTTAGTGCAGATACTGTCACATTGTTATTTTTATTTTTTTTAAATGAATGGGTTACTCAGATGTTGCAGTTAGTCCATTGAGATCTGATTGCTTCTGATGAAAAATAGTTTTATGAGTTTGCAAAGCATCATGCTGTAAAAAAGCATGAAAAATCAGTGAAGTTTGGTATTAGAGATAAGTTGGAATAAAAGTCAGGCCTTTGTTTAGAATAAAATAATTTTAACATTCTCGTTGTTCCTCACAAGAGGAGTAATAATGTGACACAGTTTGTGAAGTGTAGAGGAGTATCAAAATGTGGTTGGCTGTTCAGGATTCTGTGGAACACGCTTTAGGCAATAAAGTGAAAGTCTTGATGCTAGAATGGACATCTGTGAAAGACTAAATCTCATTTGGACGTACCATGTGGCATTCTGAAGTGACTGTGTGCCACCTTGTCTCTATAGGTAGATTATTAAAATTAAAAAAAAAACCTCAGGACCTACCTAAAATAATTCTGTAGTATGAGATGATATTTCAAGTATTTTAATGTGGCAAGCAATAAAGAATCATTGAGTTCCAAGGAGTCTATGGGAGAAGAATAAGGAACACATTGTACAAATATTAACAGCTTGAGGGTAAAAGCAAAAGGCCTTTCAGGAGTGTGGTCCTTCAGCTGACAGTGATACACAGGAGCATTTTACAGTGTAGCATTGTACTTTTTTTTTTTAATAGATTTAAATTACTGATTATGTTAAAAGAATTTTCTATCCTTTCCTATGTATTTCTGTTGTTCCTTCTGCTTTAAGGTTTAATATTGATGCACCCTGAAAGGTGTGTCTCTTTGACTGGAAATCTTTATTTCATTGAGCACAAAGCTCTCTAGTGTATTTATGAAACATAAGGTATGTTTATATACTAAAGACTCAGAATGTTTTGGGTACTTTTGAGAATGCCCTCTAACTTTTTCGTGGTTACTAGATAATGACACCTGGTGAATTTTAGCTGCTCTGTGCATGTGAATTTGGGTAGCATATGGGCTGCCCAGGTATGTCTCTGGTCCCTGGTCCAGTTTCTGCTGCATTCACTACTGGCATTCATAGCAATATAGGATTTTACAGGATCATGTTTGGTCAAACACTTGATTGTTTATCCGCGGGCACTGGCTAAACCACTTCCAAAAGTTAACATATGTATCTTTTTGGGATATGCCAAGATGTT
Organism: Chloroceryle aenea; assembly: GCA_013399075.1. Classification (NCBI taxonomy): domain Eukaryota; kingdom Metazoa; phylum Chordata; class Aves; order Coraciiformes; family Cerylidae; genus Chloroceryle; species Chloroceryle aenea. Next base: position 390,665 of record VWZY01004560.1, read on the forward strand.
TTCATGGACAAAATCTTTTTTTATGTGCTCATTTTTCACTTTCCAGATTTCAGGTTGGTCCTCTCGGCATTCAGAGTTCATTCAGGGCATTTTTGGCTTTAGGGATAGGTAGCTGAACACTTGTCTTTATTTATTTTATTTTTTTTTTGTTTGTGTGTGTGTTTACCCACACTGTGAGATAACCCCCTTCCTATTGTGTACTAGGATATAAGAGTGGGGAAAGAGTGTAGCATTTCTTTCCCATCAGCAAGGACAGTCTAGAAGAATTCCCCCCTCTCCCCATTCCTTTTGGTAACCAGTTTTGGAGATGATGACCTCTCAGGTTTTTGGTTTTGGTGGTTGTTGGGTTGGTTTTTTTGTTTTGTTTTGTGTTGGGTTTTTTGGAGTGTGTGTATATTTTTTTTGTGTGTTTGGTTTTTATTTTTTAATTTTTTTAAAATTCAAATGTCAAATTTCATTTTGCTCTGCTAGAAATGCAGAGCAGTCCTCCAGAATATCCACAGTTCCAAGCAAGAGAAGCAATTGAGTGATTCTTTAAGTCTAGGCAATAAGAGGCACTAACAAAAGGAGTTGGTAACTGAACTGTGTCCATAATTTTTCAACAGAAAGCTGTTTAAAGGAAGTTGAGTGACTGAAGAGATTCTGGAAGATTTATTTTGTTATTTTTCTCTGTTAACAGAAAACAAAATGACAGAGCCCCAAAACCTGAATCCAGCAAAACGGTACCGGAGGCAAGACTGGCCTGGGGAGCTGTATGAAAATGGATCATTTTATTTTGCCAAGAGACATTTGATTGAGAAAGGCTACTTGCAGGTTAGTGGTTCTGTTTTTCATGCTTTTCAAAATAATACATCTTCTACATTGTTGAGTTCAGAATCTTCTATATATTTCCATTTCTGATGCGCTCAGTGTGAAGTAACAGCACTTTGACCTCAGGACAGTTTGCTTACTATTTGTACAGGGCTAGATTAGGTAGGGCAGCTCCAGTAACAGCACCCTGCACAGCAAGCAAATTTATACAAATAATATTGAGCAGTATACACCTATAAGCCAAAAACAAGACAAAACTGAGTTTCATATCAGTTCACCAGGATGTAAGGGTGCATTTTGTGATTCACTTTAGTGTGTTACTAAGGGTGTGAAATTGGTCTTTGTGCTGTGTTGTAGGCTTCTCCTGTAATCTGTAAATTTGTATTCTTGGCCAGTTTAGTCTTATGCCAGTTTTGGACTGTAATTTAAAGTCTTTCCCTTTCCTGATCTTTGCATTCCAGTGTAGTAGCTCAGAACAAATGTATTTACTTCAGCTTTCTTTTTTCTTTTTTTTTTTTTTTTCCTACAAGTATAGTCTCAGTTTTCTTAGGCAAGACAAGTTCATCTTGCAGATCTCTTCCAGTGTTTGTCAGCAGAACCAAAAAGAAGCTCAGTGTAGATATTTCCATATTCCTAACAGGAATACCTTGCGAGATACATCAAGAATATCGGGTTTTTCTCTCTTTTCCAGTACCTCACTAATGCAGAGGTAATAGCTTTAGGTCTCTAGTTTGCACAGACGTATGCAGTGCAAGCTAGTGCTGTGTGGATTTGCAAGCATTGATCTGGATAGTACAATTATTTTGAATTCTAGATTTTATGAAGGTTGTGCTATTAATTTTTTGAGGATCAAGGCTTATTGGTTTGGGGTTTTTTAATTACATTGAAGCATGTTCAATATTTTTTCCAATTGAAATTAAGACTTTGTGTAGATAGCAAACAGAAAATAAGCATACTCTTAAAAAGTAAATGCTACAGGTATTACCATTTTACTGTATTAAAAGACCTAGTGAGATCAGTGTGTTGTAAGGACTACGATGCATAATATCTTTCTTTCATGATTTCTTTAATTGTAAAATGAAAATACTTACTAACTGTTGCCTAAAGAAAGCTGATTCCAATGGCTGGTTCTGTGTCACTGGCAAAAATATTATTATTGATGATTTACATATATAAGCTGTTGTGACCACTGTGTAACCAGGTAATTAGCTTTCATTACATGGTACTAACTTGTAAAGTTCTGTATCTATATTAAGCCAAGCAGAAAATTTTAATGGGTTCTATTTTATTTAGGGTGGTAAAATGGCCTACTATGAAATGCGTGCAGAGCACAGTGTGGATATTGATATAGACATTGATTGGCCTATTGCAGAACAGAGAGTATTGAGGTAAAAGCACTTTTTAATTTTTATTTCTTTGATATTGCTCATTGTTACAAAGTATGGTCATGTGAATTCCTAATGTATGTAATGTAAGCAAGATCAAAGGTAATTGGGCAGCTTTTATTTCCAACCATGATTTTTTCCTATCTCTGTTGAAATCATCTGAATTACCTTTCCTATATGTTGTGGGTTTTTCTGTGGGTTTGCTTATTTAAAATTCAGCTTGGGGAAAATTGTCAGCCTCACTATACAATAGCAGTGTGTTAGAATCATGTCTGGCTTTTCTACTTGAGTTGTCCTAGGCTTCCGTGGCCCAGACTACATGATGCACATAACTGAGAGTGTTCACATAGAAGACATGAGCTAATTCTATCTTGCAAGCTGCCTTTTCTTTGCTCTGCACTTCTCTAAGGAAGTAATGGGTGGGAACAAAATATGCTATCTATGCTTTTTTTCATCCTTTATTCCATGTTGGTTTTGTCCCAAATCAATGCTAAACATAACCTCTCATGATAAGGAAAATAAATCTCTTCCTAATTTTTAAATGGACAATGTAACTGAGCTGTCTCTTGGATCATTCTGGGTTTTTTTCTTTGAAGAGGGAGAATACAGTTGGAGGGGACAATGATGAGGAAAGACATTAGAAAGAAAGAAATTCAAAGCTGATTCTTCTGTCTGAAGATCACAATAGTATTTAAAATAGTTGGGTTGTGAATGTGCACAAACTTCATCCTTAAAAGATAACTTCTTTGTCTAGCTTTGGATATTTTGGCAAAGAGCCATTAAAAGAAGTGAAGCTATTGGTTTGCAGTATTGATGGATGCCTGACAAATGGTCGCATTTATGTGACAGAAGATCAGAAGGAAATGGTCTCCTATGATTATAGAGATATTGTTGGTATCAATCTATTAAAGAAAAGAGGAATCCAGGTAAGTGCTCTGAAGTGTGAGGCTTTGTGTCTGATGTGCCCTGAACATTAAAAGATTCTAAAACCCTGTAGCATGTAACTTTAAGTTTTCTTGTGATCAAGCAGCGTAATACATTGGTTTAGGGTTGGGACAAATGTTGCTTGTCTGGTCCTTTAGAGGAAGATAAGTGTTATAAGAGAGTTCTCAATCTTTCTCTTTTTATTCTGGAACAATGTTGGGGAAAAAAAAATACGGTGTTTTGCTACCACTAATCATCCTGCTTTGTGTAGTTTAGACACTCCTTATTTAGAAGTCAAATCACCAAGCAGGGATATGTTGTTACATCTTGGCTATAGAAGAGGAATACTCAGGCATATTAGTTGGTTCATTCTAGACCACCCATGATTCTTGCAAAGAGGGGAAATCAAACCCCAAACACTCTTGTCTGCATAGTTGTAACTTGCCTGCATAACTAACTGTAACTTGTGTGCTTTGGATGTAGATGAAATACAGCGATTGTAACATGGCTACTTTCTTATTACTACTACTGAATGATGCTGATCTGAATCTTTACTTCATTTATATAAAATTTGCCTCCTGACTATTTTCTGTCTGTGCTGCTGTCTTTGATATGGCTACAAGAAATTTTTTGGAATAAGAACTAAGTACAGATTTAGGCTGCCTTTAAAGAGCCTTAACTGAGCTCTGTTGCATATAGAGGTGGGCATGGATAAGTCAAAGTTAGGTGTACTCCAACTAGACTTCTCCAGATATATTTTTTTTCAGTATTGTAGGATTGCTTTGTAACAGGGTAGACAAGACATTCATGACATACTCTGATGCACCTGTTGCTGCCTTGGGGCAGTGAAACAGAGTAGATGTTTTTTCAGAACTCCCTCAGCTTCATTTTTTTTTTTTTTTGTTAGGCAAAAGAGGGAGGGAGCTTGTAATCATTGTTTTGTTGCCAGTGGGAGCCCACTTCCATACTCACTGTGACTTGGAATCTTTAAAAACTTCTTGGTCTGTGCTGCACTTCATGTATTTCTAGTATTTGTTGTTGATTTCTTGCTTTGTGCACCACTTCTCTTCATTCTGTACTTAAATGATTTTAAGTGCTATTTGTCTGTATTTAAAAGCAGTTATGGAAGGTAAGCTTGTCCACAACTTGGACACAAAACTTGAAAGGATTTTGACTGAGATTTTTAAAAATCCTGCTGCAATAATTGTCTGGCTTCAGCTTACTTTGTATGTTGTTTCTGAAAGTTCAAATTGGGAATGAAATTCGGGAGATTAATGCATTGTGTTACTGCGGTCTGCCTAGTGTTGTGTTGATGCTCTGAAGTCTTACTGTAAATAAAATAAAATTATTAGTCAGTAGAGTCACAGAAAAGACTTCATAATATTCTATTTCTACTAATATTTCAGAAATTTTCCTTGGGAATTCTCCAGTTTCCACCTGTGGCTCAATTGGATGACACTGCATTAGATAGTATGCCACTGTGATGTGAAAACCAATATTTTATTTGGTACATGTTGTATTTAAAAAGACAAATGTAAATTTTAACTTTTTTTTTTTATCATTGGGGAAAACTAGAGAATGTTCCACTTTCCTAAACAACTTCAAGACTGTGATGTGGTTTTGGATGCTAATAACTTCTGCTCTGAGTTTTTATTTGAAGTAACTGGTTATTCAAGCCTTTTCTGGAATAAGGCAGTAGAAGTTTGGGTCATAGAAGCTGTCTTTTGTTTCTTTAATTTTTTAAAATAAATCAGCTTTCAAGTCTTATTGCTTTGTAGAATTTATGCTAATGACTTTATTTTAATAGGTTCGACTCATCTCTGAAAGAGATTGTTCAAAAACACTGTCAGCCATGCAGCTGGGATGTATAGCAGAAGTTAGTGCAACAAATAAATTACAAGTCCTGGAGAACTGGCAAAAAGAAATGGCATTGAGCTGGAAAGAAATTGCTTACTTAGGTCAGTTCCTGATTTTTTTGGTAGTAAAATTTCACATAGTATACACTAATGCAAACTTCATAGTGCTGCTCAGCTTTAAAACACTTTACTCTTTGTTAATACCCTAAATCTAATGGAATCGATGTGCAAATTACAGCACATAATCACCAAAAGCAGGTATGTATTTTAATGCTTTTTAGGGTACAACCCGAATGTTAAAGGCATTGATGAATTGGTGTCCATATTCAGTAAGGGAAGTCTCAGCTATTTTCATAATGATATTTAGGAAAGCGTTTGATATTGCAAAAGCACACAGTTGCAGCTCTCAATTTTGAACTGATTCTGGTTTTCATTTCAGATGAGTATTGCATAATTTATATTCTGAAATGGACAGAATTAAAACTGAAAGCCAAATGATTCTGTACATAACTGTCAGTGACAGTTTAAGTGTGTAGTCCTGCAAATGATTATTCAGTTGCTCAAATAATTTTACTACTCTTAGAAGTATCATTCTCTTGCCCGAAGATTGTGGATCAGTGTTTACGTGTATCACTAAGACGTTTTGAGAATTGAGTCACATGTGCAAAGTGTTGTTGAGCTGCTGAAATGAAAATTTTGGAATTAAAGATAGGTTAATATATGCACCAAAAAATAGTGAGTTTACTCTTTTTTTTTTTTAATTTTTTTTTTTTTTTTCCCTCCTCTCTGATATTTTACCTTGTCCATCGTCTTTCTGAATAGGAAATGAAGAATCTGATGTGGAATGCCTGAAGAAAGCTGGCATGAGTGGTGTGCCTGCTGATGCTTGTGCAGTTGCTCAGAAGGCTGCTGTTTATATATGCAAAAGCAATGGTGGCTGTGGAGCTGTCCGGGAGTTTGCAGAACACATATTCCTGTTGCTAGAAAAAGTGAACTCTTCAAGAAAGCAAATGGGAGAGATTAGTTCATCAGGAAAGGAAATGGGGGGGAAATGAGAACAGCGGGAGAGGAAATAAGGAACTAATGAAGAAAGAGTAACACAGTTGATCAATCCTATTATCTTCTCTTCTTCCCCTCTCAGTAAGTCTGTATACCAAGGTATGGCTTCTCTTTCAAATTTTACATTGCAACAGAGTTAAAAAGATGTTTACCTTGATTTAAGGTCCCACTTTGATTAAATGCTGATATTCATGATTGTATGCTGATAATCACGATCGTGTTCATGATTATTGAAGTGCAATGAAAGAAATTCTACAAAAGGTAGTGTCCTGTAAATCTACTCATACAGGAATGATGTGTCTTTATCTTATAATTTAAATATTTTCAGGGATCAATGATTTTTTGCATTACTTGAGGATTTGTAATTAACTTAAAAAAAACCAAACTGTCAATTTTGCAATTTGGTTTACATTTTCTCTATCAAATGTCAATGTGATATGTGCTTGGTTTTTACTGGATTTGTGTAAGGGTTTTAGCATATGGCGGAGAGGTCAGGTGTAAAATAGCTATCAAATTTCTTCCTGTCTTTTTAAGAAAGCTCAGTTACTGTGAGACCAATTAATGTTAATTAAGAAAAGCACTTAAGCATGTGTTCAGTTTTAAGCTCATAAACAAGTAAGTGGCTTTTAGAATTCTGCCTCTTATCTTTGAAACTGTTTATATTGTTTATTCTTGAAGTGCTTAAAGTAACATACCCAAATGCTTTGCCAATTTTGGAGTTAAATTTCCCATTAACTTTGAGATCTTTCTTTTGCTGAAACTGTTTCTTTATATGAAGGCTTTATTACAACCACTAATGAGTAAAATAAATCTTTAATATTTATTGTATGGAAAGGAACTGCTGTTTAAAAATACCCAAATAAACAGTTGTTGGTTGTGGTTTTATATAAAATATATATGTAAAGACTACTTTTAGCATGTTAAAGCTGGTGTGTATACATATGTATGTTTGTATTTATAAAAAATACAATTTTACTATGTCTTGATTTAAAGACCTTGATATCTGTAAAAAATTGTAGAACTGACACTAAAAATGTGTATCAGTTTTCAATCCTAGTATTTATCAATAAGTCAAGTTCTACCTTGGCTTATGTGGGAAAAAAAAATAAATAAACCCCTGTGATAGACAGGCAGTTATTACTTCTGTGTTTTCTCTCTGTTAAATGGACACTCCCAACATATCACTCAATATATATCCCTTAGATTAATTTTGTATTTACTTCCTTTTACAAAGCATCTGACCCTTTAGCATATGGTGGAGAGGTCAAGTGTAAAATAACTATCAAACTTCTTCCTGTATTTTAAGACAGTTCAGTTACTGTGACACCAATTAATATCAGGTCTGATAACGTCATGGAGAATTGGCCATGGTTTTGGTTTCTTCACCTTTTCATTGTCAAGTAACTTCCCGACTTTGATTTTGAGAACAGTTGCCTGTAAATAGGTATCTTTCTATTTATAGATCTATCATCACATCACAAGGTGACTGTGATGAACTTGATTCCCATTCCTTGTATGTTAGAGGAAGCAAAAATATAAGCACACTTATAATAAAAATATGAGTTGGCAGTACTGATTGTAGCTTTCTGTTTGAATTTCTGTTTGAATTGAGCTCTTCTAATGTTTCAGCTCTGTGCTGAATGTGCTGGATATACACTGGGTCTCTACCCAAAATGTTTACACATATCAAAAATAAATGCAGAAACACTTTTGTGTGAGTGTTGGTAATCATTAGGAAGAAATGGCAGCTGATACACAAGTGTTTTCACTTTGAAAAGTTCTTGTTTAGAAAAATAGGGTATAATCTTACATTTGGTATATAGGAAGAATATGAAGAATTAAAAAGGTTTAGAAGCTGTTTACAAAATAAAGCTTGTTTGAGGATACGGCAGGTGCACAATCCATTGCCTGAGGCGTTCAGGTTTGTGTTGCTCACAGGACAAGTGAACACCTAACTATAAACTGGAAAAGCATGAGGGGTGGATGTCTTAATTACTCCTCTTGATTTTTACAGAAGATCCTCAATTGTATGAAGGATTTAGGGGTCAGAAGCAGAGATAGTGAAGATAATTCTGACAGTCACCTTAAAGTGGAAATGCCAGGTTCCAGGCAAGTTTCAAAAGTGCAGCATCTTTTGCCAATGGCTGATGTTTCAGTGTGTATCCTGGCACCATGATTGTCTTTCACTGGAGCTCACTCAGACTAGATTTCAGTGGTCATTTTTGTTATAGTGGGCTAGTTTTGGAGTCTTTCCTTTGGGTTATATGAGCACTTTTTTACTTTAAATTGCATGGTATATTCTAAAAAAGATCTTAGATAATGTGGGCTCTTTTACCATAATTTTACTTTTTCTCAGTTTCACTATCCAATAATTTGTAATAAGCTATTATGAAAAAAACAGCTGATTGCCTGAAATTTTGGTTATGAGGTGATTTAGGATGAACTTGGAATCATTATGATTTACAATATGCAGGTTCATGTGCCACACAAATGGATTATATCTGATGAAGTTGGACAAATGTAATTCCTGAATTAATCATACGCACTCACAGTTACTCAGTCTTCATCTTGACCTGGTCTTGGAGTGTTCTGTGGGTGAGGTTATACCCAGTTAAATAAATAAACTTCTTCACTTCCCTGTGTTTCATGTTTTCACATAGCTGGTTTCCCAACAACGTGTGCTTTGTGTCCGTGTTTGCAAAAAGATGGAGTTCATCCCTCTGTTCTCTGAGCTGACAAAGCCAGCCCAGTATTTCTGTAAAAGGATAATCTTCCAAACTGAGTATAAGATACTGAGAATTATTTGGTAGGATGTTCTTTGAGAGAATTCCAGTTTTGGTTAGGCCTTGAGATCTGTACTGGTTTGGGCTGTCTGTTGGCTCCTGACAGGAGAGACGAGAGCAGAGAAGGTTAGACAGAGATATATTGTGATAACGTGTGCTGACTTTGGCACAGGGGATAGGGGTTAGCCCTTCACCTACTTCTGGCTCCATTCATTTATTTTTATCTGATCTTTGTCCCATTCAATATATGTTTCCCTCTGGTTCTGTGCTATTTCCTGTAGGGTGATTCAACGTGTTCTAACCTTAGTTCACTTCAAATCAATGAGTCTTATAAAAAAACTCATCATTTTGAGGTTAAAGAGATTTTGTAATACACGGTAGTTTCAAGTTCTTAATACTTTTAAACTTTGCAGATGCATTGCTTAATTAGCTTTTCCAGAGACCATGTCTGAAGGCTTTTGTTTGTGAATTTTTTTAATTATATGTTGGTGTGCTCTTAGACTATTTCCTGTTTCCAGAAATAACTCCAAATGAGTCTAGTTACACCCAGCAGGTCTAATTATCCTAAATATCAGCAATAATAAGGTAAGTCCAGTGGAAGTAAAACAGGATGGTAGGTTTGTTCCTCTCCTCCTTGGACAGATTTGTCTGTTTGCATTTCTGATTCTAGGTATGTTTACTTTATGTGGCTCTGGTTTAATGGAACTTTCACCTGCTAGAGATACTGGAGGAGAGAGAAACATTTGGGAGCAATCCCATTCTACAGTGGTCTCCCCCATCTCTGTACCATTACAGACCACTTCCTCTAAAAGGCTGCTATCATCTTTCTGCAGATGGAAGGATTTTTTTAATTGTTTAAAGGTGTTAAAGAGAATGAACAGTGAGCAAAGGTGGAGGCAATGATACCGTATCATTCAGGTTAGTAAAGAGCAGGGCTGATGAAACTGAAAAGAAAGATAGATATATACATGAGATGAGCTTAATAAAAAAAAAAAAAATCCTAATGTCATATATAAAAAATAGCCATTTCCACTGAGCATTTCAGAATCCAGAAAAAATAAATCTATTGAAGTGTGTGCTAGCAGTTATAAAAAAGCAAATTGAGTATTAGAGATTACTAGGTAAAGTGTATAGAACAAAAAGGATAGAAGTAATTATTCCACTGTTTAAATCCACTGTTTGCATGTATGAATACTGTGTGGTTTTTTTCTTCTGTGTTAAAAAGGCTGTAGCACTCAAAAGGTTTGTGGGAGGATGAAATGGGTGTTAGGAGTCAGGTCTGGTGTGAGCAGCAGTGAAATAAAAAGTCTTCACTTTGGAAGAGGTATGACTGAAGAGAGTTGTTAGATATCTGAAAAACTAAGAGAGACAGGGAGCTAGGGAGAGGCCACTAAAGAAACTAGCAGTGGCCAAAAGCAGAGCGATATAAATTTACCATGTTGTATTTGGCAGTACTTTCCAATTTTTCTGTGTCCTCAAAATGTTTGCAGCACCGGGATTTCCGAAGCTGAACGTGTCTTACAGGCAACCTTAACACACCCTTGAAACAGCCTTTGACCATGTGTTCCATGAGTCTGATGTGATTCCCCTAATTCTGAACCTTGGCTTCTTTATCCTGATTCTTGTATGGAAAATACCAGAGTGCATTTTTGTTCTTATTTCACAATATATATCAGTGGCTCATTCTAAAGTGGTGATGTGTAGCTCTGACACAGTGAGGAGCAGGACATGACATTACTCATTGGAATTAATCATCTAATCTTAAACTCAATTGAAAATAGGGCAAAAGTGCACACAGGCCTGTGTAAGAGTATGACATCAGCTGAATCAGCATCTATTGGTCATAGATACTAATGGTAAATTGCTTAAGCAGTTCTTGGACAAAATGTAACTGGAAATTGGAAGAATATTGAGGAAAATCTCATGTCCTTGTCCTGTTTGTTGATGTACTCTTTCAGATAAGTTTCTGGGCTAAATTGATGTACATCTGGGCTAGTATGGCCACTCTTGTATCAAAGGTAAACATGGAGGTAGTGTGTCCAGGATTTAACTTTTAACTAAGGCTGTAGTTGCACAACTTTCTATTGCCTGTATGGTCAATCCAAGAGTTTGGCTATTTTTATTCTCCCACCTTGTTTTCCCTGATTACATTTCGTCCACAGCAACACAGTCTCAAGTTGGAAGGGAATGCATCACCAGTCACTGATGCTTCTGATGAGCCATGCTGAACTCAAGTGTTGAAATTGATTGGTCTGGTTTAAAAAGCTTGAGAATAGGATCAAGTATTTGATCTAGATAAATATAAATCATTCTCATTCATTTGATGTAATGAACTTAAAGATTTCTCTCAGATGCTTATCATGATCTGCCTTTGGATTCATTGAATTCTATGAAAGCTGCTGTGTGTTCTCTTAAAGGAGCTGGAGCTACAGTTACACCAGACTGGAGTATGAACAGGTTTTATGGGCAGTAGTTCTGCTGACTTGCAAACAAGTCCGCATCAGTAGGTCAATGTCCTTGTGTCTTTTTTCGCTCCCACTGTAAAAAAAACCTAGGTTGTCTGCAAGCTCTGCTGCTTTTTACTTCTTGCTCTTGATACACTGCCAGGTTTTCATCCTGTCAGTGAGCTCCTTGTAGGTTGTAAGAGTGAGGCTCTCCAAGTTCTTTATTTGCTTAAAGAAAGCACACGTTTGATTTATAATGAAAGCCAAGAGATTTCAGGGTGTTGTGGTTCTACCCCAGCCAGTTCCTAAACACCATGCAGCAGTTCACTCACTCTTGCCCCCTCTCAGTTGGATGAGGAGAAGAATTGGAGGAGAAAAAAAAAATGAAAAAGAGAAAAAAAAAAACCACAAAAAACAAACCCAACTCAAACTTGTGGGTTCAGATGATAATAGTTTTATAATGAAAATTAAATTATAACAATAATATTATAATAGTAAGGAATATGATGAATAGAGAGAAAGAACCCCCCCCAAAAGACCTTTTTTATAAAACTATTATTGCTGTTATTGTAATGGGGGTAAATCATTAATTTAGCCAGTAGGCAATGCTCTGGACTGACTAATTCCCCGTGCCTTCTAAGGATTAAGGAAGTAACTAGGCAACCAGCTGCAGCCTGAACAGTGCAGTGATACCTACCTGGCTGTTGGATTAGGTCTAAGTAACTTAGCAAGGTGACAAATGACAAAGAACAACAATTACATTTATCCTTTGTTTCAGTGGAAGGCCTTGCAGGCAGAAAAGGAAAATCTGCTTTTGTTACTCCTAAATGTCAATATTTGCTTACAGGCAAATGCCATCATCCATCCCATCACCCTAACTCTGTATTCTTTGTGGTGCAGATCGATCATTCCCAGGTACATCCTTGCACTGCCTTCTGCCTGGCAGTAAGAAATGAAGGACTTCCGAATCACGCAGTGCATCAGGACTGTCCATAGGTACCCAGACACAGAGCTACTCCCCTCAAACCTGTCTCTGATTCCTTTCAGAGCCTGCTTCTGCTTTTGAGCCCTGCAGCATCCTGCAAAAGTGAGTGCCTAATTCTTGTGCAGGGCTTTGCAGTTAAAACACTGCAGTCAATAGATGTCAGTGAACAACCATTTCTGTTCCTTTTGGAAGCAGCACTGGTTCCGTTTTTCCTGGTAGAAAGCCTGGATGGCTGCAGAGCCTATGCTGGAGTGGCTGTGTCTCAGGTGCTATGGGACTGCTTTCCTTCCCAAGATGGTTATTTCTTCACTGGCCTGTGGGACCAGTGTGGAAAGAGGCCAGAAGGAGGCTCAGCAATGTAATCTGTGAGTTCATGTTTTTCTGTCACTGGTTTTTCTTCTCCAGCAGCTGTTGAGTGCTCTCTCCTGCTTGCTCCCTGTTGGGGCAGCTCTCCAAGCTGCTTGGCCAAGGAAAACCTCTTCTGCAGGAGCCCAGGAAGGGCCATGTCTCACTGTACACACCCACCGTCTTTCACTGTCCTTTCCTACAGTTTGTCCACTGTGTTGTACAGGACAGGTAAAAAGATGCAGGAAAAAGAGAGGACTGTCTCCAAAGTTAATGGAGAAGGTGCTGCAGAACTGTCTGTTTGGTCCCTTGAAAGAAGGTGGACTGTAGTCACCTGTGAGGCTGGAACTGGTGAAAGAGTGATGCAGTCCTTCAGTCCTTTTCCCATTTCTGAACATGGTCTTTCAGGGATTGTCTTCAATATTACAGTCAGCCCTTTCTGTTAGGCTTGATTTCTCCCATCCCATCCACACTGGGTCTTTGTGACAGGAGCGCCCTTGGCTCTTTGCGTGGGGCCTGTGACTGTCTTTCCCCTCTCATTGGCTGATCATGACGTGAGCCCCATGGAACTCTTGTGGTCCTCCATGTTTACTTTCCCAGATGACACATACAGGTAAAACCTTTATTCCCTGAGCATCTCTGCTTTACGTACACATAGTGCAGAAACCTAGCAATTGATCTCCTGCCTTGAGTCCTCTCTATTTTCCTATGAATTCTGACTTCAAAGTTACCAGAACTGGCTCAGGTTCCTTCCTCATACTGCTTTTTCACCCTCACTTCTCCAGACTCAGTTGCATCTTTGTCAAGGTGTTCCTGAAGCTATCTGGATAGAGGTTTTTTTCGCCAGTCCTTGTTTTCCTCCAAGAAACTGCTTTAGGCATCACACTTATTGTATCAGAACTAATGTGACAAAGTCAGGTTGCTAGAATTCTTAACTGAGCACCTTTTCTTCTCCTGAGAGATACTTTAGAAGATAGTTGTATGATGTTTTCAGGGAAAAGGTCCTTGAATCAAGGCCTGGAATGCACGTGTTCCTATCACAAGAGTTCTGGCCCTTCAGATGCTCTTGCTCTTGCTCTTTTCCATCTGACCCATAGATGAGGTAGCCTGGCTAGCAAACAAAGCAGGCTAACTTCACCAGAAGTGGGTAGAAGCCTCATGTCTCATCTCTGATGGCATAAATGTTTAATGCTGTCCTCTCTAGCTAAATCAGTCTTGAGAAAAGCCCTTACCCAGGAAGGTGGAATAGGTTACCTGAATAGGAAAGCAGTATTGTAAACATTTACGTGCAATAGAGATTGTACAAGGCTTTGTTTCCTTCAAACCTGGTATTGCTGTGGTCTAGGTACATTTTGGACCAGTATATATGTTTATATTTCTGAAATTTCTCCAGAAGTTTTAACTACCCTAGGACAAAGAAAGGAAAATGGAGACAGGAAGAGAAATTTTTATAACATCTTATGGAAGCTTTGAAAAAAATTTAACACCTCCATGATGTGCCAAAATTACTTGTGGATATACATTGACAATTCTTTGAAAAATTCAGTTTGAATCCCTCTGCCACAGTAATAATGTGAGGGGTAGTAGCAGCACAGGGGGGAGAGCAAGAGAAAAGAGCATGCTGTGGTAGGCATAGCAACTGCTGGGAGACCCTGGTGCCAGTACTGTCACATACATATGTCCTTCAGTAACAGTGCCCAGCCTAGCTTTCTGGACCTCTGGTGTAGCTGCACTGTGTTTTGTCAGTGCTTAGGGTGGACTTGCTGCCCTGTAGTTTTACTAGCAGAAGCTACTTGTTTTCTCGGGCTGCTACTCACTGCCAGCCAGTTACTCCTTTCTCCCTCAGGTGTGGATGCGTTGCGTAAAGCTCGAGTAAAACTAAATTCAGAGATTAAAACTGCTGTATGAGTACAAAGTGTTACTGAGAGGAAATTTGGTTTTAGCATTTTGAAAGTCCAATGCAGTATTAAGAGGTCAGACAGCTGGCAAAACACTAGCTGCCTTATATTCTAATGCTGTCTCTTCAGCCATTTGAGGACAGTAAGCTTTAACCCCCTCACTGATCCACAGGGCAGGTCCTCACCCTGCCCTTTCACACACATTTTCGTATTGTGAATATACTTATAAATGCTGCTTATGGCAGTCTTCTTAATTCAGTTAATAAACTTGCTTGAAAAGTTCATTAGCCCAAGAACGATGGCTTTTTTCCATACACAATGTACTAGAAAAATAAGTCTTTAAGTGCAGTGTTCAAGCATGATCATTATCTGATCTCTTGCCATTTAGTAATAGCAGAAGTATGACACCTGAAAGGTGTGCTTTGTGGCATTTTAGAGGGAGACAGAGTGATTTTAGTGTCAGAGGAGCAAAGTGACACAAACCAACATCTGGTTTCCAAATGGGTCCTTTGCAGAAAATGGTGCTCAGGGCAGCATCTTCCTTAAATTGTGCTGAATTGGTAGATGGCAAGGATCTGCAGTTGAAAAGACTTTGACTGATCTCTTTTGTATCATTTGTGCAGGTACAAAATTGGTAGGTACTGATGTCAGCTTACCCAAGTGAGGTATGAAATGAAAGGGCTGTGTGGCAAGTGTGAAATGCATGACACTTGTGTTCACTGTAAATGCAGCTATACCTCAGCTTTTCAGAAACCACATGCCTAAAGGATGAGCTTGTGTGACAGCTGTGTACCTTCAGAGCACACAGGAGTCAAGGCGGAGTAATTCTGTTTGTCTGCACGAGTTCCTTTTTGATCAGCTTTTGCTATGTTTTTTATGCCTACTGATGCCTTCGAATTGTATGGTTGGGGAGAACCAGTTTGGGCAGAAGAGTCCTTAAAGCCAGACTGCAAAGCAAATTTGAAGGTGAGGGCAGAAAACATGGAATAAATCAGAAGAAAGATCTTTACGGGGTTCCTAGATCAGTCCCTTGCATGTAAACACAGACAGCTGATCCTTGGAAAATCTATCTTATCAGGGAAGGGTAAATAAGTAAGTCATATTCAGATTAAACTGCCTCTGAGTAGTGGCTTGTTTGCCACAGTGGAACTGATGAGTTCTGTTGCACAAGGACTGTGAAGTAAAATGTGTCTCATCAAAACACTGGAAACAAGCACTTTGCAGGGGAAAAAAAAGTCATATTAAATAAATCCACATTTATAATTCCCCAGCATATGATGCAGAAATTTATATGGATTTATAGCAGTTGCATTTAAAACATAAGCACTATACATTATCTGGCTCAGAAATAAGTTACATGAAAGAATTGTGTACTTAAAATATAAAGACATTTTAGAAACAAACTTCTTTTCAGGTCTTCGAGTGGGCAGCTGTAATTTTCAACTTCAGTATCAATGACAGAGTCCATTAAGATAGACACTTTTCCTAGATCAGGGAGGGAGTGAGTCTGGGGTCAAATCTTTGGTCATTTACTTATGATGTTTTTAGACTTTTTATATATTTAGATTTGTACAGGTGTGGGTTTTTGCCTTTTTCTTAACATCCTTGGTAAAATTCCTAAATCAGATCTGAGATGTCCATTTGTATCCCCATAGAGGAAAAAAAATAAATAAAAAATAGAAAACCAGGTCTGACACCTGACTCTGTAAAACAGATACATCTGTCCGCCAAAAACTGAGTTTAGCTCTGGCATGGTGTCAGAATTTTCCTGTCCTCAAAATCTTGTGTTTACAATTCTTTCTAGTGGGAGAATTGTAAAATGGATGGGAGCCCCTATTCAGAATGTCCCACCGATTGCTAAATCTGTGTTTGTTTTTAACTGGGTCTTGTTTCTTCAAATGGAATCAAAATTCATAGGTGAGACTTTTTGCCATTTTGCTAAGTTTCATTTTCTCATTAAATATCTCCTCAAATCTTCGATTCTGTTTTGGAGTGAAATGGTTCTTCCAGTCACCAACAGCACCTAGGAGAGCAGGGACAGAAAACAAACAGTGAGTCTGACAATGATTTGAAGGCACACCAGTTTTGTTAACATTGCACTTGGCACAAATTTTTAATTATTATTTTTAATTATTATTAGCCATAGACTCTGCAGTAGGTCATGATCATGAATGCAGTAGGTCATGATTATGAATAATAGCTTTACTGGTCTGGTGAGACTCTGCTGGAAGCAGATGGATATTTTATCCATCCATAAATGCTGTTAAACCTTCAGCCTCAGATTTGGTTAGTGCCAACTACACTGAGTGGTACATGAAGAGCAGCAGGTTTCCTAGCTGGAACTAGAGTTCTCGGACATTTCAGCAGAGTTATCACGCTGCAGCTTAGATGCATACATCAGTTAAAGGTTGCTGGGTTACATGCATGCATCATCAACAGATGCATACATCAGTTAAAGGGCTACTTCCTTACTCAAATGCATCTCATCCTAGTCAACATCTAAAACTAATTGAATGAATGATGCCCCAAACCCAGCTCTATCTCTCCTTTGACTAAAGAAGACTCACAAAAAAAGAGAGCCCAGAGTGACCTGGTAGGTGAATCCCATCCACTCCTATTCTCTAGGGTTTTATACAGGTGAGATGTCCCACTCCTTAAGTGAGTGCACACTCTGTTCAGTAAACTGTTTCAACTCTTACCCTTTGAGCAAAGAGTAAATTGTTTTTTAAAATGACATATTTTAATGGGACAATGCTTACTGCTTCCCTTCATGTGCATCTTCTAAATACCCTGCATCCCAAAACTGACTAAAACAGCATTATGGACAGCAAGAAAAAGAAAAGAGCCTGAAGAACAATACATACATACAAATCTTCTGTAAACCAGCTGAAACTAGCTAAACCCCTGGAGATTGCATAGGAACTACTTGGAAGGGAAACTGTTGGGATGTTTATGTTTTTCAACATAGCTTTGTGAAAGTTCACCAGCTTAGAAAAGTGTATCTGAGGTTTTTGTTCGGTTGGGGTTTTTTACTGCCAGATTTTATTTTGGCTTTTGCTTCAGCTCATTGCTAAAAACTTTATAAATTAGTGACGTGTACCCTTTCCATATTTATTTAAACAACTCTTATTTTTAAAATGTTGATCATTCAAAAAAATAAACTAAGTAAAAATAATCAAAAATCCATCTAAACATGATGGCTTTGATTCACTTATCCAAATCTGAGAAACCTTTTGTAATGCCAGGAGCAGAAAAACAGCTCCTTCAGGTATTTTAAAGTCAGCTCTAATCTAAGCACCATTGAAGTTTTTACCATGGATTCCAGTTTGGCCAAGGTTTGAAGGCTACCTATGAGGCCATCAGGTGATTGAGTCATCCAGTGTTCTCATTGTCAGTATATTGCTTTTTCAGGAACGTTTCAATAAGATAAAGAGATGGAACAGAGAAGATAAAGACTATGAGCAGTCTCCTTTGGTAAGAATGTGTCTCACTTTTTCTCATTCCCATAACTTTCTCTGGTAATACCAAGGGACATGTTGTAAAAGACTGATGTGGTCAACTATCAAAAAAAAAAAAAAAAAGTGTAATGCCTTCTAACCTTTACATTTAGCTCGAAAGCTCCTATGGAGCAATATTAGTCAGCCTGTTTTTCAGACTCCTCCGCGCTTCTCTAGAATAAGTGTGCGTTGCAACCATAGAACTTAGAAAGTGATTTTTAATGTGGTTCCAAATTGAAGGATCTTGCTGCAGTTTCCCGGGGCTGACCCAAAGTGTCACTACAGCCCAGGAAAGACATGGACCATGGCCTGTGACTAGATTCACCCTCCTGCTGTGTTAAGCCTCGCCCAGGGATCTTACCTTTTCGGAAAATCAGCTTCCTGTTGGATGTCAGTGCACAAACGGTGTGACTGGGGTCACTGTTTTCCTTTTCTGTGTCACTTTTCATCTCTGAGAAAGAGGACTTCTTGCAGATGTATTGGATGTCATTGTCACTGACATTTAAACCCAGGAACACACTCATTTCCTTTACAGTCTTAGAGAGATCCTGAGGTACAAGAAAAATAAAGCTTTTATATTTCTGGGCTGATTATCAGACTTTTAGCTGATATGAAAACAATCCTTTTTATTATCAAGTTTATCACACATTTATTTGCTTTCAGGCTAAGCTAAACATGTCATTAGACTGTACTGAGGAGCGGTACAGTAAACCTGGTTCCCCTCTTAGCCATACACACAGAAATGGGTAAATGCAGAGTATGGGATATTGAGTGCTGAGTGTGGGATATCAAATACAGTTACATTGACGATTTTGCTCCTAGTTCTGTCAAAGCAATCGTCTGTCTCAGTATTATTTCACTGGGAATAGAGAAATACTCAAAGATCAGCTTCTGTGTAAGTAGCTTATTTCATTGGAGGTGCTGTATCTAGAGATCCAGCAAGTGACTCGGGATCCAAAATGGTTTGTTTATATGCCCAATAGTCGATTTTTATTTTTTTTTAAAAAAGGAATGGAAACATTCACCCAAAAATTCATTCTCTGAAAACTAAGTTGTGTTGGTGTTTGAATTTTCTGTGTAGCAATTTCCTTTCATAAAAACTTTTTTCCTACCCCCTTCACCTCTAATTTTCTTCTTTATTGGGAGCACAAGTCCCTCTGACCAGGAGTAGTTCTGTTGTCTTACATCACTTTCTGAAAATTTCACCTAAGTGTCAAGCATAGCAGGATCATGTGTGCCCGTCAAGAGATGTCCTGGGGTTGATCTTTCCACAGGACCAAGAACGAAGAATTAATATTCTTCCTGTAGCCTGGGGAAGATAATGTAATGTGTCCCACTCCTGCATCTGTGAAATGAAATTCTCACAGGAATTGATATTTATGTAGCTTGTGCAGTCAGAATTAGCTCACTAATATAAAGTTCTATTCAAATATAAAATATGCCCAAAGACACACATTCACATTTTCCTTCTTTCTCCTTTTCACTATAATTTGGTCTTTGATATTTTACAAGTAATTAATTCTGAAATAAAAGCAGAGAGCATATTTACCTTCTTCATGTCTTCATAGAACAAAAACAGGATGTTTTTGTCATTTGCATGTGCTTCCCAACTTAGGAAATGATCAAACCAGGATCCACAGACAACTGAAAAGAAAAGCCATGTATAAGAGATAGGTATAAACTTCATTCATCAGTAAGTCCAGCTGTATCTCAGACATTCAAGGGAATGATCCCTTCTTAATGTGTACCCTGTATTCCTCTGCAATGGATTAAATTATTTTTGTGAAGTGACACAAACATACAGTCCAGAGAGGTTACCATTCTTGTTAGAATTTGTTTTTGTATCGGAGATGCAGATACTGTTCTGAGATAGGATTCTGTAGTGGAAACAGACTCCAAGTCTAAGGAAAGGCCAGTAATGAAGGAAAATGTACTGGCCTAACAAGATCTGAGTAGCTCAGCAAATGTCCGCATGTCTGTGGTCACAGCTGGAAATACGATCACTTCAGCAGGAAATTAAATAAGGAATCTTCTGAATGGGCCACACTTTTGTAAACTCTATTTTGTCTTGGCAGAGGGGAATCTTTACTATTTTTATAGTCAAAGAAGAATTACGTAAAGAAGTTATTTTGCAAATACATATCTGGCCAACAATAGCGCAGAATAGCCCTGCTGGGTTCAGGGATATAGCAAAGAGTCTCAGGGGTTCCAGGGACAGCATCAAAGTTGTCTCTGTGTGTTCTTACCCTTGTTCTGAACTGAGATTAACTCTGCAAGAGTACTACGGGATCTGAATCAAGCACCACAAATTTTGTATGTTTCTATCAGGAGCAAAACCAACAAACTCTTTCTCAGTATCTCCTCTTACACAAATTTCTATTGTAACCAACATAGTTATCTTTTTGTGCCATGCACAAACACACAGAAAGTAGAAGGTGGCTGCTAATTTACAGATAAATGGGAGATGCTTTTAAAATTTAATATAATCCTCTTTTCTTTTTTTTCACCTAGGAAGGCAAACTCTAAGCCAAAGCATATACAAGCCAGTAAACAAATTGACTTCTGGAGCTTTGATGTAAGCCCATGATGACTGCAATGGCACTTTTCTTTCAGAGTTTCCAAGGTGAGCTATCATGGTTGCTGTTATCTTTCTTGTGGTTGTATAGAAGGAATAGGAGTAATAAAACACTAAAAATGGGCGTGGATAACTGAAACATGGTCCTTTTGTCAGCTTCCATGCCACCACTGCCACTCATAAAAATATCGTCCTTGGTCTTTGGACCCCACTACTAAGACAACACATCAGGAAGAGTGCATGCAAGAGAGCTTATGAAAGCATCTAGACTCCTTTTGAAGGACCACCAAGGCTGTCTTTTGAGACTGGTACTACACCTGCAAGCATAGCTCTCAGTGCAGCCTGAGGATGTTCTCCCCATATGCCCCATTGCCTGCCCTTCAGCACGGCACAGGCAAACCCACATCAGAATCAACAAATTGTGAGGGGTTGCAGAGCCTTTGTGGGGAGAAAGGGAATCGAGTAACTTGTCAGTGAGAATGTTTCTGAACAGGTATGCCAAAGAGCAGCAAAGAGCAGTTGTGTTGAAATAATGCAGCCACTTATCACAATGTCTCCTTTCAGGGCTGAAGATAGCATCCTATTGTTTGCTCTGGTTTGGTTTGGCATTAGAATTTGCCCTGAAAAAAAACCAACATCTAAAGACACATGAAAAAGGAGTTCAAAAAGGAGTTTCCACACAGTTACTATTTCTTAACTCTTTCTGTGTATAATAAGCTAATGTAAACTGCAAGGAGAAAACATAACATTGATTCTCACCATCTCCTTTTAAGAATAAGTCGAAGAAAGCAGTCCAGGTGTCAACAGTGGGAAGATTCGGGTTATCTCTGTAGTAATGATACATGGAAACTGCTGTGTCTTTTGGGTTTCTGATGATGTAGATCATCTGTAAATGAAAATGGTATAGTTATTAACAATATCCTATTTTAGAGGAGCTCTGTGTTTAAATGTAGCATTTTCACAGACCGTTTGCAGCATCAAACCCCTTTATTTTAGGATTCCTCTGCCAGTAACCATGTCATTAAGATAGGAATGTATTTGTCCCTGCTCTAGGCAGGTGTCAGTAGAAGTTAGTAAACAATTCCATGTGGACAGAGGTGTGTCTCCTGCAGCTGGGTAATGTTTATATGTTATGAAAGAGGCTGTGATTATATTAACTCATGAGCCAGTACACTATCTCATAAATCTAGCATGTGAAACCATTTGCTAATTAACATTCACAGGACAGCTGCAAAACATAACATTTGGCCCTTTGTTCAAATTAGCCTTCTCCCAAAAGTCTGGATGTGACTAATCCAGAAATTTTGAACTTCTAACCTAAAATCTGAGGCACAGAGATGATTTTATTTTGAAGACTTCACACACTAAGATGGGAGGAATACAAAACTGTGATCTGAGCAGTGAGGCAGGAGCAGAACCTAGTCCCCAGCCCATGTCTCTGCTCTCGCTACCTTTGGCTGCTGGTCACCTGTGTCTCCAAAACTCACAGCCAACCACTTCAGGAAACTGTAAATTGAAAATTATTAAGGAACAAGAAGACAAAATAGATTCCAAACAGACTCTTAATATATCTTCTTTTATATACTCTTGCCTTACCTTGCATTTCTTGTTCTTAAAATTTGGAGGTAACATGTTGTAGTCTAAGTGTGTTGGGATGATTCTCTTTGATGAGAGTTTATTCAGCTCCTCCAGTTTGGATATGTCTCCAAA
The DNA here is from genome assembly GCA_013399075.1 of Chloroceryle aenea. Classification (NCBI taxonomy): domain Eukaryota; kingdom Metazoa; phylum Chordata; class Aves; order Coraciiformes; family Cerylidae; genus Chloroceryle; species Chloroceryle aenea. The sequence continues at coordinate 412,936 of VWZY01004560.1, forward strand.
TTCAATGGGAGATGTTAGTGTAACTTGAGTACTGTAAAGCTTTGTTATAACTCCTGCAAGCCAATGAGTGCCTGCAGAAAAGTAATTGTAAGGAAAATAAAAAAGGAAAAAAAGGGGGAGGAAGCTTGGTTACTGAGAAAGTATGTTGAACATTTTACATATCTAAACAGTTTGCTAGTGCACAAGTGATATTTTTAATTCCCCAGGTTCAAGAAACTTTACATAACTGAATAATCCTGTTGGCTCTAAATGTACAAATACTTGAAAAATTAGGACTGTAGCTGAAGTACAAAGTAACTCTGCGAGAAGTGTAAATATTGATACCAAAACAATCTCATGAGACAAACTGCTTGAGAGCTGAAAGGTGGTTATATTATTTTTATCATTATTTTTAGAATAAACTGGTATGTTTTGCCTATAAAGGAAATTGAGCCTGTACATTTGGGAAGTACTGACTGAGCTTTTTCTCTGGTGTGTACTTCTGTGTGCAAGTGAGGCAGGGCAACAGGGAATAGAAAATGAATAAATCTTCAGCCAAGAGCCATACCAATAACTTAATACAACTCTTGACTTGCTGTGAATTGAATGTAGAAAGTCTCCAGGAGAATCCTTCAAGTACAGGTTTTTCTTACGATAAATATTTGCTTTCCAATATGAAAACACCTGCGATTATTTACAATGAAAGAATCAAAATTTAGAGAAATGACCTATTTTTTGTTTAACTTGAACACTTACTGACAGAACAGTATATTCACATACTAATAAGTCCTTCCCTGTTTCTTGTACACAGACATTTCCCAAGTAGTTTAAGCAGAGAACATGAAGCAAACAATTGAGACTTCTTGAAATGAATACGTATTTAATAATTAAGAACTTACCAGATTTGGGATAGGAAACCAAAAGGACATCATCTTCTCTAGCATCAAAAGTATCCAAGGATTTTAAAAGTTCTGGAGAAGACCTGATGGTAAAAGGAATGCCCTTAAACATATGAATGAGTTCTGCCTCACTGGGGTTGGACATGTTTGCTTAAGTCTTGGATTTCTACAAATCAGATAACAGGGAAATGACAAGGATTTAAGAGTCACTTCTAAGTCAGATGGTCTGAAGTGACAAAAAGAGACCAAGCAATACAAATTTCATGCTTATATACTGTGTTACATGCCAGGGAGTCGTGTCAGATATTGATTTTTCCAGGTAGTTGATAAAGGTGGCTGAAGCATTAGCAGTAACTTGATAAAGAACTAAAAATGCAGTGTCATGAAAAATGCATGTCATTTGTCATTTATTAGCTCTCTATATAAAGTAATAAGGTGATAGTCAGAATGTATTATTTGTGGAAGATTACAGGAATGGCCATTATATATTGCCTTAAAATATGCTTAACATGATTATTCTTCAAGTTATACTTTGCTGGAAGCTGTTGAGCTTTCAAGGAAAAAAAAACATTTTAAAATACTTTTTATGAGTACAAAAACAATGACATATTTTATGTGAATGGAATATTTTGGGGGTTGTTTTACCAAATGTACAACAGCTTGAATTTTCAAATTTCAAAATAATTCCAAATGTTTGAATCTTGTGATGTTAAGGAGCTAGGTTTTGAATATTTTAGACTTTCATCCTGAGGTATTGTAAAAACAGAGGCATTTAAAGATGCAATCACTTTTTCAACTGTTAGATGTTTCCATAAGAAGAGTGCAGACAACAAACAGCACAAATTTAAAATAGGTTTTTAACATTGTCTTGAATCCTGCATGTTTCATGACTAGAAGTGGTTGAAGATTTTAAAATCATGGAATCATAAAATGGTTTGGGTTGGAAGGGACCTCTGGAGATCGAGTCCAACCCCCCTGCAGTGAGGGAGGGTTGGATTCGGTGGTTGGACATCTTCAACTAGAGCAGGTTGCTCAAAGCCCTGTCCAATGTGACTGGGAATGTTTCAAGGGATGGGGCATCCTACCACCTCTCTGGGCAACCTGTTCCAGTGTCTCACCACCCTCATGGTAAAAAAATTATTCCTTATGTCTAGTCTGAATGGCTCCTCTTTAAGTTTAAAACTATTATCTCTCATCCTGTTGCAAGAGGGCCTGCTAAAAAGATTGTCCTCATCTTTCTTATAGGCTCCCTTTAAGTACTGGAAGGCCACTGTAAGGTATTATTGGTGCCTTCTCCTCTCCAGGCAGCACAATCTAATCTCTCAGCCTTTCTTCAATAGGGAAGTGTTCCAGCCCTCTGATTATTTTTGTGGCCCTCCTCTGGACCCACTCCAACAGGTCCTATGTCTTTTTTTTTTTTCTTTCCACAGAATATAAGGATTAATCAAAATAGAAGCTGCTTGCAAGAAAGATTCAGTTCTCAATTAATTACCTATTTTAAGATGTATTTTTATTTTAAAAAAATTGAATCTGTGGAAATTATAATTAATTTTTTTCAAACTGTGAGCTCCACTTTTGTTTAAAGTGACCTTAAGAAATGTAAAAGCATCAGAGTAAAATAAATAGCTTAAGTTTGAATCAGAACATTTTAGAATGCTTAATATTTTCAGTTTTCCTCTCAATGGACACAAATTAATTTACTCATTTTTACATTCTTTTCCTTAGACATCCAGTGGCTTCGATATTCCTATTGAAAGCCTCCTACAATATTTTCAGCTAAGGCCCTTCAGTGTCTTCAACTTGACTTGAGAACCTGCATACAAATCTTGTTTCAAATTAAAGCAGTCCTTCAGAAATCTACTAAGTTTACCACGGTCCTAATTCTTGTTTTATTATTTGTGATAACTTAGGTTTGGTCATGACTACTAAATGTACTTCCATGACCCGTGGTAAGAAGTTAATGACTAGAGATGTCCTCCCAAGAAACACCCAAGCAGTCAAGATTACTCACAAGGAGTAGGGACACTTATCAGCTTCTGTTCTTGCTACTTTCTAATTCAGTCTGTAGAAAAGGCAGGATAATAAGATTGATTTCCTCCCCCTTTCTTCTCTTTGCAGTATCACCAGCCTCCCAGTTAAAGAGAAGTCAGCAAGCCTAAATCTTCTCACCTGTGTTGACTATAAAATTGCCCTTTAACAATTACTGCCAGCAAAATGTGCCCTGTGCCATCAGTAAACTCCAAATTCCAGTTATGCAGGGCTAGGTAGGGATGAAAATAATGGAAAAAACTGCTTTGGAGAGATATTCTCCATCACTAGGAATGAGGGGAGATGGAGGAGATTTTCCAGAAGGTAATCAAGTGAGTCAGTGAGGGTACAAGAAACCCATGTATACTGATGGTCAGTTAGGGAGTTGGCACATGTCTCATTGGTGAGGAGTTCAACGTTTTTCTTTTGCTCTCAGTCTGAAGACCTAAGCTATTTATGCAGGGCTTAGGGTCTAAATCCTTAAAAATCTGTCTTCTGTCAAAAGGTTTCACTTTGATTACTTCAGGTTTATAAAGTATGTTCGAAGGCATGATGATTCCTTTTTCTGTGTTATTCCCAACATCTCTATTAGTCTGAATACAGATATTTCTGAGATTTATTTTGTAGTCATCATTCCAGATGAATATATTTATGCATTTACCTCAGTCCAATAAAACTGAATTACCTTGACCTAGCAAAAAAAAAACCCAACCAAACTTATTGCAAAATGCTTTGCATATTTACTATGCCTTTTCCCTTTCATTTCTTCCTCCATTCCAGTTATGTTCTGAGTCAACACATTTGCCTAATCTAATCACTTAGGCATCAATTAATCATTCACAAACGTAATGTTTGCCAAGGTGTAAACCAGAAGCAATACAGTAACAAAGAAAAGTCCAATTCTCTTAACTCATCTCAATTGCATTTTATACTTCCTTCTCTTTTCATCATGCGTAATCTTAATCCAGGGGAATCAAATTGAAGCTGGTCCTCCTCAAATGCTGCCTGGAAAATAAGGCCTACCCCTGCAAGGGTACAGTGAACTGAACTGCCATAAATTAAGGAAATTTAACTATGCAGTGCCTTGCAGAAAAAAAAAAAAAAACAACAAAACCAACACACCAACACGCTTCTTATTAAGTTATTAGAAAACTACACTAACTCCATTAGCATAAAAAGTACATTATTATAGCTACATTATATAAAGAGAGTAGGAGTTTAAAGAATGCTGTGCCAAATCCTCCATCCAGCTTTATTTTCTTCCTTTATCAGTATTAAAACACAGAGTGGTAGACTACAGCTGATGCATTTTGAACCAGATGGACACAGGCATGGCAAGCTAATACCAATATTCCTGTACCTATTGCCTAGACCTCTGCCAAAGACACCGAGGAGCTTTTCCCAACAGCAGGTTGTCCCTGTCCTTTTCGCTGGCCCTGCTATCTGTGCAGATGGAATGTGCATTTTTCCAGCAGCTTTCACAGCTACTTGCTATCAGGAGAGCAATGTTAAATTTGGAGTTTGGAGTCTCTCTGGTTTGAGGAAATTGCAAGTTGGTAGCTGGACATTGCACTACTGGACTGCTTCAAGTTCAGCTCCTTCTGTCTCCATATCCAATTTACTTTCTCCCATCTTTATCCTTGTCTGAGTGACTTCTTTCAGTTGGTTTAAATATATTGGTTTTCATCCACCATTATAGGCTGGACAGTGACTGGCTCAAGAGCAGCCCTGAAGAAAAGGACTTGGGGGTACTGTTGGATGAAAAACTCAACATGAGCCATCAGTGTGCTTTTGCAGCCCAGAGGGTCAATTGTGTCCTTGGCTGCATCAAGAGAAATGTGGCCAGCAGGTGATTCTTACATTATTGTGGCCTTCCAGTATCTTAAGGGGGCTATAAGAAACCTGGGTAGGGAATTTTTAGGCTGTCGGGCAGTGACAGGACTGGAGGAATGGATTAAAGATAGAGAGGGGTCAATTCAGGTTAGACATTAGGAAGAATTTCTTCAGCATGAGGGTGGTGAGACACTGGAATGGGTTGCCCAGGAGGTGGTGGAAGCCCCATCCTTGGAGATTTTTAAGACCAGGCTGGATGGGGCTCTGAGCAACCTGCTCCAATGGGAGGTGTCCCTACCATTGGCAGGGGGTTGGAACTAGATGATCTTTAAGGTCACTTCCAACCCTGACAATTCTATGATTCTATGATTCTAAATGGCTCAAAAAATTTGAACATTTTGTACCTGTCCCGATGCCTCTGCCACTGTTCTCTTCTCTGCTTGATAAAAAACAATTGAAGATTTCTTGACTGTGGCCAATCAAAATAGCGTTCCCCCTCCAAACACATCTCAGGCAGCACATACCAGAAGAAATAGTGACGTGGAAAATACGCAGATGAAATCATATGTTTTGGTTACATGAGTCAGAATTTGGATGTACATCCACAGGGTTCTGAATGTTTCTAGCTAGCTCTGTCAAGCATCAATTTCCTCACTGTTTAAAGTGCTCTAAACCCATGAAATATTTAAATTTTGTCATACTGAGTAATGAATGGAGAGGTAAAACTGTCACTACTGGTCATAAGGTTTTGTTGCTCTAATTCTCCACTAGATATACTGGTCATCTGAAATTAGTAGAACTCATGTATATAAAGATTATCGCCATGCATCTCTGCAGAATTTGGATACAGGCTCTGCAACAGTGATGAAGGAGTGACATCTGTCAAGACTATTTCAATGCAGAATATCAAACAAAGCTGCTGTTATGAAGTGTTCAAGACTCATCTCCAACACAGAGTTTTATCCAGGAAATCTGTTATAGGTAAGATGTGTAGTGTCTTCCATAGCTGCAATTTCTCTCAACAAAGTCATTTCTGTAGGAATCATTCTGTCTAACCTTTGTTTTCCCATACTGGAGAATGACATCTTTGCTTATCTTTGTGTTACAGCTGAAATGTCTCTTTTAAGTTTATGGTCAATGGCAAAATGTTAAATACAGTATGAGTGCTCATACTGATTGGGAAATTAGGGTACCTCAGTGCCTAGACGTCAACAGTTTAGGAACCTAACTCTGGGCTCAGTTGCAGGGTGGATGTAGGGCTGTCCACAGCAACTCAAGACTCATCTGAGCTGTAGTACCTGTCCCTTGGTGCAATGTGAGCAGGTCCTGTCTGTCAGTGGTGTCACTTAACCAAAAATACTTCACTGAGATGAGAATCGCATCACTTTACGCTTCTAACAACAGTTCTTTACTTGGTAGGCTTTCTTGCAGTGCCTGGACTCTGGCAGAGAAGCCTCCCTTCATTGTCCCATAGTTCAGCACTAACCAAGTACTGTGATTTAACAAGTCTGACTTCAGAAGTCTCTGATTTCATAGGAATTCCTATCTGTTTCAGCTACACCCGTGTTTAGAAATTATTAAGTTTCTGGTAAAGGAAGTCAAGCATATGTGCAGAGTCACGTTGCATTTATGTTGTGTCAGTTTATAAAGTTCCTTGACCTTCTTTTATCCCCCTCACAATAAAACATTGCCTGGGGATATTTTGTGCCAGATTCACAACTGATACAGTTAATTGTTGCAGTCCCAGTGCTGCCAGCAGACCTGGCAAGCAAATGCCACAGCTATGAGGTTACCACTACAGCCCCAGTTCCTGCCCTGAAATGGCATGTGATAGCAAGGTGTGAACACAGGCAAAATGAAAACGAGGGCAGGGGGAGGGGCAAAAAAGAAAAGCAAACGAGGATTTGAACCTTTATTGGAGTAAAAAAGATGGCTCTCCCCAGCAAGTGCCTGCCCGTCAGGGTGGGATGATCTGGGGATGTTCCCAGGTCCCCAGGGTGAGAGGTGAAACCTTGGAGGCCTGGTTTATTTCCCACTTATCCTCATTGTTCTATCTAATGTGGAGGCTAACTGGAATAGAATTAAATGACAGAAACTGATGAGTCACTTAGATAGTGGTAGTGCCATATAACAGTTCAAGTGATGGCGGTGACTTCACTAGTGACTTGAAATCATTCCACCTTGTTTTGATTTGTTAGCATATCTACTTAGAAATGGTCTGATAGATTGAAGCATGCACAAAATAGTAGGTTATAGTATTCTGTAGGGAGGCAGATAAATTATAGCAAGAAAAGGCACTTGGAGATGTACTTCAGAGATCTGCACCCTGTGGAGCATCACTCCACACATTAAAACTAAGAGCGGACAATTCTGATGGCAAACCCTACACTGTTGGTTCACACCCTGCCTTTAAATCCAGCAGCTGGGGAAACCAGCAATTCAGCTAACCACAGCTACCCCTGGTAAGGCTTGTGCACCACAAACAGTGTAAGTGTACCAAGAAGGAGTACTTTGTCCATACACAGAGTGAAATAGTGCCCAACAAACAGGCTGTTGCACTCTGTACCAAGTGTCTGGTGGGTCCAACCCAAAGGAGTGGGATGACCCTGGGGTAAGAGAAAATGCAGTCTGCTTTTGAGAGAACACTCTGGCTGGAAACATTGGGCTTATGCAATTGCCAGAGGTGAGACAACCTTGGCAACCTGGAGGCCTCTAGGTACCCAAGCTGTACACAGAGCTTGGGGAGAGCTTCATACAGGAGAGCTCATAGCCCCATTGCATCATGTCACCTTTGCCCGTGTCCTCATGACAGCTAAGGGACAGCTAAGGTGTTGCAGCATAGGTCTGGTGGCCAGGAGCATGCACCTCTGGTTTTGCTATCCCACCAGCCAGCTCACTATGACAACTCTGCAAGCACCTTTCTTCTCCCAGGAGGAAGTAAAAGCACCAAGAAAACAGTGCCAACGTTAGTGTTACCTCTCCCTGACCTAAAAAGACTGACCCACAGGCTCTAGGTCTGCATCACATCAATTAGGTGGTACCATTCAGGACATTGACATGGACATCTGATAGTGGCTCTGCTGCTGGACCTGTATCAGCAGTACAGACCTCATGTTGCAACATGGGGCCTATCTGCAGTGGAAAGGTCAGAGGAAATTTTGTTCTTAAAAAGGGACACCTCCACAGCCACCAAAAGGAGTCTGTGATAAAGTGGCATGTAGGTTATCAAGGACTTGTTATCTTTTGACCTTCTATGATTCTATGACACAGCGCAGGGGTGGGGTTGTTTCCTCAGGCCCAAGAGAGGTTTGGTTGGCAGCACCAGCCACCTCAAGTTACAGACACACTCTTCAGTTCATTACACTCTTGCAGACCCCTCCCCACAGCAGAGAGCTGAGCCTCACAGCCCCTGTCAGGATGGCCCTCTCCACCTTTGCACTGCCTTGGTCCTAGCTCATTTTAAGGCCCTAGCTTATCTTAAGGTCCCAGCTTATCATAAGGTCCCTCATTTTGAGGTCCTTTAAGGTCTCCCAGTCACAAGTTATTAGACATGAGCTGTGAAATGTTACAGGAAAATGGGAAGATGGCCGAGAGGTAAAGCAGCAACATGAAAATGTTAACTCCTTCCCAGACAGAACCAGTGCAGCCTGATTGTCCCTAGAACAGTTAGTCAATCCTGGACAGACAGATGAACTCCAGACTCGCAGCAGAAGTTATTTGGGTGCTATTTATAATGGTTTTCTGTCATTTGTAATAGAACAGAAATCAAAACACAGGCTAGACCCAGACTGGAGAAATTAGACACACATTTAGTGCTGATTCTCTGCTTTTGTGTCCCTCAGTAGCCGTATAATATTTTGCAAGCGTTTATATTTCTTTGCTTTTGTGAGTTAGTTGGTTTTTTTTGTTCATGTGTTATATGAACTATTTAAGCATAGATGTTTTATACAGGTTTGTAAAACATTTTTTCTGTAACTCAGGAATTTCTACTGGATGCTTATCCTCTGTCGGCGTCAGGATGTGGTTCAGAACAAGGTAAGAACAAATCAGTGATTGTCTACCACATGGTTGTTTTGTCTTAATATTGGATGGAGGGGGGGGAAAAAAAACCAAAAAACCCACATCTTTTTGTGTTTTTAAAGGAAGCTTTCAAAACAGATTTTACAACTGCCAAGACCTTTTGCTGATATGGAGCACAACTCGTAACTCTTTTCTCCCATCATGTGAAGTAATAATTTCATTTTAGAGACTTAAAGGTACAATTAACTCTGTAGATTCTGTGGTCTAACCATGAGTCTAACACACCATATACTTTCATCCACATGTACCTGGTCTGATCTTAACAGCCTGTTGCACACAGGTGTATTTTCCATCTAACCTGGTTGAAGTTTCAGTTCAAAACAGAAGAGAAGTTGCTTCAGGGACTCTATTCTGAGTAGATAAATACTATCACTGTTACACCTGTATCGGACTGCTAGCTTAGAAAAAGAATCACCACAAATCACTCCACTTTCTTTTCTATCACCTTTCTGAGAGGTACTGATACATAAATGGCTTAAAAAACTTTGTCTTACCTGAATATTCCATACACACCATCATCCTAAGAGAAAGTATTACAACCAAGGCTTACAACATCCAGTGCAGAAGACTGAATGAGTTCCAGTCTCTTTAAGATACATTTTCATCATAATACCTGCACAAAGCAGGGAATATCTGCAGACGTGGACAGCAGAATGCTGTGGGAAGCAGGGTGCCAGTTGCCCAGGTCCAGGGGATAAATCCCTGTCTCAGATATCCCAGGATATTTATTGACTGACTGAGTGCAAAACATCTTCAGATGCACTCTAATTGGCAAACTTTTTCCAAATTCTCTCTGTCAGCTTATCAATAACTTGATGAGCTATTTTATTTTTCTCTAAAGAAAAGCAAATGCTTCTGAAGATCGACAGGTTAAATGCAAAATTGAGCAAATTAGTGCCAACATTACAGATCTGGAATTCCAGCTGCTTTTCACAAAATTGCCCTCAATTTCCTGCATTCCCAGATCATTATTTCTCTTACTTGTGCCATCCTGTTATTATTGTACAAAAAGAAGTGACTGGTTGAGGGATAAAAAGAAAAGTTAATGGAAGAGAAAGAACATGCGGTTTATTTCTGCACATTGGATTTCAGTCAGATTCCTAAAACCATCCCTAAACTAAGATAAAATACAAATAACAAATATAAATATCAAAATACAGACTCATATTTCTTCAAGGTTTCAAGTGTATACAGCATTTTGCCTCAAATCCATATACTTAATTAAAATGTGTTTTCTTTCTTACATAAATGTAGGTCCAGGCTCAATACTGTGTCCTGTATTGAAAAAAAATGGAAATAACATTGAGTTTAGTGAGAGAAGTATGTTTATACATGGATGGGGGTGTTGATTGTTGATCAATAGCCAGCAGTGTGTGCAGGTGGCCAAGAAGGGACGATGGTATCCTGACCTTTATCAGGAATAGTGTGGCCAGCAGAACCAGAGAAGTGCTTCTCCCACTGTACTGGGCACTGGTGAGGCTGCACCTTGAGTACTGTGTTCAGTTTGGGGTGCCACAGGATAAAAAAGACATTGAAGTGCTGGAGTGGGTCCAGAAAAGGGCAACAAAGCTGGTGAGGGCTCTGGAGAACATGTCTGATGAGGTGCAGCTAAGGGAACTGGGGTTGTTTAGTCTAAAGAAGAGGAGGCTGAGAAGAGACCTTATTGCTCTCTACAGCTACCTGAACAGAGGTTATAATGAGGTGGGTATTGATGTCTTCTCCCAGGTAGCTAGTGACACGATGAGAGGTAATTGAATTAAGATGCACCAGGGGAGGTTTAGGCTGAATTTTAGGAAAAATTTCTTTACTGAGAGAGTGGTGAGGCATTGGAACAGGCTGCCCAGGGAGGGGATGGAATCACCATCCCTGGAGGGGTTAAAAAAACATCTAGATGTGGCACTTCAGGACATCGTTTAGCGTTCCTGATAATATTTAGTAGACTGTTGGACTTCATCATCTTGAAGGTTGTTTCCACCTTTAATGATTCCATGATTCTGTAAATTATATAGGGTCATAAATACAGGGTCACAGTCAGGATGATTTTTGTGCTTGAAAAGATCAAGATACTTTTTGGAGCTGTGTCTCATACAGAACATAAGTCCTGTGGTCTGAGCTGATTATTTATAGTTTATCACCTACACTCTGACATGCAGAGGAGGCAGTTCAAACCAGTTAACAGGAAGGTCTTAAATGCATCTGCCACATAAGAGATGATTTACTATATTTGATATATTAATAACCCAAAACTTAGAGCAGCTGCATCACAAGATGAATAGCAAGATATTTTTAGTAGTGTTCTCTTCAGAAGTTATAGGAGCACTGAATCCACAATCTACTAACAAAACAATTATTTGCAGCTTCTGTTATGCATGAGACAAACAGCCAGAACATTGTCAGGAAAGCATTTGCAACTTTAGGCAGGATGGGGAGGATGAAAAAGCCTCAAAATTGATGAGACTCTCTGAATGTCCAATCCATTCCAGCTCCTTCTGAATAGTGTTACACCTGTTGGGATAAATTCTTACGTCTGCTTCTACAACCTCATTATTCTCTCTTGGCCCATTGTGTTTAAACAAACCAAAAGAAAAAATGGGAAGTAAAATGAGCATCTAAGCAACATTATTTTTATGGATTTGCCACCGGTCTCATATTAAATTAGTTTCTGGAGTATGCTGCAGCTGCTACCTAGAAGATCACTTGACTTTCATTAGACTTGACAGCTATAAATGCTTCTAGATAGAGAGTCTGGCAGGCTTAGATTAGTCTCCTTGCAAGTGAAACATCACACGTCAATGCAAGTTTAGGATAATTGCCCTAGTTGGCATTTACATGGGGCTAAGAGAAAAATGCTTCATATTTGGGTAAGTGTCTATATTTGGAAGAGGAAAAATTAAACACAAAAATGTTAAATCCTGGAAAGTAAAAATGCAAATATGTGAGTTACTACACATAATACACAAAAAGCACCACAGTGAGATCAGAGTCAGAGATCCAGATTCCTTGCTCTGGAAAGTTATTTGGCTATTAATTTGTGTTTGTTTGTTTTCAGGGGGTGCTGTTTGTTTTCTTGCTTCTCTGAAATACAATAAAACCTTTTGAAAAGCTGCCCGATCAACCATGCTAGGCAGATTTCCAAAGCAGAGTCATCTTCCAAAGCCTATTGAAATCAAAAGAAAGGCCCTCGTATTCATCTGGTCCAACGTAAATATAGATCTGTTCTTCCTTTTTTTGGAGTCCATCCCATACTATTAGCTGACTCAGACAGTCCAGTCCCTTTGGTGCTCAGTCCACATGGACATTGGTCTCTTCCCACAGAATAACATATCATATGTGGAAAAACATTATTAAGAGTACAAAACAGCCCAGGACATGCAACTGAACCAGCTTGAAACATCATGACATGTCCCTTTCTGCAATCTTTTTCCTTGCAGAATTACTACTGAAATGCATGAGGATCATGTGATTTGGCTTACCAGGAATTAACTGAAGGCTACATTTCCAGCAGAAATCTTTCAAAGCTTCTAACATTTTTTTCAGGAAAGAATCTAGCAACTGAGTTCTGGGTAATAGTAAGGGCTGCAGAGAAAACAAACTAGTTAGTGAAAAAAGAGATAATTCTTACCCTGGTGTTTTTTTCAATATCCTTTCTACTATCCTTTTTCAATATCCTTTCTAAAAAAATTTACCATTACAAACTTTTCTCTGAACAAAAAAATGTAAACTCCAGCTATGTCAGGTATTACAATCACATAAACAATTCAAGTTTGCTTGAATAAAGAAAATTCTCTTCTTCAGCTCTGTAAAAAAATGGTCCAGATCTTTGTGTTAAGTAGATCAGCCACTCTCTTACATTCTGAGGACATTTATACTGGAAAGTACATGTTTTTGTCAACTGCTTAGGTTTATATGCAGTGATATTTTCTAGCAGAAAAAGTGTTTTCAGTTATCTAGCCAGCTCCATTACCATCTCCAGTAGTTCTGTCTGATCACTTTACTTAAGAACATCCCCATCTGTGACAGGTGTGTACTCGCACTACTTAGCTCAATTGGTACTAACAGTGCTTTGTAAACAATGAACTCAGGAGAAATGAAGGTATTTGGAATTAGGGCCATTATCCAATCAATCTGTGAACAAACTTGTATGAAAGTACATGTGCTTTTTTCTCTGTTGGTGACAGCATTGATCATCTTGTCCTTCTAGAGCTCAACTCTAAGCTTGTTTAAATTAGATGAACTAAGGTATAGTGAGGTAACAGCAGAAAAACTTTGTCATCACTGACAAGATTTACATTTGTCATGGAGAAAAGTTAAAAATGTGTGGAGTCTTAAATGGATTGCTGCCCAGATGTCTTCCCGTAAGTGAAGTGATACAGCCCTAGAAAAGAGACTGACTGTATTTAGGCATTGACGGAAGGATGGAACTTCCCTTGTTACTAACCTGTGCTGAGTTTGAGCCACTGATGGAGATGTGCAAATCCATTGCTAATCCCTTAAACTATTCAGTCCTTCTGGGTGTATTTGTGGTTTGTTTTCTAGTCAGATTTGTTGCTTAAGAATTTAGCATCCGTACTCTGCCTTTTCTGGTGTCTCTAGATCAAATCTCTTCTGACCTGTTTAACAAAGTCTGGCAGATGAATTTCACTGAGAAAAAAGAGAGAGAGATGCACTATTTTAAAAGATGGGTATTTTAGTAGGGATTGTATTCCAATAAATTAAAAAATAAAACCCATAAAAACATCAGTTGCAACATTCTCCATTCCCCAGGTAGTTACCCCTGATGGGATAATGATGCCAGGAGGTTCATTAATCATAGTCTTATGCATTTGATAAAAGTATTCAGTTCAGACCATAAAATCTAGCCTGAGGGTGGGGAAAGGATAGACTCCAGTGCCTTTTCAGCGCTTCGCTAGTATACCCAAGGCAGAGCCAATGTGATTAATACAGAACAACTGCTGCAGCAATCAGAGTGTACTGGCAGCAGTGTTTTAAAACAACTATTTGGAAAACAGAAACTTTTCCAAGACCCACCTGCATATAAGGGAGTAATGCTAATTTATGTTGGCCTATTTTTTGTGGCTCTTACTATAAGCTTCATATGTCTTAGTCTGTTCTTTTCCTTTGACTTCATTATTGATTTGACTAACCAAGGACTTTAGAACTGCCCCATTACTCCTTAAAACACTGCATAATTAGTAAATCCCAACTCAAACCTTGTTCTTACCTTGCCATCACCAATTGCCATCACTGTAGCATATGTATTCAGGTAAAAGAGAGGAAAAGCCTACTGAAAGAGCAAATATTTCTCCCAGCCAGAAGAAAACTAACACAATTTCCAGTTCCCTAAAAAATGACAGTGCTGAGCTGAGTTGCAGCAAGGAAAGGTCACCAGATTATTTTTTTAACCCCATTAGGTAAGTTTTTTAAAGGTATTATGTGTTTCTGCCTACCTATTTTTTTTTAAGCGTGAGCTATAATAGAGACTAGGAGTTGGGGAAGGATATTTTGACTGGTAGATCTGAAGAAAACATCATGATAATAATGCAGGTGTTAGGGAAAGCTATCGAAAATAAAGAAAAAAAGATATTAGAATAATAGTTGAATAAAAGTGTTACTGGCAAGAGGATGTTTGCAGAAAGAAGAACATCAAACCAGACATGAAACAAAACATCTAGGAAAGCAGAATGACCTGGGGGAAATTATAACTCTGAAGAAGAGCTATCCTAATCAGATAGATTATATTAAAGAGCAGCAAATCTGGATTTGTCATCAATCTCTGACTCTCCTGTAAGTGTTTTATCTACTTACATGGCTATTTTTGAAGTTAGTATCTTTATTATGTGTGCAGCAGGTAACACTGTAGGATTCCAAATGCAATTGGAGATTCTGTGTGCTGCTGTGATATAAAAGAGTAGAGGGTTAAAAACTGGCATAGGGTTTAGGAGATGTAAAAACAAAAGGGAGAGCAGACAGAGGTGGGCAAGAGGTATGCTTGTGGAAGGCAGCATGCACAGAGGGCCAGCAAAATGCCATGAAAATAGAAATTCTGAAATCTCCTGGGCTCTACCCATAGGGGAGTACAACGTCAATGATACGAGGGAAGACAAATGTGCAATTCCCATGAACATTACCAAAATACGTGCAGTGAAGTCCCCCCCCGAGAGCTCCAACAGCTGGATGTAACAACGTGGATAATTTACTCTCTCTGTTTTCATGTACTTCTGTTTGGTTGACCTGCTTGAAATTTCTAATTGAAACATCATCTCTGTAAGTATATGGAGCACTTGTGGGCACAAATGTCAGATGTGTTATTTTTCATGCCAAATCACTGCCGGAGACAAGTCATTGTAAGCAAAGGAATTACAGCAGGGAGGAATTAGCCCTGTAGTAGTTAAAATGTCTTGTTGTACAGCTGTTTCAGGTATCTGTACATTATGTAAAATGTCCTAAGTGAGGGTGATGGTGACATTATAGTGAGGAATGAAAGGAACAATGCAGGAAATTTAACCGTATCTATAGCCAGAATCATATCAGTCTAATTAACTAAATTACTGTGGGATTTTCCTCCATTTTAAAAAAGAATAAAGTCAAAATTGAAGAGAGGATATTTTCCTGATGTAGTTGTCAAACCAACTACAGTAAATAAAACAACACCAATACATATTTTATGAGCATTTACTTTTCTGTCAAATATTTAGCTAGGTCAGAGGTTTTCCATTTTAGGGAAAATTATAGCACAGGAGTAGTTTTAAGGAAAAGGGTATTGATTCTGTAACCTGTTACTGTGAAAAGGGATGTTTTCAAATGAAACAAAACCAGCCCTTCTTCTCCTCACCTTTATCTATTCCCTGCCTGAGCAAAATCTATGGGGAACATTTGAGTTGTTTGTATTTGAATCAAACAACAGCCCATTCGGAGCCCATGCATATCTGTAAAAGCAGTAAATTTAGTAATCATCTTAAAGAGAAATCCTTTGGAAAGGATGAATACCTCTTCCTCCCTTTTGAGCTACTGCTCGTACCCGCCTTCTGTACTGGGATGTCTTTTCTATTGAGGCACATCACAAGAGAAGTACCTGCAAAGACAGTGTGCATTGCTCTGCTGCTTTGTGAAGGGAACTGAAAGTAGTCAAAAATGAACTCCTCCTACAGTAATCCAATTTTTCATTGTCAGAGCATCCTGGAAGTACTCACGTGGCTGGAAAAGAGATCCTTCCCTCCCCAGTTCTCACCTTGGAGAGGTTTGTGGAAGACCAATGCCTTTGATGCCCTCAGAGCAGCTAAATGGGCATCACAACTTTTAAAGTGCAAAAAGATTGCAACTGAAACAACTAGATGTGCTAGCACCAGCACTTCAGAATCAGGTATGTAGAAATGATCCCTCTGGCACCCTGCAGCACTCTCTCTATTTAAGTATTATCTTACTCCTGCTGAAGAGAATTGTATCTTCAATGCTCATGTTTGCTCTAGCAACCCAAGGTTTGGCTGTGATTTGGATGTAGCAGTTGGAACTAGCAACAAACTGAACAAAGAGGAGGTCTTACAGGTGGAGGTTGCCCAGTTCATTGGGGAGATTAATACTCCTGGTAAGGAAGAGACCTGGGGATGCAACACTCCCTGAACTTCTGCCACCCAGCCAACTGGACTGGGGGAGTTAGAAGCCAAGGCTTGGTAGCCTGACAGAGCCTTGAGATGAAGCCTGTCACTTTCTGTGTGTGTAATGAAGCTCTGCCTGTGGGCTTGCCTGTTTGGATAAGCTAATGTTGACTCAGCTAGGCCGTGAATTTACTTATAAACTCAGCTTATCCTGAGCTAGTTTCCAGGGTGGACTCTGAATCTGTACTTAAAGGCTTAGAGGTGTTTAGTGTGAAACATGGGTGCTTAGTAGGTAGAAAATTGGAAAAAACAAACTAACAAAACCAAAAACAAACAAACCCACAAACCCACAAACCAAAAAAACACAACCCAAAACAAAACAAAAATCATTAAACCCAAAACGTAAAAAAGTTGGGAGAATTATTCCAAAGTCAGTATACTTGTGGTGGGTCGTATTTCTTAGGTATCTGTTATATCAGTATAATCCCATCAGCCCCAGTTGCTTCAAAATAACATAAAGACTACCCAAGTAATTTTTTTGCAGGACCCCAGAGGCATAAACACTACATTCTTCCCAGAACAGAACTCAATATTTTAATTTGAGGCAGCATTAAAATTTTCAAAGCAAAATGCAGAGAGGAAAAAACTCTACTTCAGCTCCATAAGACAACTCCCAGAGCCTGTTTTGGGGGGAAAAAAAAAAATTGTTTACAGTTACCAGCTTTTGATTCACGTATTTGAGCAGCAGTATTAACATACCCTGGTTTCTGCTCCAGCTGGAAAGAGGGAAAGGGATTCTGGTAAACTAAACTAAACTAAACTAAGTTACAAGCTACCTCATTCTGGGGGGGCAGGCTACCTCATTTGGGGGGAATTCATAGTAAATTTCTCCCTGTAAAATCCATTTCTTCACTCTTTGCTTAAATAGAATTCTAATTCTTACAGATACTTTGTTCACTTTGTTAACATCTTCTCACAATCCTTGTTACTGCTAACATGTTTAGGAGGTCTGTTCTGACCTGAGGAAAGTAAATCCAGTTCTCCAAAACTTTTATTACTGAACCACAGCCTGTCTCCATCTAGGGCAGGCTTATCTCTCCTTTCCAGAATGCGGACAAGTTCCCTTTTTTCATTGACAACTGTCCCTGCCACCACTCACCACCAGAATACATCAGCACAAAGCAGTGTGCTGGCTCTGCAAAGCCAGTTAGTTCCTTACATGCCTTAACACTGCACTTAAGTCCAGCTTCCCCCACCAGATATACATATAGGCTTTCACATTTATCACCTGCCACACTCTATGGCAGCACAGGGACCAAGAGTTGACCAGCCATGCAGCAGAGTAAGTGTGACAGACAGCTGTCTAATGGATTAGTGACATCATACCACGGATTTTGACACATATTTTCCTCAAATAAAAATGTAATGTATCTATTAACTTATATGATTTCTACCTGAATGCGTATTTTCAGCCCTGTACTTGTGCAAAGCTTCCCTTTCAGCTAACTTGCCCTGGACTAATGCCATCGATTGCTCCCATTAACAAATGAGGCAAATAAGGATCAGCCCAGCTGAATCTGGCATCCAAAGGCATACATATGCATAGAAGATGCAGCTTATTGCCCAGCACCATTGTTTCCCAAGCTACCTGTCCCTGAAAAGTGCCTCTCTCAGAAAGCAGGCACTCAGACAATGAGATCAGGTGTGAATGACAATCAATTTTCTCCCACTTCAGCCCATCAGCAGAAATTGTGGAGGCTGGGCTTTTGCTAATGCATTGTCTCATTCTACTCCCTACACTAAAGCTTATTGATTTTCTGAGATATCTATTCTATCCCATAGAAATAGTCCCTGGCTGCCCACATAGCAATTTCTGCATCAACAGTGAACTTTACCGTTTGTGCTGTGAGGCATCCAGTGAGTGTCAGAGAAGTTAAGGAAATTTCTCTTTCATATTTACCTGTCTCCTGCAAAGAAAGAAGTGCTGCTTTGAGAGGCAAAGATTTTAGCAGGAAATCTACCAAGCATTTCAAGAACTCATTTGAATTCTTTTCTGTGTGATCCCTCGGCAAAATAACAGCAACAGTGTTTTGTGTTTTGCCATTTTGCAGGCTGTGGATTGTGTATTGGACTTGCTCAGGACTCCTGAGTTCAGGTCTTGACTCAGCAATTGCTGGATGGCCATGGCCCTCCCTCTGCTGGCACAACAGAGCTGGGTGAAGCAGGGATACTGGTACAGACCTCCTGTGCAATCTAGAGTCAAAAGCCATTACAGAAGAATCAGGTAATATTCTCTTCAAAGCAGTGGTTAATAGCAATGTCTTATGTCTGTTCTCAGACATATAAAGTTGAATTTGGGAGGTGGAAGTTTGTTTTGATATCAGGGTGAGAGCTTTGCAGTTCTATCCTCTTCCCTTTTTCTAGCTCCTTCTTACAGAGTGCTATGTGTAAATTAACTTGATGTAGTATTGATTTGGTAAGACACAGAATAAAATGCAAAAAAAATAATCAAGAGAAAGAGAGGAGACTGAAACTGTTTATAAGTAGTTGTTATATTTCTAATACTTTACAGAGTCCGGTCAGTAAACCAAAGGATAATCTTGTCCTGTGTTCTCTTGCAATTTTTTCAAAGTCCAGGAAATGATGCATTCATTTGACATAAATCAGCTATCTAGTTATCATTTTTAGCTAAAGCCAGGCCAAGGTAAGAAGAGACCAAAGTATACATGAAGAGCAGACAACACAGATTGCAAATGCTTCTGAAATCACAGGAACAAACAGCCCAGGTGAACTGGGGTTCAGCTTACCCAACTTTCATGTCTACTCAAGGGGATCTCTGAGCTTGCTTGCTAAGCTCCCTCTGAGATAAGGGGGAACTAGTCCACAAGGTGTGTACAGAGAAGGGTACTCATAATGGCCCTCAGCTGACTTTGTCCATGGAAGGACACAGGCATTTATGAATGCAACTCAATTTAGAAGTCAACAACAGACTGAGATAAATTGTGCCCTAGAAATGCTAATTGCATTTTGCTGACCAGAACAAGAGCTCAGGAAACAGTCCAGATAGGGACATCTCTGCCACAGCAAACTCTACTGGGTCACATAATTACAGTGAGGCCCTTCCATTAGGCTAGGAAACATTTTAACAATGCAGTGAAGCCCCTTTATAATTTACCCTCAGTTGAAGGAATGGCATCAGTAGGGTCAAACTAAATTAATTCAGTAGCTCTGGCAGTCCTACTGCATCTACATTTGTTTCCTTTTGCTGAAAACAAATTAATTGCAGATAGCAGTAAGATACTTCCTAGCAGAGACTTTTGTCTTAGATACATTATTATAAAATAAACTTTTAGTTAAAGAAACATTTCCTATATCTTCTTCTTGATTAGCCTAAAATCCCTGAAGAATTTTCCATCCTATTCTGTGGGTGGGAATAAGTAGTTAATGATATGATTTTTACCATACATGAAAAAAAAAGATAGTCTTGTGCCTAAGGCATAATAAGAGAAGCCTGTGTTTCAGGTCGTAATTTGCTTCAGAGCTGCACATGTTCTGTTGCACATGTTCTGTGTGTGTTCCCAGGAGGGATGGCACTGTCTGTTGAGTCAGTCATGCTGCCTCTGAGTAACTGGGTAAGTAATTGTGGGTTGGCAGAGGAGGAGAGCAACACTAATTTATGAGAGGAGTAATCAGAAGAGACATGAAAGAAGCACAGAAACTATCATTTCCACACACTACAAGGTGGGATAAAAAGTAATGATTGCTTGGAAATCCCACTACTTTTATTCTGGAACTGGAATAAATGAAGGACATGTGGGAGATACCACACTGATAGGAACAAAACATACTGTTTTCTGTCTTTCCCACACTGCTGTTCCCAAGTGGAGAACATTTTCATCATTGTTGAAAACTGTAAGTGTTTACATTTCTATTCTTCAGCCAGCCAACAGTAATCCTCTGCTGTGGAAACCATCTGTCTTGCTAGGAGAATGGAAACATAGACCTTATCCTGTGGAGATGGAAACACTAAGTTTCTCTCAGTGGATGCATTACATTTCATTCAGCCAGAGGGAAACACAATAATTCTCTGAGCTATCAGCTTTGATAAGGCAGGTTTTAAAACCATCAGTGTAAGATGAAAATTGATGATTCTGTGGAAAGAGAAATCATTCTTAAACTATTCATACTGGCATTTCTTTTAATGCATGTATCTTCCAAGAAGAGCCACATGACTTCTCAAACAGCCAAGCCGATTCTCTTCAGAAGAGATAGAAGTGTCCAGTTTTTACAAAATACATTTCTAGGCCAGCACCATCCTGTTACAGTCCACTGACTGAGTGTAGGTTCTTCTTCGGTGAAAATACATTATAATTTTAGATGTACAACACAGACAGGACTGAAATGGATGAACATATGTTTCTCTGAAGGTTGTTTGCTAACGGTAATTGCTTTTACTTCCAAGAAATTTGTCTTGAACTCCTCTAGCACTTATCTTGCAGAGATATACGGAAAGTGAAAAACAACTTTCAGAGATAAATCTTTCAAAAACAGTATGAAATCCATCAAGTAAATTATTCAGTGGTTCAACCAATCTTAACGATTAGGTTCAAAGCTGGTGGCAAGGAAATCTTGTTACAATATGAAAGACAGGTAAGATGAATCAGCCTTAAATCAGAGAAACCCCAGTCATATCCAAGCTGATTTTAATGGACATTGTACTTACTTCTAGATACAGGTTTTCTAAGGTTCAAGCCTATCTTCAATACTACGTTCATGGAAGTTTCCCTGAAGAAAGCCACAGGCTCAAGTCTGGAGTGCATGGAGGGTGTGCCCTGCATATTTTTTTTTTTTTTTTAAATTTTTATTCCCCTTGCTTTAAATTTACAAAATTTAAATGGCCTGAGATGTTCTTTGCTAAATACCTTACACTGAAAGCTAAAAAAGCATATTGGAAAGCCACAAGCATGCAGATTACTTCTGATCTCTGGAAGTCTGTCTCCATGAGTTGGCTCTCTGAGGGCTATCAGTGGGAGGCAGCTGAGCTTGGCTGGAGGAGCCTGGAGCCTTCAAACATGCTGGTACTGACTTGTTTTCATCTCTGCCTCTCTGTCTTACACACTCAACTACCATCTCACCAGCTAATAGACAGATGAGGCTTAGTCCTTCAGAATAAACATCCTCAATCAGCTTCTGTATGAACCTGTGCAGGGAACAGCTAATTTTGAAAGCTCTTTAGATGAACATAGGTTGTAAAAATATCCAGTAGCTAGAAGCTAAAATACAAATGAGATGTAGAAACTCTTTAGTAAGGCAAGTTAGTACAGACACTAACTGAGAAGGAATACTCATCCTCAATCCTAAAATTGTGATGAAATTTCAACTTAAAACTGAAATTTGTTAAAGTACAACAGGGTTCTCTTCCCTAGGAGATAAGATTATTTCCATCTATAGGTGGAAATACAGAGTGAAAATTCTGCAGTTCATGCCATTCAACAGGGCCAGCTACATTAGGGCAACCTATTATTTCTGCCCTAGTTTTGTCTTGCTCTGGCAGGGGGGTTGGACTCGTTGATCCTCAGAGGTCCTTTCCAACCCCTAACTTTCTGTGATTCTGTAGCTATTTGCTTAAAAAAACCCACCGAACACTTCCAGTAAGAGGTCAAGTAATGCAGAAAACATGTTGTGCCTGGTTATATGACCCCACATATCCCTCCTCTGCCTCCTGCTCTTCTGCAGAGGTGTAAGTTCCCAAAGCTGTGGGAAGGGGACAGAGTACATCCAAATGAAATTATAGGAAAGTCTGGTGTGTGGTTTTAGATGACGCAGCTGTTTCAGACAAGCTAGACTATAGTCACCATAGACTAGAAAGCTGCTAATTTTCCTCTGTGTTTGGAAATCTCTGTGAGCAGTTCTGCTGAAGAAGCAAGGTCAGCTTACTGCTATCAGCAAAGGGGACCTTGACCATTCTGCATGAACCAGCCACATCACAGCTCATATAGGAAAGATAACACATTTCTGATCAATCCCTCTCATTCAGAAGGAACTTTATTTTTTGTGTGGTACACAGTCTATAAATAGAGTGAAGTCAAAAGTTTGTCCTAGATCGGGGTGGACCACAGAGACATGTAATTTAATGAGGGATAGAACAAGTGATCACAAATTAAGAAGGGCTGTGCTGAGCTGTGGGTGCTGCACAGATATGAAAACAATGTCCTTGCAAATTCTTATTATCATGAATCAACAGAGAAATAAGCTGCGCTTTTTCCTGTAGCTGTCTGACACACATAACTCAATCATAAAAAAAACCTAGCTGATGTACCCACTGAACTGCTATTTCAAGTTGGAGTTTCCTTCTGTGCACCTAGGAAAAGCAACATAAGCATAATTTTACAGATTAATGGCAAAAGTTCATCTAATGCATCCCTGTGGGACTCCCATAGTTGTTTCTCTGTATATTTCTTCATTTCACCAAGTGTGTGTCCCTCTTTCAGGTATGAATCCCATACTCCTTCAGGTAGAAATCATGAGTAACAAGGCTGAAGCCTGTCACATGAACTTGGGTATATAGAGTATATTTTTCCCCTTGTAATAGTCAAGCCATGGCTATGTTTTCTCCTGTGCTTTGCAGGAAAGAGAGCTGAATAGCTGGAAGAAAGACAAAAAATAGTCATACCATGACAGATGACAGAAAATTAAATAACTGCTTTTATTTCTTCTGAAGAACAGAAAGATACCCCTGTGAAGAAGTTCCATAATCACATAGAAACCCAACAATGAATAACAGATATAGTTCAGAATTCTAAAGTCATCACATTTTTCTTCAGGAAAAATAAAAATTTAAAAATTTAAGGTTACAAGGAAGAATTAATTCCCATCTCATTAATAACACACAGGAAATCAGTATTTCCCCTCTGGTTTCACTTCAGTCCAGTTCCCTTCTTTTTGCTTTCCTGTAGTAAATTTTTTGTGCAACACTGCAGTTCACTACTAATCAGATATTTTGCTTTGTCCTCTTCTTGGGTGAGATGATTACAGTTCCTTTGACTGTCTTCAACATAAAATTTACTTTTCCTGTCTGCCTTGATTAACAGATGCCTCCTCCATTTTTTATTTTTTTTTCATAAGACTAAACCTTGGTTGTTTTATTTATGGAGTGGTTTTCCTTGTTAATGACTGAAAAACTCTTTCTCCCTGTTGCACAAACAGTGGGGTAGCCAGAGAAGACTGACTGAAAAGCAGCCAGAAAGAACCCTCTACAGGGAAGGCATCTGCTACCACAGGGATTTAAGAAGCTGGCAGGGGAAGACTGACTTGTTTTGAGATAAAGACCTGTTTATATTCTGAAGTGCAACTCGAACTGTTTGAAAGCTGTAACTTTCTGCAAGGGAGAGACATCAAGAAAAGAGCATCGTACCATCTTCAAAACTGAGCTTCTGTGCATGGCTACTCTTATTCAAGAAGTTAAAACCGAAAGGACTTCTTATTCAGAAACAATACCTACTGAGTAATCAAACTCTGGCATGGCTTTTTATTGCTTCAGAGTCAGAGAATACTCAGAAGCAAAGCTCTTATGTTTTGAAATAGCCTTTAAATCACTGTGCCCTATTTTTTTCTACATATGGGCCATGAGTCTAAGAAATTGTAGGCATATTCTGCATATCCATATGATCCTCCATATTTATGCATTTATGATTACCCCATCTGACTAACATTTAAAGAGACTTGGTAAAATTAAAATCTGAATGCAATTAGTGTGTAAAGATGCAGCTGCTATAGGCAACAGTATATCTTCAATAAATAAGCTGAACAGCCTGAACTTTCCCACTGGGGGACTTCATCCACAGTGTTTATCAATTTGTTACAGCATCTGCAATAATCCTCAGCAGCTGCAAGTACTATAAAAACTGGGAAAAAAATGGATAAGCCAAGAGCCTATTGTCAAGAAAACATTTACTTGCATTGCAAAGCATCAAGTTAAATAGTTCCTTGCTTTCTTCAAGACTATATATTGGATCCAGACACTTTTAGCCCTAAAATTGAAATATCCTGTGAGGAACCTGAACCTCTGACTCTTTGCTCTCCTGTGATCCATTTGATCTTCTTGACTTCCTGTAAGTATAAGGATATTCCAAACATCCCCTGAGCTTCTCATTTTCTTCCATCTGCATCAGCTACCAAGTGTCTCCATCCTCCTACCACCTCCTTTTTACTAGGGTCTTTCAATTTCTGGCCAGTTTAGATATGAAAACAAAACTGTTTACAGGGAGTGTAGCTGCAGGGATACATTTGCAGCTCAGGAGTCCAACATCTCTACAAACTGAAACTGAAACACTTGTGTTATGTCATCTAGTCATTTACTTGCATTAAGGGTGCTTATTTTGACACCTGAAGCATGGAGCTTTTATATCAGAAGACCATACTTCAGTAATCTGAGACTAACCTGTGGTCAGGAAAAAAAAAAACCAAACACCACAAGGAAACCACCTCAAAGCATCTTCATTTCCCTAAAACTGCTATCTGCATGAAGCCAATAGCTGTGGCATTTACTGCATGAAGTACTGAAGGGGAAAAGAAATGAGTAATGTCTTAATAGCTGTCATCAGCGTGGGCTGTTACAAGTCATTTTAGCTGCTTGATGGACTGCAGAAAGAGTCATTTTTTGTGAGGAAACCACAGGGTACAGAGCTTTAGTAAGACGTGTTCAACCACTATAAGCTAAGTGAAAATGTACCACAGCATCTCCCCTGGATGGGATTTGTTGCACAAAGAATCATTTTACAGTTGTGCTTTGGTGGGTCCAGGAACTGTGAGTCATGGAGCAACTTTCTTTTCTCAGTAGTTTTTAATTATAAGAGCAAATTCTTTGAATATTTGGTTTCTGCCATTTGAAATCTGTCTGCCACTGTGGCTGCTTGCCTGATTTTAATTTGCTCACCCAGCCACTAGGTTTAGCTGGTAACATTTACAAGAGGGCTGATGTGAAGTGAGTGGATTTAAGGCTGTGAATGAAATGGTAAGGTTGAGGGTACCTGAGCTTCAGAAGGAGTCATGCTCTTCACTGACTACTCCCACCTTAGCCTAGGCTTTGCTTAATCTCTTTCCTTATAAGTGGTATGGACAATGGAGGGGAAGGAATGATAAAAATAGAGAAAAGCACAGTGTTATAAAATATGGAAAATAGCAACAAAATAATTTAAAATATTATGTTATTATTAAAGACATTGCCCTAGTTTTGGTCCTGCTCTGGCAGGTAGGTTGGACTTAATGATCTTCAGAGATCCCTTCCAACCCCTAAAGTTCTGTGATTCTGTGATTATGAAATCTTAAACAAGGACTTTTTTTTAATTCAGCTAAAAAGTAGTGAAGTTGCCAATATTGTGATGCTTTAGATGTTTAAATGTATATACATCTAATATATCTGCCATCATCTTTTTTGTTGCGTGTTTCAGTGTGAGTGCAACACAGACTGACACCTGTGGGGTAGTTGCAATCACACACACACAGAGTGACTGAATGTCTCCTGATAGTCCTACCAGGAATGGAGCTTCTCCTGCATTGGTAAAGGATAAAGTTTATTTGGTTTTCTCCTTTCATATGCAGTAAGTAAAGACTTAGGTTACATGCTGATATATTAGAAACTGACAATGAATTTCTTTACCTAGAAACAGAGGCAATGTTTTTAAGGTAGCATAGGTGGCAAAACAAATATGGGTTCATAAAAAATTGAATTTAAAGATAGTTAACCACAATCAGCATATGGGCACAAGAATAAAGACATAACTTGAAGTTATGCATTTAATTTTTTAATTTAGACTGAAAGTACATACATCACTAATTATAGGAGCTCAGATGTCTGATGGAGACTTGCTAAGCCACATGATGCTTAATAATAAACATTCGACTATATAACTAATTTTGTTTTCCTGCCAATAAAGAATATTACGAATAAAAGCCTAATATAGATTCTGCAGCTGAATATTGAATGCAACAATGCTAGAGGTTAGCCCAGTGCTCATTATATGCATCTCCCAAAATTAATCTTTCATATATCAAAAGGAAATCACTCAGTAAGAGATTTTGCCTTTAGTATGCCCTATAAGTACATAAAAACACCAACAAATTGCATTGTATTGCTCACCCACTATACTGCACAATGTTATCACCGTGACAGAGATATAAATGCAGTGTTGGGTCATTCTGATACTGGCAAGTCTATGACCAATTGCATAAGCACCTCTTCAGTGCAATGATCCATGAGCCTGTCTGTCCTGAGACAAAAATGAAAAAAATGCATGCAAGGGAAACTGAAGCTTGACCTGGAAAGCTAATGCTTACCCTGTATTTGGCAAACCTATTTTATATTGTATAAAGATCTACTTCTGAAGTAACTCTCCTGAGGGAAGGATGGAGAAAGATGAAGTATTATGACCTCTTAAGAAGTCAGGATAAATTTTAAAGACTATTGATGGAAAGCAATGATGTTAATAAAGCTTCACGTTTTAGTTATAACTTACCTTTTCCATAGTGTCTAATGCATTAGCTTTGTCATATAATAAAAGGATTGAAACTTACTGGATTAT
Organism: Chloroceryle aenea; assembly: GCA_013399075.1. Classification (NCBI taxonomy): domain Eukaryota; kingdom Metazoa; phylum Chordata; class Aves; order Coraciiformes; family Cerylidae; genus Chloroceryle; species Chloroceryle aenea. The sequence continues at coordinate 439,927 of VWZY01004560.1, forward strand.
GAAGTAAACTGAATAATTCATACGAATGTCACTGAGACGTTTTCCCCTCTAATTGTAATGATCCAATCCTATTTTCTTCTGCCCTGCTATCAGACAGACACCAGCTAATGGATTAAAATATATGCAGCAGATTAAAATGGTGGTTGCAGACTATTCACCTAGATTAAAACAAAATGTCTGTAAGGATATAAAGGAATTACATATAAGATTAACAGCCACGATGACATGGAGGATAATGTGTTAGTAGAAATCTAGAGATCAGCTATAATAGCACGGCAGTCTGAACTGACAACAGGTATGCCCAAATTTTATTTTTGGTGTGCTCCAAAAGTACTTTTAAAATAAGATTTGGTGTCTTCCCAGACAGCAAACAGTGGCGTACAGCCATGGGCCACTGCTGGGAGGTGTCTTGGAAACACTGAACACCCTCTATTTCCAGCCTTGCCACTTGACATAGGAAAACATATCGCTCTGTGTATGGAGTCCAGAAGGCACCTCTGGAGGCTGCCCTTCAAAGTAGTGGAAACTGAGACACTCCAGTAACCTTGTGGGAGAGGGACTGGCTGCAGAGGAGATGTACAGCTGCCCCATGTCCATGCCTTTGTGTGTGTAAGGGTTAGTAATAGTATAAAAAGGAATTGTATCATCTTCTTGCTGATAACAGGAATAAAAAGTTGTCGGCTGTGCTGGCCAAATACTGTAAGTATTGATTAAAGAGATTTAGAACCCGATTAATCAATTGTGAATTACCAACCTGGGGAATTCCTGAAGCTGCAGCAACTCAAGTGCAAAAGCTTTGATGTATCTTTGCAATACTCCTGTATAGATCTTTCTCTTTACAACAGAGAGACTAATAAAACTCCTGAACACCATCCCAGCCAGGGAAGCCAATTTCCCCTGGCCTTTTATCATCTTTGGAATGTAATATTATACACAGCAAATTCTAAGAACATCTTATCCTGTCCAGCCTTTGACATGTCAGGCTTGCTAGATAGCAAGTAACAACAGGATCATACTGTCCTTTCTAAGACATGCAGCGTCATCATTTATTAATTGCTTATAACTCACAAGTACATTACTTCATTTAAGTGGAAAGCACAGCCTACCACACTGCTGTAATAAAGAGGATTCCTAGGAGCCATGCAATTGCAGTTACAGCTGTAACAGGAGATAGGATGGTTTGTTCACAAGACTTCATAAGGTGAAACAGGTTTTTATCCCTACAGTACTTACTGAGTCTGACAGAAACATACACACACACAAACTATGGCTCCCCTGTCCTTATAAGCTGCCTGCTCAGCTACCCTGAATTTTAATTGTGCTAGGCTGAACGTTTCTGAATGTAATTTTCTTCAGAGAAAAATCTAGACACTAATTGTGCTTGAGGACCAGAAGGGTAGCAGCATGAAAAACAGGCACTTGACTTCAAGACAGTGATTCCTATTATGTTCTTGTTTGGAATCAAATTTTCCTCCCTTGTCTTTTCTCACCAGTATCTCCTGTTTCTTGAGCCACAAATCTCCTATTTATTCTCCCTCCAGATCTCCGCATGCATCCCTTGCACATAGCCAGCCACCAGCAGAGACCTGGCCCAGGGAACTGGTTTTTAGATAACCAGGGAACTCTGTAGGGTGGCACCAGTTGATTTAAACATTTCCTGAAATAGGTAGTCCCAAAAAGAAGTTGTTTGCCTTTCCCTGCATAAAAAGTGCCTCTTGCTTCCAACTGCTGTCTGGGGAGAGAGACCTCGTTGGCCGCTAGGACAGGCTTTGCCTCCCTGCTCTGATCCCATGATAGGATCCAGAGATAGCCCAGCCTGTAAGCAGCAGCACCCTCACTTTGAATAATAATGGATGCAGAGATAAGAAAAAAAATGACAGATGTGGAGGAGAAACACGGCAAGTATCCAGCATCTCATCATCACCTTCCATTTCCTGACTTTCCTACTTCAGACACATTATGCAAACACAGCACTTTCTGTGTTATACTGAACAGGGAAACAAATGTCAAAAATGACCAAAGAGAGTAAAGTGAGTTCAATGTTAGGAAAAGCAAGGGACAGCATCATTGAGGTTTTTGTACTTGTCATTATTAGACCGACTTAATTTTTAATGGCTGAGTAGTTTCTTTTTTTTTTTCCTATTACATGCAATTCTGTGTCAGTTAATCGATCTAAGAATGATTTCAACTAGCAGCAAACTTTACTCACTGATCATTATTTGGGTGGCAGACTGCTTCCTCTCACTTGGCATTTTTTTCCCTTTCCTGAAAACTGGTTGAAATATCCAAAAACAGAAAAGAAGGGGAAAAAAAAACCTAGCAAAAATGAGCTTTTACACTGAACTTTCATATATAATCCTGGATGTTACAATTGTGGAATTTACACTCAGTGTCATTGCAGATTATCCAGCAGTCATAGATAACTACGAATTCAGCTCTGAGTGTTTGGCTGATTTTACTGGTGAAGACAAGTGGGAATAAGTTTCAGATATGAGACACAAAGTAGTCCTTGTCTTAAATACATTGTCTTAAGTACATTGTAAGAATCATCAGCATTGTCTTAAATACAGAACTATTCAGAAGACCTTTCACCTATGCCACAAACATATAGATGCATATGCCCATACATCCACATGGAACTCTAACCTTATGGATGAGCTGGCAATGAGCATGCAGGAGCCTGTGCCCTGACTTTTCAGGATTGCTGGCCACCTGCATATGCAATCATTTCAAATCAGCTGGCATGATTAACACTCACCTCATTAGACTCTAGACTGTATAAAACTGCACTTGTTTTCTTAGCTTGCACTAGCTGCTGCTTTGCTTTATTGGCACGATGCCTGGAGACTATAGTACTCACTTTCATTTGTGTTGTGTTACTGAATCAAACAAATTAGCATAACATGTGGCATTACTTCAGTACAAAACACCAAAGAGAAACACTTAGTTTCTTCAACAGCCTGTGTTCTCTGCAGCTTTTAAAAGGAACAGTTCAAAAGAAGGCTTGCCAAAGCTCTTTTGGTTTCACTGCATGGTATGAGTTCGTACACCATTTGTCTGACAGATTGACTTGGGGGTGGTTATCAAAAAGTTCAGGCTAATGCAGCAGTGAAAGGGAAAGAAAGACAAAGCCCTAGCAAGCAGAAAACAAGTGTCTGCTTTTATCCTGAGAGCTGGAAAAACGCTAAAGATCTGGTCAGGTAAGAGTGCTAAACTGGAGCTGACTCAAGCAGCTGGACCTACAGCCAGGGACCAGACCTGAGGCTGCTTGGGTAGAGGAGAGAGAGAAAAAGGGTGGGCAACAGACACCCAGCCTCCTCAGTCACTCTCAGGCAGGGGCTGAGGATGTCTCCACCCCACTCCTGCACCAACATCACCAGACTGACCCATGTTCAACCGTGAAGTTGATGTTCCCCTGCAACTTTGCCAATTTTTGAGACCTCTAGATGGTCAGAAGTGCTGGTGCTGGGCACTTCTGACAAAGCCCCTAATGTCCCCTTAGCATCCTGGTATTCTTGCTTCTGTTGCACAAAGAGAGGAAGCTCTCGGGTATGTTGGAGCCATGGAATCTGGTTGAAGATGTGGTTTTGATCTCTACTTGCATGGGACTTCTTTCATTATTTTGGACTAAATGTCTGGTCTTATAAATAAGGCAAATTTCTGTGTGAAGCCACTCACCTCAATACCCCAGCACCTAATCAGCTCCTTCTCCTACCTTTGGTTACCTTTACATCAGAGGACTGTCTGTTTCCTGAGGAAAAAACCTATCTGTCAGTTCTAAGAAAGTCTCATGTGGAAAAGTACATTAAATACCATGAGGTCTACAGTGTGGTGCTCAGTTCTCTTCCACGGGAGGGGAAGCCAGGCAAGTCCTAAGGTGACATCACAGCACTCAGCAGAAGCAGAGGCTTTTCTCTTTCCCCCCTACCCAATAATATGCAGGCTTCACTTACCTCTCTGGGTACAGTGCTGGTGGGGTGATGGCCACCCAATAGCAGGTGTGAGGGTATGTTCCCATCCCAGGCTCTGTCCAGCAGCTTCTTATGGCTCCAGCAGGGCAAAGATCTTTCCTCAGGTGTCCTTCCACTGCACAGCAAAATCCGACACCAGCGCAACTAGACAATGTTTTCTGTAGCTGGCTTTAGGGAAGCCCTTTCCTTTACTCCATGGCCTGACAGTCAGAAGCTGAAAGCAATTGAAAAAGAGCTCATTAACTGCTCTCCAAGAATGGAAACAGTCTCATCAAGGAAAAGCCTGCAGCTCAGCTTCACATGCCCTTTATCATGATGACCATAGTCATCAAAATATGTCCTGGCTTCAACCTTTTAGCTCCATCTCAATGGATGGTGTGTCATGACTTGCACGGTAACTTTTCTTTCTCGAGCAAATCATGCTGCATCTCTCCTGCATCCTGAGGGCAAACATCAGGGCACTTGAGTTTTTTCCAGGCAGCTACACAAACATCACTGCACAGCAGAACTCCAATGTTATTTGTTACGTATTTTCTAAAAATTTCTCTATTCCACCCCCACTCCCAGCTTAACTGAACTTCAGGTCCCTACCAACCTCTCCTGGTAAAGGGGGTTCAGAGGTGTGAATAGAGGAGCTGGTCCTCAGCAGAGACCTGGGATCCTTCTTCGCTCCTCATGGCAAGATTAGTGTGACTGGGCTATAATTTTGTGGGTAGCTTTGCTGTGTGTCAGCATGTCACAACAGTAATGTTGCTGCGACATGGTCCTTGGCTGGAGGACCTCTTCCCAGTGTTCTCTCCATGCTGCTTTCCACCACAGTGCTATCCTGGGGGCTTTCTGTGGGGTACTGACAGACAGCAGCTTCAAGTACCCTGAAATGATCCACTTGATAATATTGCACTTCAGATATGTAGCAGTCCCCCGAGAGATATTTTAGCACAGTTAATTAGTAGTGTTCATTAGTAATAAATGCAAAGCACAGAGATAAACTGTGGCTTACATGGAGACAAGATAGTTCATCCTCTGTATGTTTCCCTAAAGAAAGGACTTCTCTCTCATATCTGTTCACCAGTGGCAGTAACACACTCTGTCCTACCCTTCAAGGAAGCTTTAATTATTTAATGCCTGGGAAATTAAATAGATGGTCTTATTCATTTTGATATACTGCAGGCAGGTTTGATTTAGTAGGGAAGATATATCTGATTATTCTGCTGAGAAATTAAAATAGCTAACAGCAAAATTAATTAACTACTATACTAATGAACAAGTGGCTCTAAAATTAATCTGAAATTTGAAGGGGTGTATATGTGGATGGGTGCTTGAATGCACATCAGTTATGAGGTTAAGCCTCAAGTGAGATTGGTGCTTCTTTAATGTTTTTGATCAGTGGAAACTTCCCTTCCTTTGACTAATGGGAAGATAAGTCTCCTTCCCTTTGTACAAACCGAGTTCCCCGTGTCAGGTCTTTACATGAAGTGAATCAGCCTTTCTGTGCACAGCATCCAGAGTGACCCCACTCAAGTCAGCAAAATTAACTTAATACAAGTGAGACAGCAACCTAGAATCTCCAGTTCCACATCCCAAACAGGACTAAATGTGCACTCTGGACATGGATGCCCACTTTGTAAAGTGATGATGGCTTGAAAAATCAAAGCACTCCCATGCTTCTCTGTCACAATGGTTGCCTGAGACGAAAACAACCAAACAACAAGCCCCATTGGATCAGGACCAGATCCAGGCTTTGCCCTGTTGACAGTTACGTCCGGTAACAGAGATTTATGCAAGTAAAGGATCCAGGCCAACAACTTGGGTTTTGAGGAGGGCTGTGCTTGGAAACTGTCCAAGATGAACAAAGTTATACCAATACATAGCTACTGCAAATGAAGACAGAATGTTTAAGGAGAAAGACACATCAAGAAGCTAGGGTATTAGCAAATCTGTTATTTTGCTCCTCTTTTTGGTTACAAAGCTGCATTTCTGTCCTGTTCTTTGCAATAGTTGAAAAATGACCAATTTAATCTTGCGCTGGAAGCATGGGTTGGATTTTTCCAGTAAATTCCTCAGATTACAAAGGTTTTCTTTACCTCCCTGCAGGAACTGCCTCCCACACACTGCAGAGAAAACTTTGTTGCAGAAATAACAAAGAGAGCTGTTCTTACAGATTACTTGAATTTATGAAGGTCTTAATTGCTTTTTTTTAAGAGTTTACCAGGGAAGCAGTAACGGGGCATATTTGTCTCTGTGTAGTTTTTAATGAAACTCTTTCATTCAAAAGTAAGCAATTACAGTATGTGGGGGAGGAGTGCTTCTTACATATAGGGGTAGGGCTTTCTCGATAGACAAGAGAGATGCACAGCCCACTCTCCTGTAAACGTTGCAGATTTATTTTTCTCTATCAAATATCTATGCCAGACTGTTTCAGTGATTGATCAGAGACCTGAATGTTGAAGGCTGGGGAACATATACTCCCTTGAGGAAAGCAAAAGAGAGAATTTCTTTCTAGCTTATACTGATCCTATTGCAAACAGCAGCTGCCTGGGGTTTGTTTCACGTTCCGTTGAGGTTATGTGAGCACCTCAAGTTGCACCCAGAGGTGCTATACTGGCATGGAATCTTCTCCATAGAGAAAAATAATGGGTATTTCTGTTATATCTAGTATGGAGGACAGACAGACGAATGAATGCCAATCAATCACAGGAGCAGGTAATAAAGAGATTGTTCCATTTTACAATCATCTGTATTTCTTAGAGGCTTTAACCTTCACATAACCTTTTAGTCCTCTCTATATATGGACATCGTATCATAATGGCTCATATATATGTAAAATATTAGCAGTGAAATCAGAAAATGACAGGTGCATAAATGACTACAAGAAGTACAGGGATAGGTGGACAGGCAGGACAAATGTGAGCAAACATCTTTACTCAAAGCTGGGGTCAGCTTACTGTGCCATGCTTTCCACTTCTGCTTAAGAAACCCACCCAGGTTGCACATATCATGACACTGTAAGGCACCATGGCCTGACTATGGACATGACTTTCTTTGGTGTTTGTTACTAATATAGATTGTTTTTTTTTCCACTGTAGCTGCAGGTCACAACCTCACTTGGACATCTCCTGACAGACTGCTCTGGAAGGCACATTGCAGGGGAGACACCTGCATACAGAGATGCTACACAGACAATAAATGATCTAGAGATAAACAGAGCTCTTGCTTATCAAGGATTTCAGTCAGGGGTTGCATACAAGGGCTGAATTCACAGGCAGGTCCTGAGAAGCAAAAGTTGGTCATGGGCTGTGCTCTGCTGAGAATTGCCTATTGTTATGCTGTACCATGATGCTACGACTCTCTTTGAAGCCCATGAGAGCCAAGGAGTCAGCCCTTCTCTCAGGACAGAGCAGGTGGGAAGGCTTACCTGAATACAGGCTACAGATCTGCTGTGTCTTAGCAGGGATCATTTCATCTACCAGAGTTTCTGAAGGGGGTGCCAGACCCACATGCCTGCCTGCAAGGCTTGCAGAGCATCACTCAGGTGAGAGAAAGGAAGAGGACAGCTAACACACTCCCACACACCAGCACAGCACGTCCCAGAAACCTCTAAAGAAGTCACTGTCAATTTTCCCTCCCACAGTCCCCTGGATGGTGTGGGTACAAGAGTGTGGAAGAAGCTTTCAGAACTGTGACTGTTCCCCACTCCCAGGGGCTCACACAAAAGGTTAAGGACAAGGGAGAGAAGTGCGTGATAAGAGACATCCATTCCTTGCAGAATGCTCTCCTCTGCAGTCCAGTAAATATCCCTCTCACACTCCTCAAGACAGGGAGGATGTAACATTTGATTTAGTATAAAGCTGAATGAAGAGTTGCTGACAGCTTGCTCCAGCTTCCCACGAAACAATTCTGCTCCTAGTTGTAGGGCTATGCTGTGACCAGAGGTGAGGGATCTAAATTCAGAAAACAAGTGTCCCAGGAAGAGTCAAACGATGCTTTCACCATTGCCAGTTCAGAGACAGTCTTGCCATACTCCCTAGGAAGAGCTGCCTTGGGAGAGGTGAAGGGACCGCATTGGGAGTGAGAGGCTGGGTTAGGGATAGCATCTGGGCAAGGGAAGAGTGACTGGGCAATGGTGGAGGAAGGACATCTTCTGGCAGCTTAGCCACCACTGGAAACGAGGAATCTAACTGATCTCTGCTGCATCGCAGCACACAGCCCCTCGCGATGAGAAAGGAAGGAGGGAAACGTTTTCTCACTCATGCTTTTCATGTGCAGGAGGTGCCACAGTCAGCCTGGTGGGTAAGTTCAGACTTCTGGACAGGAAGGAAACCAGTCATCCTGATGCAAGTAGCCTATTTCATTGATGTGTGCTCCAGAGAGCTGCTGTTCATACACAAAAGACAGAGGCATTTTAGCAGAAGGGGATGGAAGAGGAGATAGCCTGCAGGCTACAGTCTGCACTTTCATCCAGAGCGCACTGGGAGTCATTCCATAAAAACCTTATTATATTGGTTTCAAACCCATCAGTGTTAATCAGAGCAGTGTTATGTGCCCTCACACATTATTCCCCATAGCTCACTTTTTCTCAAAATTTCCTTAATATTTTTTTTTTAGCATTAGTCCTTAAAGCTACATGCTTTAATGTCACTTAGCAAGCTGCGATTTCTCTTTTGCATCAAAAGAGTGTGGTAGAGAAACACCTATATACACTGGAGTCATCTGAAGTGGAGAATAAACAAGCTTGGCTAAAGGAGGAAAAATATTGCAAAAGCCTCATAATAGCCAAAATGGAGATTTATTAGTAAATGGAACCTTATTTCCCCCAAAGCTTTTCATCACAGAGTGGTTCAGTGTCACGGAACACCCTGCAGAAAGGGATCTGTAAGCTCTTGATTAATAGAGAAGATGGCATCACCCAAATGATGACTAGCCAAATAACAGCAGCACCTCAGCAGACTAATGACAAAATCAGAGCACATCCAGCTGTAGCTGGGTGGATTGAGCCTCCTGCACATACCAAGTGGAAGCTGTATGGGTTCAGCAGCAGCAGGCCCCCCAGCAACTCCACAAATGCTCAGAGTCTCACCATCACCTGGTGCATCTACCATAAAACCTGTGAGGACAGTAGGGAACTAAGACTAAAAGGTGCTTGCTAAATTGTGGGGAATTAATCTTTTCACACTAAAATGCAGCTGAAAAGAGAGGAACCCGGAAGCATTATATTCTGGGGTGAGGAATATTCCTACCATCTCCTATCTCTGTTATCAGCAGTTTGGTTTTCTATCACATGTGCATACACACACATACAGGAGGACCAGAGGTAGTTATGGGTGAAAAGCATCATGAATAGAACTGGTTAAAACCCCAAAGTGTGTCTAATAAGTGACACTTATTTTGATTTTTTTTTTAATTTTCCTTTTCTATTTGAAAAGTTGTTCAGTTTTACTACTTTAATTAAGCAGCTGGAGTCATGCATCAATGGATCTTGTGTGTGTATGAGCTTGGAATTTATCTGTATCCTAAATCTATTTTCTATGCATGAATAAATGTTGTATATCCTAACATCAATGTTAACAGGCCTATTTAACAATAAAGATAAGCAATTAAACGTAGAAGAAGACAAACTATATGCAATTTTTAGGTAATTTCCATTAGCAATACTTTATATTGGAGACAATGAAAGAGCTATGGAATCCTGCTGAAATGCAAAGCTTCATGTAAAATTCCACATTATTCGTGCACCTCATGTCTCCAAATCCTTGCAATTTTTAGAACATGCTGAGTACAATTTAATTAAGAATTTTCATGCAGGGAGTGTTGTCAGAGAGTATGCTTTTCTCTGCATGCAGTAGTTAATAGTAAAAAAACAAAAGAATTATAATCCAATAGCAAGTGGAAAATCTGCAGACAGACTCCTGCAAAGCCTCTGAGATGCCAATTAAAAAAGATTAAATAAAACAGAATGTAATTTTGAATTATTTCAGAAGCACATCCATAAATTACAAAGTGCTTTTCCCCTGCGAGAAAGTTGCAGAAGCTGCATGCCGAATGCAAGCACATTAAGACACCTTGCAAGGTACTGTCAAATAGGAAATATTGTTCTTGAAGAAAATAAAATATATTAAGCAAAACCACCACAACGATTTCATAGCAGAGGGAATTAAGCTGAAAGACAGTGTGTTGACGGTGCTAGCAACAGGAACATTATGCTGCCGTATAGCACAGGTCCAGCCTGGCCCTACCCTCCATCCCCAATTCTAACCAGTTATGCTTTGCAGGGTATGTTTGAGCCTCTCATGCTCGCTAAGAGCTAGGGTTTGAAAAATCAGCCTCTAATGTGTCCAAAACAGGGCTCACCCTTCAAAATTATTCAGCTGTGCTGCTGAGAGACAGAAAACAGAAAGACAAACAGGCAGACAAAAAGCAGAAAAGGCAGAGAGAAACATTTTCAGGACAAGCAAACTCAATTTTGTAACGTTGTGGTCTCAAGTGAGGTAAAAAAATTGAAGCAGAAGCTTTCCAGTGCTGTTGAAACAGAGAATTTTTGGCCACAAAACTGTAATTACTGATTTTTATCATCTTGGCATTGCAGCAAGTAGGGCAATGCCTATTTGTGGCATTTAAGCACTTTCATCTAATTCTAGGGCATCCCTGCTACAACTGACTTTAAATTTTTTATGTGGAAATTACATAACAGTTTGGCTACTGCAGGACCTTTTAGCAGGTGTCATTTCAAATTACTGGAGCATTCAGGTAGGAAAATAGTGATTGCAAGTCTACTTGTTGTCATTTTCAAACATACCAAAAATAATTTTCCTATAAAGCACATGTCTCACACCAATAAGACATGGGTGGCTGAGACACCCTGAGTTCTACTTATTCTTTGTGTGTTAACATTAATACCAATTGCTATAAAAATACAATGACTGGTACAACTGGTAAGTGCTACCATTACAGCCACACCACAGATTTGTCACCATTGCAGTGACAAAGATGTGCTTCCTTCTGCATCTGTTTCAGAAGGGGCACGTGAAAAATGCCAAAGTTCTTACCACACTGAATTCAGAGGTGACTTTTGATAGTTGATTGCACAGAGCAATCAGTGCAGCATTTCAGCAGGCTGAATGTCTTTCAAGTCTTTGATGTCTGTACATTTAGACACTGACATATCCAGAATTATCCAACTGACCCAGAATACTACAGTACAAAATGCAGAAGTACATCTGTATGGCAAATGTGCTTTGCTCTGTGATGGCAAATTTATGGTGCTATCTAAATGCTTGGCAATGATTTAATAAACTACATCACATAAAAAACATAAACCATACATCACAGATTAGTCCAGCTACAGATGACACAATTCAAAACAAAATCTAATACTGGATTGGTGTGAGGTTATAGTTTTCAGTGTTGGGATTTATAGAAGTGCATCTTTATTTCACATGCTGCCTTCCTATACAGTGTCCTAGATGTCTCCAAGAGATTTTTATTTAATGCATCAGTGAGGAATCCCAAATTATAAGCCATAATACCTCAAATCTAAAGGTTTAGAAGCATCATTAATTTAATATTGGATCTCAAATAGAAAGAAAGTAGATCCTAAAAACCCAAACTTCACTGATCCCTTAACATCTAAAGAGGGCTTATAACCAACACAAATGTAATACTGAATTTCAAACTGAGAAAGAAAAAATTAATTTGTAGTCTTGCTATAATTTCAGAGCAGAAATCTCAGGGGACTTCAGACCAGATATTCAGCTGTTATGAAGTGATGTTGTTTTATATGTGCACTATACTGTCCACTATGGAAATTTTCTAACACAAAGAAAGAGCTCAACTCATTGTGATATGAATAATTCAGTATATAAATCTGAAGGAGAATCTGCTGTGATGGAAAGGCAGATCAGGATTGTATTATTACTTGCTTTTCTTACAAGCAAGACTATTAGCTATGTAAATGTGTGAATTTAAGATCTTGTAATTGTTTGAATGCTCACTTCAGTGCCAGAAGAATAGGGAACCAGATTTCTAGCTTAAATCCATGCTGATCTGTTTTGATATTGTTATAACTGGATGTAATGCAGACAAGTGTGTAACCCACACATTTTGTTTGAAGTGGGGCAGGTAAGCCAAATCCTGGCTTCCCCCGAATGATCTGGCTCATGCAGAGGCAAATGAACACTGTACATCGACTTTCCTATTCTCTACCGTAATGACTTCAATTCTTAATCACCCCATCCAATTATCTTCCCTCCTAGTACTATGCAGTGGCACATTCAGAGTATGCAAATCTAGCTAAAGAACTGTATAGAAAATATATAGGTTTGCTCTTTTCTTCACAAGCAGGGAAACCTCTTTGACAGTGCTGCAATGTGCAGGATCCAGTGAGACACAACAACTTGATGCTTAGATGGTAATTGAAAGCATGAAGATAAAAGACCTCAATCATCAGTTCATCTTCAGTGGAGGTAGGCGGCTAACATCATCTGACAATTCACTTCAGAGATTTTTAATAGAGGAGCCTATTACACAGCTACCCCTTATAAGGTATTTATCTCTCTGTCATTACAGTAATGTCTCAGTGCTTCTGGAGTGTTAAAAACATATTTACATCCATAAACTGGTAAAGTAAGAAAGGACTCACTTTACATATAGAGACATAGTACACAGGTATGCTTGACACCCATAGTATAGAAGGAGTGTTGGCACCTGCAGTTTGGTAAATACCAAGTCCTTTGGAGCATCCATGCCTAAATTCCAAGCAGAAGTCTCACAGGAGACCTAGAAGGTGAGGGAGGACAGAGGACTGTCCAAGTTGTCCTAAGTTTCAGATGCCGTATCTCAATTATTTACCCATTCTCTGTCTGTTTCTGCTTTATTCCAACAAGCAAAATTCCTAGGAATACCTGATCTTCTGTGCTAGGTTCATCATAGTGCCTGGATAGCCTACTATCCCTTCCTTTACAGGGAAGTCATGTGAGGGAGGGTCCTATCACTATGTATTTCCAAATTCTAGCAGTCAGTCATCTAGGATTGTGCTGTGACTCTTTAACAGCTGCTTGCACAGCTTTCTTCTATGACTGCCTCCTTCAGACTTTTGGCCTCCCAGTATCCTGCAACAGTAAGGTCAGCAGTTTAACTACAAGCTCTGTGAGAATATATTTTACTTGTTTTAAACTGGCAGCACCATGACTACACTGGATGCACTCTGTTTCTTGTGCAAGAAAAAAAGTGGGCAGTTCTTTGCCACTGTATTTTGTTGGGGGTTTTTTTTTGTATCTAAAACTTTCAGACTGCTGTGATCTTAATGATTTTTGAAAGATACAAAAAAAGTTTCCTGGCAGTGGTAATTTGAGTGGAACTGTTACTAAAGATATGATCAAAAAAACCCCAAAAGTTAAAAAAAAAAAATAGGATCCGTGCTGCAAGTTATACAGTATACTCTGATCATATAGAAAACAAACTCTGAAACTAGAATTCTTCTGCAACTTTTTCTAACACAGTAAGTCTTTGATCTTCATTAAATACGCCTTATGACACCTCCCTAAGTTAAACAATATTCATATTTTGCAGACGTCCCAAGAAACCCTAAAACAAAACCTCATTACAGGAAGCATTTCTATAGGGAAAGCTCTTGAACACTTGGTTAGTTAATGAAGTGAGAACAGCTACTCGGGTGCAGTTAAGTGCATGCTCACTTCTGTCCTGAACTGTGACTTTCTCAATGACACAGATATCACTAAGACTCAGTGAACAGAAGCCCATTACCTCCTGCCAAGGTACTAGACTCTGGAATCCAACTCCTACTGAATTTCAATGTCCTGTTCCTTTAGCAAACTTTCAAACCCCTACCTTAAGCAAACGGTTGACCTTATGCTTTCACAAAATGGACTAAAGCTTGCTAGCGTGCTCCTCCCACATAAAATGTCTCTTGGATGAAGCTGAATACAAGTCAGATACCACACATGGTAAATTTTGGCACCTTTAGAAAATATAGACATTAAATGTCAACCACTCTAGAAAGCAACAAACGTCTGTTGTCTTGCTAGCCGGTAACAAGGAAGAAACTGCTAATTTGCATGATGTCATTACATCAGTCATCACAGTGGCTTCCAAATTACATGAATGCCTTAGAAGAGAGAGTTGGCAGCTTTCTTACACTGCGTCATCCTTGAGTCTCACACTGCATCTATCACACTAATAAGAAAATAGTCCAAGCTGGAAAAAATAATTGTACAGACCAGCACCAAATATATACTATTGATCTGCATAGCTGAGATTTGGCAAAACCCCAAGCTTCTTGTTCTCCTCACAATTTCAGGAGAGCAGCCCAGGGTTCAACACAATTTCTGACAGGAAGACACAGAAGCCATAAAGCCTGAGACTCTTCCAAAGGACCTGAAACAAAGCTTTCACCCCATTAGATTTATAGCTTGGAAAGCCATTACAGAATTATTTTCTCTCCAATAAATTAGACATCCTCTTTTAGCTTTCAGAATTGATCCATAGGGAGAATTCACATTGTCCAAATGCTGTGCCTGAACTTGAATGCTATTTTCAAAATACAATGCAAAGCAGTTGTGACAAGTGACCATTGAAAAAGGCCCTATGAAATTTTGCATAGATGAGTTAGACAGGAAAGATATCTCCAGACTTCTTTGAGCTGCACCAGCATTTCTGGCTAGCACATGCTCTCCTGCACCCCAACGTGGAGTCAAGATGCCAGAGCCAAAACAGTTGAGATGAAGGTATGGTATTTGCAACACACAGGCCTATTTGGCGTCCCAGGTCACATTTGTACCTTTTCTTAGACTCTAAAGGGCAATCTGTTGTGGTGTGATCCTCAGTCGCAATCTGCCTTCCTCTCTGTGTTGTCAACTCACCATCTGAGCAGCCCTGATGTGAAGCTGAAGGAAAGTCTGTACCTATTAACAGCCTGGCAGAAACCAGGCTGCATTTTGGACTTATGGAACCTATTAGTTTTCAAATCTCCCCCAGAGACTCTTTGTATTTATGATGCCACAAAGAAAACCCATGTGCTTGAGTAAAATTCAGACTCAACTATGTTTACATGACGGTGGAAGACAAGCAATTGAGCAAACAGTTTCGTTAAAATTTAGTTGCTCTGGCAACTATAATCACCAACATTTTTGTACAGAAAACATGTTTTTCATGATTATGATTAATATTTTTGTTTGTCATTTTAACCAAAGGGTTTAAGCAGAGGACATTTATCTTGTATGGCATTTAAACAAGATTCTGAGCAACGCTGGAAAGCAGATAGCTAGAAGAAAAATAATGTTGCCCAGTATAACCCTTTAATAACTCAAACCTAAGAGTTCATAGTCTGAGGCATGTGGCTCACTAACCTCCAATAAATATCTTGTGATGCTACAACACATCTTACTACTACAGAGCAACACCAAAAGGGATCTGATAAACACTTTTACTAATTCTACCTTCCTCTTGGAATATGAAAGGACCAGACTGGTGCCAGGTAAGACCTGCTCCCATACATGTAGACATTTCAGTCTTGTTTATTCATTTAATAAAATAATAGCTGCTCTCAGTATATAACTGTGACACTTAGAGTTTCTTTTACACCATTTTGTGTTTCCCTCCCCTGTTTTGTATCCTGTGGAAAATCCTAGGGTATAGATAACCCCTCAGATGAGCTCCCTTTTAAGACCCAGCTTTGATCTATACGTTGCCTTTAAGCTATCCACGAATGCCCTTCTCTGCTGCAGCCTCTTGGTGGCAATAGCATCAGGCAACATGTCCGAAAGTGTACCAAAGGCTCCATCTTCTTATGTTTTGTGCCAGGTAGAACTCCTCACTGGTAAGTCTGGAAGAAGAGTCGGTGTTAAGAGTCTGACTCTGTGCTTTACCCCAATGATGTATTCTCCNCAAATAAAAGATTAGTGTGTTCTCATGAATTCTGAAGACTTCTTAATTATGCAGTTGACTAAGACCCTTTGTATAGGTCCAAAGAAATTAAAGTTTTCTGGGTTTCTTTTGCTAGGCCCTCTTGCCGCCTTCTCCCACTTCCCTGGCACCAGCGCCTGCCTGTAACAATGCATGCACTATTCCAAAGGAGTGCCTCTGAGTGTGGATGAGGAAATCCAAAGCCCTCATCCACACATCCTGGGCAGTTGTGTCAGACGAGGACCCATATCCAGGTCAGAACAAGAAATCATTTTGCTTACTGAAGTGCAAAAAAACCCAATAGGTTCGTCAAGTCCAAAGCGCAAGCCCTCAGGTAACACCAGCCTGAAATGCTAACACACAGTGATGCTGACAAAGTGCATACCCAGTCACCGGAGTACATTCATTCCTATTTTGGAAATGGTTTGTTAGTTCCAGTGACCTCTGGCTGAGAGATTCAAGAGCTACATAAGATGCTGCAGCTATTACTGAAGCTCATGTATGTTACGGAGCAGCAACTACATTCTATCCTTTAATGATGGATGTAGTTATGTCTTAAACTACAATAACATGTCCTGACAGTCTAAAAGAACCTGAGACTCTCCCTACTCTTGTCAAAAATATTCCAATTGCCAGACCTGATCATTTTCCCTTGCTGCAATAGCCAACACAAGCTGAACCTGGTGCATGGGGAAGGGCTGAGATGTGTATAAGTGGGGTTGAGAAGGGCCTTTTAGCTCACAAATGCCTGTGCTTGAGAAATTATTTCATAGCACAGTAAGAGTTTAAATCTGTTGCCAGTGAACTCATCCCCTAGAAAATTTATCTTGTGGCTGTACAGTCACATTCATAATTTTTTCCTGCACCTTTAAAACAAAGTGCATTTGTGGACGGTAACAGTTTAGGATTTAAACACCTCACAAAGTTTACCAACCTATTTCAGGTGTGACATTTACACTTAGCTGAAACAGTGAATTGCTATTGATCAGAAAGCATTATCAGCTTTCCCAAAGAGAAATGAACACTCTGGCAACACATTTTTATCTCTGTAGCCCAGGGTATTACATACTGACATATAAATTGTAAAAATCATCTTAAGAGAAAATATAAGCTGAATTTTTTTATTTCTATTCTAGCAAGACAGTGAGATCATCAGTTGGTCAAGATTTATCAGCTAAGACATTTTTATTGGCATGTCTCTACTGATTTAGAATTTATTTTCATGTTATTTCATTAAATTGCATGCAGGAAACACTTTCTGCTTGTGAGGATAAAACAGTATATAAAACTTAGGCTATTTTTTTCTTTTTCTTTTTTTTTTTTCTAGTGACATTTAGGTTTTAAAAGCAGAAAATCCTAAAAACAACCCTATTTCCTTTCAATTGCATTATTTGTATGAGGACATCAAAGTAAAGATGACTGGTTTCAATTTGGTATACTGACAAATTTGCACCATTTCTAATTAGCATAGCACTGGTGCAGTGTGTCATTACTGGCTTCAGTTCATCTCTGCTAGGCACTCAGGATGGGGGTTTAGGTACCCATCTTTCAATCAGCTTTTAGATGGTTGGATTCATTTTGCGTCACAGCCAGGTATGATCTGCAACTTGCCAAAAATTTCTGGTTATTCGCACCAGCTCTTAATAGCAAAGTCAAGGGCATCAAACCCTTTCTGAGTGATATGGAAGAAATCCAGTGCTACAGTAGAAGGATTCGTCATTACTCTGCATTTACATCATCCTTTATGGACAATGATTATTTTCAACCAGGCAGGGCTGCAATGATCGCAACTCTATGTCACCACCCAAGACATCCTACCTAATAATTCCTATTCCAAGCTCAGGCTGAGCAAGACCATATCTTTAAAAAAAGTACCCAGTCTTGATTCAAAGATGGCAAATGCTATAAAATCTTGTCCCCTTCCTGTTGCAGGTTGTTCCAGTTCACGGTGACCCACATGTTTGTTGTGAACAGAATTTTTCTCAGTTCTAGACACCTACACACAGGCTAAACTCTTTTTATAGGCAGCGGAAAAAAATAGGCATTGACAAAGCACAGTTGGGCTGACCTATTTTAGATCAGCTGAAGAGTGGCCTATACAATTTCTTTTTCTCCTGTTTGGTAAAAGAGTTCAGGCACACCTCCACTGGCTTAGAATTTATTTTCATGTTATTTGTGTATGAGAGGTATATTTACCAGAAATATATTATCTCTATACCTAAACTCAAAGATACATATCCTCAAGCAGATTTCTGCTCTGTAGATATCTATGTCTGGAAATGTGAATCTCCCCCTTACCTTTACCTGGACCCTAATTTTATCTAAAGAAAAGTATTTTTGTTTCATGCCACAAGCACCTTATATGTTTTACACCACAACCTCATGTTCTCTCTGATGAGCTAAATCAAAGGAATTTCTAAATCTCACAGTATAATGCAGATTTTCAAGCCTTGAAGTGACACTGTTCTTGTTTTATGAAGCCCTCTCCAATTTTTCAGCACTGGCGATGGCCCTAGAAGGACCTTAGTGTGGTGCTGTACCTAAATTAATTATTTGGGTGGCTCATCTGCTTAGTTCAGGAGAATTGTCATACTGGCGTGACCATATTAATTTACAAGTGACTTTGTTATCTCTACATTGCCTTACACTGAACACCTTAGACATAAGCACAGTTGGATTTTAAAAAAAAGTTGTTCTGATTTTGATGTCTATCACCAAAAAGCAGGACAGCAATGAATTTAGCTTAATATATTAAATGGTGAAAAATAAAAAAGGAAAATGACAATAGGAAGACAAAATACCAGACATTTAATAAACCTTATAATGGATATATTTGTATTTGGAGTGTTCATGAAATATTTAGCAAGGGGAAAGACCTTACTAGCTATAGTCCAAATAGCACATGCAGTCATATTACCTGGAACACACATTATGTTGTAAAACTTCCCAATAACTAAATCTGTAAACCTATCCATATCAATAAAATTGCTCACAGCTATATGATTTGTGTTTATATAGCAGCTGGTATTTCAACTCTGTAAAATAATTACTTGTTTGCCTTAAAATGACTCACGTACACTATTAAGGTTCACAAGAATGCTAAGGTAAATTTGTCTGCCTTCAGTGGGTGAGTTATGTATACATAAGTTTATATATATACATATATATATATTGTTCTTAGCATCAGAGGGAGAAAATTCATACCCTGGTAAACTTGATGACTAGGGAATTTGCAGCTCTCCAAACACGCACATGCCACTAGCAGATGAAATTACGTGGAGGGTTGCAGCTGCTGCTTAATTAGCAGGATGATAAATCTCTTGGGGATGTTTGCCCTCTGCGTGACAAAGCAGCAGAGGCGGTGCAGTGGCTGGGAAGAGAGTCAGTCCATTCTGTTAGTATTTAAATCACTGCTGTCTTCTCAAACTCTTACTAATGCTTCAATCCTGACTCTTGACCTGGAGCGTCACAAACCACACCAGAGAGCAGAGCAAGGGAAAAGGGAAAAGCTGCAGTACGCTTAAGTCAGCTCATTTTGAGTTGAGCCTAAAGAATTGGCAGAATTGGACTAACAAGATTTTTTATTTCCCCCCTGGCTCAACTCTTCATACCTTTACATATTTATTTTACTGTGCAGCTAAGAGAGAGAAATGAGTGCTCCAGATCTCCTACCTGCATTAGCACAAACTCAGTGAGTGCTTAGATCTCATCCTGCAGAGGCCTGGCTGCTACAGAGTAGACAGGATGTTAAAACACTCAAAAGTGTTTCACTGCAGTATTTATACTTGAGTCTCTTATCAGTATTTCTTTTGATTCATGTATTTTGCTATGCATTAACAACATGGGGTTCTCCTTGCCTTATTTCTTTAGAAATCATTATTACCTATACAACCATTTCCTTCCTTTTTAACTTTTCTAGGTCATTTAGTCATTGGACAAGATTTGCTTCTCATCTCTGTGTAATGAATGTCATTTCCTTGTGAAGAAACTTTCCCTCCTCATAATGCGGATGCCCTTGTCAGCACAATTCATTCTTAATGACAACCTGAAACAAGAGGGTACAGAGAAAGACAGCTGAGCTTTGTAGCAGGCTGAAAGGCTAATAATTAGTGGGTCCTGCATTCAGTGGTTTCTCAGGAAACATTGTGCTGCAACAGCTTAGATGCTTGCATGGGAAGAAATTAGAAGAAATTCCTGTCTGACTGAATTTCAATGGAACAAACAATTTGGGGTAGGGCTTAAGCAATTTCAGAGAGGATCTTAACTTGTATCTTTATTGGTTCATGCTTGATATCCAGATTTTTTTTTAATAAAACAACAGGTAAGTAGATTTTTTCTGTTTTGAGACATCACCAAGGCCATTAAATGGACTGCACCATAGAATTTCTTTCCTATTATGTCTAACTGAATGGTTTCTCTTCTTGTTTTATGACCTCCAGCTTCTTCAAGGCCAAAGATAGATAAACTGCTTATGAACAGTTTAGGGATTAGTGCAAATGTGGCTGAAAGCTAAAGCTAACACCCATGCCATTACTTTTCTCAAAGGTACAATGCAATACAGGCTTTTTTTTTTTTCCTAGCCACCAGCAATAAAGAAATATGTTACACTGGCAGAAACAGTCACTCATTTTATATCTGTAGAACAGAGAGACAACGTAATATATAGCATCACGCACATGTCCTCCTGTTGAGGATAATCCTGGCTCACTCCCCTACAAATCAATGTGAACGTTAGGCTGGTAGGGTAGCCCTTTTCAGAGATTAAATAATCTAGATATGGAGGGAGAGCTGAGTGAGCAGTTTACAAGTCATAATTAATCTGACAAACAGCAAGTCTTTCTGTTCCCCTTAGAGTAAGGAGCAACTTGTATTGCAAATGTGAACTGGAGGGAAACTTCCTCCATTGCTCTGCTTTCTCCACAGAAGAGGAAGGAAGTTCTGTTCCCATGACAACTTGGCTCTTCTGTTCACCTTGATGGTACAGAGAGCTTTAGCTCCATGTCATTATTGTCGTCAGCTGATGAAATCATCAGCCTGCCCCTCTATTTTGGAAACTCGCAGAAAGCCCTGAAAGAACTATTTACTCTCACTCGTATCTTTGCATTGGTGTGTAAACCACATGATATCCTTTAGCCCTTTCTCACTTTTTGATGAGTGCTGGAGAAGTTTCATTTCACAGCTCTGTAACACCCAAACCAGAATTTAAACCAGCAATGCAAGGTGGTTGTGTTGGAAGCTCTCTACCAATGCACAAAACCACCTAACAGGATAGCAGCCTTATCTGTCCCAAGTGGTGTCAATGGAAATTTTGACTGCAAGACAACGAAAGGAGGGAACTTACCTATCTGCAGATCACGAGTCATTTTTAAACCTCTGAGTTATTGTTAAAGCTGGTGGTGCTTCCTTGACTCTAGGGCATGAGCTAAGACAACTGGGGGTGGCTGTGGAGCTGCTAATAGCTGCCACTTATTGAAAATGAGTGAGTGACATATCCATGAGGCAAGATGAGGTAATGCCAGACAGATGCAAGGGATCACTTCATGAATAATGTAATTTCATCCCTCTGCACACAGAGTTAAAATGCTTCTAATTGTTACTGCACAGATGGGACCAAGATTCTCTGTGGTTGGTTTGCTGCTCCCTGGAGAGGCAGAGCTCCATTAGAGAGGTATGCAAGCCTAATAAAAAAAGCATTGATGGATGTTAAAAGAAAATATGTTTTTTTGCTTTCCTTATATTGTAGTCTCCCAACTGACGGGTTAGGCAGCAAAAAATGTAGAGTAATGAAGAAACATTTACCAGAAATGTGCTGCAGTATTTCTAAGGACACCAGCAGGTGCTGCTGAATAATTAATTTTTAATGTATTCATTCTAGTTTACTGCTAACACTGACAGCCATTAGCAACATAAATAACAGTAGATTCTCTTTTGTGGCCCAATCTCTTGCCAATGTTAATTTTAAAAAGACTAGGACAAAATATTCTCCATAGAAAGAGGAAACACATATATTTCATATTCAAATGTAAATACACACATACACACACAGTGATTTTTTTCAGGGATTGATGTTGCACTGTCAGAGAAAAACAGACTAGAAAGCTTAAAACCCCTTTGTCCTCTCTGACCTCTGATTTTCACTTAAAAGGCATATCTTCCTACTTGCCATCTCTTGAGATAAAGGATTATGGCATGTATTGTGTAGCATGGAATAACTGCTAAGCAAGTTTGTTGAAACAAAATTATTAAAGCTCTTCAGAGAAAATAAGTGCGTAAGATAGCTGTCAATATATCAATCCCTGTCGGTGCATGTACAATAACACAGAGTCTTTAAACTAGAAAATCAGCTGATGAATATTTGGCTATTTACTGAAGCCAAGAGTGTGATCTTGATTTATTCCACTGCTAAATCATGGATATTTTTCCTTCCAGTTAAACAAAGAGGGTAAATATGATGCTACAGGAGCACACAGTGATGTATGATGAAAAGCCATGGTGCAGAGCAGGTCAGTAACCTGTCACTGGGCTGTCTGAAGCCTGACAAGAGCATGGCATGTCCTCAGAGTGGCTACACTCTCCTGGATTCAAATCTGTCTAAGCTTCTGCAAATGTACATTTAAGCATTTCATGAGCGCATATTTACTTGATGGACCACAAATCACAAACTGTCCAGGTCTAGCCTTTGACTACAGATTGACTAAGACCTTTTTTATATGGATCTTTGCTTAGAAAAGGAAGTAACTACCATTAATCACAGCTAAACCACAGAAAGACTCTTTCTGAGTCTTCAATCAAAATGAAGACTGGGATTCTCACAATAGTAGCAACAATGAGCATTCAGAGGAGTTTGGCTCTCCACCAGGCTAGGAACACAAGGACCTGAATTTGCCTTGTTGTCCCTGCCCTGACAGGAAATACATGACATGGCCTATAGCACAAAGAAGACTAAAGGATTTCAGAACAGTCCAATAAATTTGACCTTGGTCTTATCCAAGCACTCAGTCCTTCTCAAAGCCCCCCTTTTTTTTTTTTATATCCACCAAAAGACCTAGTGTGACCTGTTAGGGAAGAACATGGTCCCAGAGCCAAGTACCAGATGTGAGCACTGTCTATGTTTGAGACCTCTCTTTCTCTCCTATACAAGATCCATGGGTATGATGGCTGTCTGCTGGGATTGACTCATAGAAGAGTTTGGGTTGGAAAGAACTTTTAA
The DNA here is from genome assembly GCA_013399075.1 of Chloroceryle aenea. NCBI lineage: Eukaryota > Metazoa > Chordata > Aves > Coraciiformes > Cerylidae > Chloroceryle > Chloroceryle aenea. The sequence continues at coordinate 463,024 of VWZY01004560.1, forward strand.
AGGTCATCAAGTGCAACCCCCCTGCAGTGAGCAGGGACATCTGCAACCAGAGCAGGTTGCTCAGAGCCCAGTCCAACCTTACCTCTATCATTTCCAGGGATGGGTCATCTACCACCTCTCTGGGCAACCTGGGCCAGTGTTTCACCACTCTTATTGTAAAAAAATTCTTCCTTATATCTAGACTAAATCTACGCTCGTTTAGTTTAAAACTATACCACCCTTAGCAATGGATTTATTCTTTCTTATTGCTTGTAAGCACATTCAGAGAACCTGCCAAGGGTGTTTTGTTGGTGTGATTAAATGGTATGTCCTAACATTGCTTTCTGCTTTCTTCCAATAGGAAGCACAATACAAAATGTTTGGCTTCAACTGAGAAAAATCTGGTAAGTTGAAGTAAAAATATTTACACAAATCCCATGGGAAGGCATCAGCTTTCATAAGCCCTTGGTGGCAGTAAACTGCAGAAACAAGACCATGTAGGACATTCTTTTAAATGTATTGGGAGAAAGGCATTTCTTCTCCCAGTACAAGGGCTGAGCATCTCCTAGATTACACTGACCAAGACCTAACAATAAATGCACCAGTATGTTTCAAACAAGCCTGTAAAAGACTACAAGACAGAGCATTGGAAGTGCTTGCACCACAAACTATCTACCAGACAAGCAGAACTCAAAAAAGCTGCCAGAGAATATTAGAAAAGAGAAAGGAAGACAACCTTCAGACCCAGCTGAAATGGTTGACTTTACAACAGTCAAGGGAAAACAGTCCCACTGAAGAGCTACAGTTTGATGTTTAGTGTGCACATCAACAGTGCTGCAAAATTAGAAAGGTCCTTAATCAAACGTCAAAGGGCATTCATGCAGTCTCCTGATAATAATACAGTCCAAGGAGTGTAAAGTTCTTCCAAAGCAAAGTGCTTCCATGTTTAAAATTGTTGAAAGTGGTCTTGAAAGTGCTGGTGACCCATCTCTCTCTTCAGCCTGAGAGAGAAGGAAGAAATTTATAAAGCAATATGCAGGGACCTTCCCCCTAGGCTTTTAAGGTGAATTTGAAAGCAGTCATCCTAGTGATGGCCTGCATGCCAGAAACAACTCCCACAGCAGACTTAGAGAAGCTGTAGATCTATCTCCCACAGAGGAAGAAAAGAAGAAAATACAAATGTTCAGGGAGGTTCATTTTGGGTTTTGTGTAAGTGAATAAACATACAGGAACAGAGGTTCCCACACAGGGAGCAGGCAGTGCTGGCAAACTGAGGAGTTCAATGAGCATGTGCTGCTTTTTATACCCCAGATGCCTCTTACCAAAAATTTGTCCCAGAAGGAGCAGGCAGGCTTTGTAGAAAGGTGAAAGAGCTCAAAGGAGGGCAGAGTGTAAGAAAACTGAGCTGAAAACAAAGCTCCCAGGACTTGTGTGTCTGACAAACTTCAGCGTTAAGATACAGTCAGCATATGAAAATGTGGATCTGTTGCCATCTGTGCCACACCACATAGACAAATGTGCAACCTGATAAATACAAGTCTGCCAGAGAAGAAGTTGCTGTGCACTTTGGAGACCTTTGGTCTCCTGTGGCTGTGTGTTCAGTGCTTTAAAAGAGTGGTTCAAAACAGCAAGACCATGTGAGGGAGAAGGAAGAAAAAAATCATATTAAAAAAAAAAAAAATCCCTTTTTCGTTTCTTTCCTTGTTGATAAGGCAGAGACCATTTCCCTGGGACTGTGGAACCATACAAAGGGCTGAGTGATGTTTGCCAGAATTGCTTCAACTGCAGCTACAGCTGAACTCAAACAACACTTTTAGCTGAGAAGGACTTTCTTGTGGAGGAATGGGCATGGGTGGAAGAGAAAAAGGAGTGGGAAATTAAATGTTTCTGTTTTCGGACTTCTTGACAAATAATTTAGTTTCACAGTTTGCCTATTTGCCTAAGTTTAGAATTTGAAGGACCTCAGTAATGACAACCAAACAGAATACCAGGAGATAGAACCAGGAGAATATTTTTGAATATTACTGTTTTTCTTTTATCAAGAAAATAATATAAACTCACAAGGAGGAAGAAATTAGGGTACAATGAGGGCAGCAGGTAGGGTGACTTCATTTGGGCTCCACAAAGCAAACACTGTTTTCATGCCTTCTTACTACCAGTGTGTTGGCATTTTTAGGATACAAAATTCTAGCGTCCTGCCCTTGTTGTATGCAAAGCATATTAACAGAGCCCTTAGATATAATCCTAAAATTCAAAAGCAGGGCTTTCTTCCCATTTTATAATCTCAAATGGAAACATATAAATGGAGTAGAAGGAAAGAAAATTTAAAAATTGAAATGTGAAATGCTGGTACAGAAAGAGACACTACAGTTAGAAAGACCATGTTATTTGAAAGACATATTCAGGATGCTGCCTCCAATTCATGCTTATCTTTCCAGGCAGATTTTAACAATATTTACTTATATAACTCTCCTCCCTTAGGGCTCCGGATGCACTGCCGATTCATTTGAGACCAAGGTTCACTGAGCATTAGATAGACACAGATAATGAGAAAGAAAGTTAAATTGAGCCTAATGATAAGTTGGGGATGACACATGTTGAAAACCAGTGCTGCTGCTGCCTGACGCCTCTGGAGAGGCACACCACTCGACTGAGGGTATCATCTCTGAGACATAAAGATGTGACAGCGTAACAAATTCCCCTTTCATCAGATTAGGACTATCCGTCCAGGGTAAACTCTGCCCAGGAAACCTGCTGCCACCAGCCTCAAACTCTCTGCCTTGTATTCCAGGCCATTAGCAAGGGATTTTCAGTGTGCAGCATTGATGACTATATTCAACTTGGGCTGAATGTGACAAATGCTTCCTAAAGACAAGGAAGGCTTGTGGGGAACTGCACAGCACTGGGCAGGGTATTACACAAGTCACACTGCAACAAGAGGTGTTGCAGGTTTACCAAATCCCACAGTCTTGATCTCATTTAAAGAGAGCCTTTGCAAAATCCCAGTGAAGGAATCAGAAGGTTTTCTATTATCTTTACAGTGCCGTATCAATTGGCTCCAGAGGATTTAGATGAATGCAGGTGAACAAGGCAGTTAAAAACCTCACCTGTATATAGTAAAGTCAGTGAAAGCAAAGTCTATCACCCTGATCCAATATGCTCAGCAAGGTAATTTAAGAAGGAAGAACTGACTTCTAAGTCTTGTATCAGCAGCTGAAAGAGGATGAAAACTAATTTCAACTTTGTTTCTTTATTCCTGTTTCCAGGTTAGGTATTGCCTATTAATAAAGGTGACAACAACAACAAAAAATCTTTAGACTTAGAAAAACACAGTTCTTTATCTTAAGAAGTTGTTTCCCAAAGCTACCTCTAGATTAGGGAGGCAAACACTTCTGGCTTCATCCATTATAACAAGACACTCTCTGGGAGCAATTCAAAGCAATTAAAACCCAGCTCTGATCTGCTGTTGACTATAATAGGAATTTAGGAGGTGAGCTTTTGAAAATATCCTCCTCAGACCTCATCTGGTTGGAGTACATTGTTGATTAGACTGTGAAATGGAAGGGATGAACAGAAAATTTTCCCTCATAGAGGTGCCACAAATGTTCTTGTATTCTTAGCGGGGGGAAAAGGAGGGAGAAATAGAAACCAAAGCCAAAACAAAATCACCACCACCAACAAACACAACAGAGTAAAATATTCACAGCATTGGAGGTATTATATGTAGTGCTTGCCTACTTATCTCTAGGGATTATCATCTCCTTCAGAAGAAGGAATAGACATTCAAATCAGCTGTAAACAGATTATTCTTCTTAAAGATTTATATCATCACTACACTTGGGTGCTCCATCTTTGATTATAATTAATGTAGCCACTATAAAACCAAAGCATAAAAGAATCTGAGGCATACACACACAAAAAAAGTTTATTTTTTAAACAGACAAACCAGACAAAGAGAGGGAGAAGAAACAAAGATGAAGAGTGCAAGGTTGCACCACAGGCCAGTGAGGGAGGAGAGCAAAGGTCTCCAGCACCAGCTCAGCACCTTGTCTAACATTCTATATGCTGCCTCTCTCAATGAAATCCAGAATGAACAAGAATGGTAATGGCAAGAACGGAATTGTCAAGAATGCTCCCAGGAAATGCTGTATTAAATAAAATTACTAATATTTGTCCTAGAGCATTGCCATTGAGGCTGAAGTGTCCTGGAAATCAGGTCTGGAAGACAGAGTAGGGGCAATGTAGAAGCCTTCATCCACATAACTCAGAAAATCTATTTCAAAGGATTGTATTTTCATAGTCCAGCAAACCAGGCAAACAGTAGTTCAACAGTAGCCACACTCAGAAATAAAAACCGAAAAAGAAGTAAGGAGCAGAAAGAGACAGAGAAGCTTTTAACCTCAGTTTCTCCCAAGTCTGATAGTACACAAACCTGCGTGGCAGAAACAGCTTTGTTTTCCCAATCTTTTCATTTACAAACCCCAACAGATGACTTTGAGAGATGACTTTGGACCAGACAGCTAGGAATTAAAGGCTCGACAAATGGCTACTTTTCAAAAGCCTCCAACATTCCTCCCTCCCAAACCTGAATGAAAACAAAGGGGAACTGGGCTCCTAACAGCTTGAAAATTTTACCCAAAGACAGGAGATACAAATAGAGTCAGCAGGCTGATGAGTCATTTGAGTCAGCAAGCCTTCACACAGAGAAAATTAGATGTCAGCAAAGTCATAGTTTTCAATATACACTGGCTTAAAATTACATATTAGCCTCAAAAACTAAAAAAAACACCTTCTTTTCCTGAATAAGCAATAGGTGTCACTGTATAAATAGCCAAAGCCTTTTGAAAATGCAAAAACGTGAATAGAGTAGATAAGAGTAATTAACTTATGTCAGATCTGTAACAGCATTCAGATGAGTATTAGCTTCAACTTTACTTCAGTCAAACATTCCCCCAGATAAGTCAGTTAATGGTTGAATTAGGGAAATAAAAATTGGAAAATGAGAGTAAGAGCAATAAAGGCAGCAGACAGCTCCTCAGAAGGAAGAGACAAGAGAGCACATGAATGAAGGGAACACATTCATCCGCAGTCAGGGAAGACAAAGCAGTCAAACAAGAACACTTGGACAGCCAAATCATACAAAGCAGGGAACAGACAAAAGGTGAGGAAATTCAGAATAATATGCCTGAGCAAAATATGTGATACAAAGAAACAGAAAGCACATATATTCATGCAAGGCGGCATGTCACAGCAATTGTCTACCATTATGTACAGTAATTTCTTCCCTGAAGAAAAGATTAAGTCAACATAGATATGAAATAAGAATTTAGCAGCTGGCTCAGACAATAAATACCTGACAAAGAAGTGGTTATAAAGTAAATTAGAAATACCTTACTAGTAAATTACATAGCTCACTCAAATACACAAAGGAATGCCAAACATTACATAAGAGTCACCACTACATGTATTTGTCAAGTAGATGTACAATTTGGCATCGACTTGTTCAAGAAAATATAGAATTTGGGCAAAATAAAGACAGCTTATAATGCTACAAGGGGATTCACTGGGACAAGCCCACAGTGGGTAGGGATGTAAAACATGAAAATCCCATTATCATATGATGGCACCCACCTTCATTTTTTAACTCTTAAACACTTTGATGTCTGGCTTGCAACTGCCACCCTCTCACATGCTGTTTTATGCCAAACTTACTGGGACCATACCTTGCTGTTATATCAGATGTCAAAGCATCATGGTGCCCAGTTCCCGGGAGGAATTAATGTCCCTAAACTGGCTGGCTTTCTATGGGAGAAAGGGATGATTCCCATGCCCAGGTGAAAAGATGCACTGCCCTTCGAATTGATAATGCTTGCCCAAAATGTGCTGGCACCATCCAGCTAATTATCAAAGGTAATGACCATATCTAGCAAGCATCAGCTCTGTTATCCAAGATGAAGTATTTAGCTGTGGAAGAGCAGCTTGCAACATCCCCACAGGGGACTGACACAGAGTCCAGAACACATTGGAGAGTCCAGCTATTCAAAAGTACAGGAGTGTGACCCCAATGCAGAAAATTATCTCAGTCTTGATAAAATGGGTGCCCTTCAGCTTTTATTAAAGCTGTTTTACTTTGTCATGTTTAAAACTGGCAATATCTACAAATAGCTGCTATGTGACTAACAGAATTTCATACTAATAACTGCATCAGCAGAAGAAGAGTTCTGGCAATTATTGATCCATACAGATGTGATCAACAAGACATTTTGCATTGCTCAAATGAAACACATCTGAATAACCTAGACAATTAATCAGAAATAATTATTTGAATCAGAGCAAACAGATAATCAGGAAAAAAATGGAAATCATAAATTACTGAAAGTAAATGAATAGCAAACAGTGAGAAAAATTTATCATAGGCAGAGGTAGCTGAGTGGTGAATTGGATCTTGAAGGAAATGTACAGAAACAGGTGGTTTTGAGGATCCTTCTCACAGACATCTGATGACAAATTGATAAATAAGAATCTGATTTTTCTAATTGTACACATCCAACACCCACGTGTTATTCTATCTAGTCTGCTGTCAGCACGATTTTCAACACCTTTTTCACTTAGTCTGAGGAAACGACTACAATGGAAAGGTTAGCTGCAAGTGGTACGAGTTGGGTGTCAGCTCTCAAGCTTACATTCACACACGATCAGTTACAAGTGTCAGTAGATTTGTCATCTAAACAGAAATTCCTGGGCTTCATGACACACTCCACTTAGCCCTCTATGAATACAAAATCAGTACTTAAATGGTTCAGTCTCAAAAAGCAATAAAATCTATAGGTAGTGCTAGAGATGATGGACAGTTTTTCACATGTGATAATTTACTCAAAGTGTATATCAAACCACAATCTGTGCTACCACAATATGATAAACCAGCCAGGAATTAGAAACTTTACCGAAGAGTTTATTTTTCTGGATCACCATTATCATTATTTATTAGAACTACTGAAACCTCTGATGGCAACTCTAAAATACGCTCATTTTTCAGCATTTCAGATATGTTATGTAAAGGATTTATTAATATTATGTAACCATTTTAATGGTGCAATATGATGGAAAAAAACCAGCACACAGTCCCCCCAAGTAAAAAATGAGGAGAAGAAAAAAACCCACAACCCACCACATTTTACTATCTGATTTCAGGTATGCCATTAGTTTCCACAGCCAACCTTACTTATGTACTTCCAACCAGCTTGACAGGACTGTCTCTAGGAGAAAACTATGTTTGCTAAGAATTTTATTTCTCAGCTAAGCCTTCCAGAGAAGTTTCTGCTTTTCCTTTTCACTTTTCCATGAAACTGATCCTTGCTCACTAGCACTCTTGAGAAGACCCACACAGCTAGGAAAGCAGCACATTACCAAAGAGTCATGTGAAAGAACTTGGACTTCACAGCACACTGCTTCTTGCTCAGGCAGTCGCTCTGCTGGCAGCATTGGTACCCAGATTCATATGTTACGGTCTGTGCCAAAAAGTAACCTCTTCCCTGTGACGCTATAACTCACCTCTGCATGTCACAGCTGTAACCATATTCCCAAGCTAATCACCTATTCTACACAGAATAGTTAAATACAATTGTATAAAAAGGGCTAATACATATTAAAATACATTTTTTCTTTCTGTTTAGCTGTTGCCAAAATAAGTCGTACATGGGAGTCCCATTTTAGAAGACATAAATGGACACAGTAAGCTTTAGTAAAGCCAAAAGTTGATAAAATAAGTGGAAAAACAGTGTAATTACACTGTGTTGAGGAAAACAATTGTAATGCCTGCTACATTTTAAATAGCACTTGTTATCTCCAGAACTCAGAGAGCTCAATATCACAATATTGATATCAGCTGTTACATCGTCAGAAGCCCATTACCAGATGGCAGTAGGAAGGGAATGTGCCTTACTCAGCACCCTGTAGTAGGTTATTAGCAGAGCTGTGAATAGAAGCAGATCCAAAGTGTCCTACTCAAAAACTGTACTCTGTTGGCTGCCCAGCAGCTCACAGATCTAAGATTCATAATTCTGTTTTATCCTTCAATAAACAGAAGCTTTATCCCAGGATTACTGAGCACTATGATAGTAATTAAGAGAGGGTTTCTTTAAAGGACAAACATAAATAAGGCACCTGTTAGCTTGCAATAGATGCTGAATGCCTGATTGCTCTCTTTGCCTTTGCAAATCTCTTCCGATCCCACAAGCAATGGGATTAATGGTGATATTTTGCAGCTGGGAAACAGATTACAAAGCAGAACATGCCCAAAGTCACAGAGTCTCTGACCTTACCTGGGGAGAAATCACAGGCCTAGGAAAAGCATCCCCTGCTTTACAGTTAGACAACACCCCGCTCCATTAATTTCATGCACTTTTTCCAATTCATTAACTAAAAGTGAGTCATGACCAAGAATTAAAAATAAATACCTTGCACTGCTGCTTTTCTGGTTCTAATAGCAGTCCTTTCCCAAAGGACAAAACATTATGAGATTAAAATTATACGCAGAGATAATATGCCAAGAGTCTGGGGCCAGGCCAGGTTATAAAGAGTGTACAGCACCATGGAAACTCTTAGCAGTTTAGTATAATGCCACTTTTTAGCATCAACTGCTGTAAAGATAGCAATCTGACAAGATGACAAATTCTGTTGAAATTAAGATATTATAAAAGGGAGCTCTTAAGCAGCATGATTAAGACATTTAATGTGAACATAATATATGTGCATGTACAAACAGGCATATACATTGTCCAAAACCTTTAGCTTGAAGATAAAAGCTGAGTAATGCCAGATGGAAACATGGTCCACAGTGTGGTTCTGCAAAACTGCTGTATTCTCAGTCCACCTTACTCCTTGAAAAAAAGCAAATCTCTCTGAGTTGCAAGCTGCTCCAGTAAAGATGTCTTGTGTCATTTGACAATCTTGAAAGATGCAGTAGTGGTTCCTGTTCATCTGTCTGGATAATATACACTGTACCAGCCATCACAAGTCTGTTCCTTTGGTTGCCTCTTGGCTCTGCCCCAGAAGCTCACCACCTGTATCCTCCTGCCTTCTCCCCACACCAGCTCCCCAGGAAACTCCTATGATGAGTAAGTGAATTGTCACAAGGTCCTTCCTTTGTGTACCACGCAGGAGTGCAGAGGTCGGGCTCTCACCCCACGGTTTTACACAGGTATTACAGCTCATCCTTATTTGAGGGATTAAAGGTAGCCCAATGTACACCCTTGAGCTCTGAACAAAGCCTCTGCTCTGTCAACCTCAGAATTCCAAAATCAGTTAAACAAGAAAACAATTTCTACTTCTGATCAAAAATAGTCATATACTATAAGTGCTTTCTGGTCAGCAGATGGCAAACTGTACCATGGTAGGATCTCATTATTCCAGTGGATAACTACAGGCAGATTAACACTGTCACATGTGACACAAAAGCTGCCTGGAGGAGTAGTGCTTATGAAACAAGGGAGGAGATGTTTCTCCATGGTACTGCCTGGCTTTCAGTCAGGAGTATTGCACTTAAAAATCTGGGTGCTTTGCTTAAAGGGAGACAAATTAAAGACTTCAAGCAGAGAAACAAAGTACCTGTAAAAGGTGTAGCAATGTCAAGGATTGATGATTTTCAGCAGAGGAGAGGAAGACTGAGAGGATGACATTAACAATTTACTAATGGACAAAAAGACAACTTCGAGATGACCAGGATAAAGCATGATTACTAGTGCTCATTAGCACTGAAGATAAAGCAACTAGTAATGAGCTTAAACTGCAGTTCCGAAAATTTCGGTTAAAGAAGAGAAAAAAAAAAAAAACAACAACATTACAATAAGCAGCTAGCTTTTCTAGCTTGAGAGTCGATCACTTTGGATAATAGAGGGGAAGGTGAATCTCAGTCATTACAATCTCCTAGGGTTTGATCTCTGCAAACAAACACACCTTAAATTGCAGCATTGTTCCAGGCAGGAATTGGGACTTTTTGGTCAAAGAATAAACAGCTGAAGGAGATGTAATGTTAGTGTTCAAATGCAGAAAAAAACAACTGCATCAAACAAGAGGACAACAGGTTCTTCAAGTCCAGAGCTTGTAAGACTTAAGAAGCAATAAGCTTACATTACAACAAAGGAGATTTGGAGTAGTGATTATAAGAAATAACTTCCTAATCATTAAAATAATAAACCACTAGAATAGATTTAGCAGAGGTGACTGTGGAGACTGCCTCCCTCAGCAGAATTTCTAAAGCAAAAAAAATGAAATATTTCTTTACATATTTCAGCTCTGACTTACTCAGACCTTGGCACAGCAGAAAGGACTAGATAGCCTCTTCAAGTTCCTTTCCTGATATTAGCTATACTTTTTTAAGAAAGCTTTTCGATTGCAGTACTTGCTATCAAGTGCAAAGATAATGATTTATAGCCCTTGCATATCCATCATCACACCCACAAAGAAACCAACAACCAAGCCATGAACAAACCAAGGCACTGTCTCAGCAGCACAGGCAAGCATGGCAGCCCAGCTTGGCTAGCAGCACGCTTGGAGGAAACTTCCTGCTTCTACTGACCAGTGCTCCTAGAGTTATCTTGTGAATTAAGATGCACCTGTATAAACTGTTCTTTTTGTGCTGGGTTCAGACAAGCACAGAATTTGGCAAGGCAATTAGCACTAATAAGTGAGTTTCTGACACTGTCGTTCTTGGCCACATAGGTGATGATTTGTTTCTTACCTTGCACTCCTTCCTTGCTCAACTTCATTAGGGAAGGGCATGATGGTGGGTTATTAAAACATATTACTTTGATGCATGTTGCAAAGAGATGCCCGACAGCTGTGCTCCTCTAGCTAAATGAGTAGCCTGTTAGCTACTTCCATCTTCTGTGGAGACTGCTACTCCAACAAGGTTGGAAGACCTTCACGGTGATAATAGAATAGATAATAGAATTATTGCAACTTTTCAAGAGGAGGGGGAGGCAATGCTATTCCTAGCTTTGTCACCCCTACTCATCACGTCCCTCACTGCATATCCTTCTGCCTCTCTGCTGCTGCTAGCATTGCCACCTTCTCTCATCCAGCTGCTACTGCTTGTGACCCTCAGCAAGCTCCATATGCATCCTTGTCAATCAGGATTAGAGAAGCAAACTAAAAATACAGAAGGATGCAAGCCCATCATTTGGCTTCAGGACTGTGATAACTGAGGAGGAAGCCTTACTAACTAGAGTGTAGGAAATCATAAGATAGGACTGCAGGCACTCTGAGGAAGGTGTTTTGGAGTTTTGTTTCTTTAATTGATGCTACATCTGTGGTTCCTACTGCCTCCTGAAAATGGGGTGGGTAAGGCTTGAAAGCAACACCAAGCAGAGAGTTATTGCTGGTACGGCCCTTGGGGGTAGTTACTGTTCTCTGCACTTCTCAGAGCCAAGAGCTCTGCTGTAAGTGTGTGTGGTAATTCTTTCCCTGGGGCTGCTCCTAGGAAAGTGAAGTGCCTTGGATAGGTGCCTTGGCTCAGAGCACATCTGAGCTCTGAGAACACTGTATGATGAATGGGTGTAATGAAAATAAAAATGGAGAGATGCTTTTACTGTTTAGTGGTATGAATTAAGGAACCAAAGTGATTCTGAGCTGATTAATATACATGTGAGTAGCGCTAGGTATATTATCTGAGGGTAAAGGGGGCCAGCACAAGTTCAGCACAGTGATTAAATCTCCTTTTGGATCTAGCCCAAAATATGTATAGGACAAATCAATTTTATCCATCTCAAAGCATTTGTTTGCCATTCAGCTGTTAAATTAATTTTTATCACAGGGATGACATCAATGAAAGAAATGTGGGGTTTTTTTTCCCCCATCATGTCATTCATTTTCTTTTGATTTGTGATTCTCCATCAATTTTGTATGTATAAATCCCATCTTCTCTAGTGGGAAATGGGGACCATATTTTCTCTCCTCCCTTCTACAAAAATCACTGTTTCTTCAGAGGTAATTTAATTGATAGAACTCAAAACCTTAAAAAAAACCCACCATAATTTCTCAACATTTCTGTAACTAAAGAACTTGAGATGCAGTTTCTGAACAGCCTACAGACCTTTATACATCATATTCCTGGTGCGAGGCTGTTTAGTAATAAGAAACCAGTTTTTTGCTATTACATCCATATGTAATGTAATTAAACCTTGAAGTAGTTAGTGGTTTAGAAGTGAATACTGGAAAAAAAGAGGGGGTTTTCTAGATATTGCTTTCATCTTTGACATTATCATTTTTTCAGTTTTATTTTGCTTAGAAAGGCAGAATAAGAACTGATAGCTAGAAATAAAAGCCAGAAAGCTTCAAAATAGGAGGGCAAAACTTTGCAAACATTTTCAATAAAGGTGACTGACAATTAAAAAGAAATCACTGGAGAAAGTGACAAAATCATTAAAACATATAATTTCCAGGTGGTCTCAGATGCCTCTCTGGAGAGTGAAAGTTAGCTAAACATATGTTACTTATCTTGACTTAGACATCTACCAGACAAAATTCTGCCCTGTGTTTCTCCAATTAGATATTATCCATCCCTTCACTTGAAAAGATACTTGATGCTTACACACATACCCAGACATTTACTGCTCCTGCTTCTTCTTGAGACTTTATTCTTTCTGCAGCTTTGTTTTGCTCTAGTTCTGGCAATATCTGTCATGCCTAAATGAAACGTATCTTCTGTTTATCTTTACAATTGTCATCCGTTGAGACAGTCCCAGAAGCAGCGTGTCAAAAAACATGCCCCTTGGACATTCAATTATGTTCTTTTTCCTGGGGTTTTCAAATGCTGTAGAAGGAGCTGTCTGGGAAATGTCACTGTTCATAGGAACTGCACTTGGTTTTTTTTAATATGATTCTTTACAGATTTTTGATGAATAGTTCATGAACAAGAAGTAATAGGATTAGTGGAAAGCTTCCTGTAATTGAACCAATAAGAATTATAGATCACTTTGTTAAACAGCTAAAAGATTATCTTCTGCCATGCATTTAGAAAGCACTGTATTTACTACTCGTCACTAAGCATTAAAATCCTCACCCTTCCACACCTTGACATGAAGATGAACATCCTTGTTGATACACTCTGCTAGTTTTCTAATGGATGCAATTTTAGTATTGATTTCACCATTCATTTAGGTGGGACAAAAAATTCATATGAGAGGGCTAATCCTCTGAACTGTTAAGCTGTAAGAGACAAGGTAATACTGAATGCTTTCATTTTCTGAACACAATTCTAAACTAGGGAAAAGGTGTTCTTAAATGTGGGTTGTTTTTTTTTCCTTTGGAATGGTGTCAGCATCACATAGTTTGAGGGAAAAAAAATACCAATGGGTGAAGACTACTGCAAGAAAAAAATGAAATGACATTTTCTGAATCTCATTCTGAATTTTCTTATTTTGCTTTCATTCTCATTGTCTTAACTTTTAAAATTGTGTTATGTAAGCAACCATGCGTAATAAGCTACCCATTAAATCAAAGTGGCAGTAGGATGTGCTTTAACCAATGGGACCTGTGTAGGCACCAGAGAGCCATCTGCCTAAATATCAGCAACCCACAGTGAATCTTATGTTGACTTCTCCTCTCCCCTTCCAGAAACACAGTTTAAGGGCTAGTGTCTGCCATGCATCAGTTCAATCATTCTACTACCATATCTTTAAAATTGTGAAGACTGCTAATTTGCACTAACTGAAGTTTCTCTTCCTACATCATAGTCTCCTCTTCATATCATAATTGAAGTATTCTGCTCCTGTACAACACAATGTTTTTGAACCACACATCAAGTATTTCTGGTTACAAAATAAAGACAACATTGCAGCCCTCCAGGGATACGAAAGACTTTCATACCTTGTTACATCTATACCAACCTCACTCCTGTAACAAGTTCCATTGGTGCCACACACATTTCCAGTGGCTCAGATGCTTGAGACAGAGAGAAACTATCCTTTTACCTTTTGAGCTATGAGATCACAACACAATTAAGCTTTAAAATAACCTGGCACAGTCATAATATTACGTGTTACAAAACTTAGGAAAGTTTGAAAAACTAACAATAAATCTATAGAATCATAGGTTGGAAAAGACCTGTGATATCAGGTTCAACCCTTAACCTAGCACAACCAGGCCAACCACTAAACCATATCCCTAAATGTCAAATCCACACATCTTTTTAAATACCTCTAGGGGTGGTGAGTCCAGCACTTCTCTGGGCAGCCTGTCCTGGTGCTTTACAATCCTTCTGGTGAAGAAATTTTTCCCACTGTCCAATCTAAACCTTCCCTTGCACAATTTCAGGCTGTTTCTTCTTATCCTATTGCTTGTTACCTGGGAGAAGAGACTAGTCCCCAACTCACTACATCCTATTTCAGGTCACTGTAGAGAGTAGTAAGGTCTCCCTTCAGCCTCCTTTTCTCCAGAATAAACAACACCAGTTCCCTCAGCTGCTCCTCATAAGTCATGTGCTCCAGACCCTTCTTTCTCACACTTCTGTGGTTTCCAATTACTGTTGCTTAATAATTTGCATAAAAGAGCATAGAAGACTTACTCTTTTTGTTAAAGCAAAATAACTTAAAGTTATGATAAAGCAATAATTTCACTGTAACATTAGATGTACTTTCATACACTGAGGAGCATGTAGTTGTTTTGTTTTTTTTTTTTTCTTTTAAGTAGTTTGTACTATCACTTAACTAGACCTCCAGCTTACAGCCATTTGCACTTAATATTGATCTTCCAGATCTGGGCTGTTGAAAGTGAACTTTATAGGTGTATGTAATAATTACATCTCTCTCTCTTCCCTTACGTTAATTTGGGTTAGTAAACAACTCATATTTTGGTGTTAGAGTGATTGAATCTGTTTTAGAACTTCTGTTTTAGAAAAAGCTGGCTCTTGCAAAGTGGCACACTGTTCAAGAGGTTGGTGTAGCATCTAGGGGTTTATTTTTACTCACTATTTCAACATCACAATGCAGCTCTGGCTTTACACCAAGGATGCATTAGCAACACATGGATCCCACCTACTTTGATTTCATCTGTTCTTCATCATGCTACATCTTGCCCATTACTTCTCTTTTGCACCTTGGGCACCAGGACTGAAAAAGATGCTCAAGCAATACTGAAAAAACACAATCTCTCTTGTGAAAAATGAATTTGTCATGCAGGTCACATCACAGCTCAGTTTCACCTGTGGCCAGACAAAGAATGACATTGCCAAAAAAAAAAATAAAATGGGGGTACAGTGGCAGTATGGAACAGTTCCACCAGAAGAGCTTGCCAGAAAGACTTTAAATGAGGTTCACAAAGAAAGGAATAGAAGACGAGGTGAAAATAAACCTGTTATTCATAGTTCTATCAAAATTAATTCCCTCCATTTTCTAACAGAAAGAAATTATCTCAGCACCTGTTGAATATCATAGAGAGAAGCATTATTGTGCTAGAGTTGTTTTTCAGGAGAAAAACAATCAGAAACAGATACCAAAGAGCAACAAATGTGTTTTGATTGGGGTGGCGAGGCATGATGGTGGGGTACTTCTCAGAAGTTTTTTCCACGGGGAAACACTAAGGAGGTGGTGCAAGATATCACTGTGCAGAGAAAAGACAGAAAAAATGGGGGGGTGGTAGCAGAATATATTTAGGTAAAAAAAAAAAAAACAAAACCAAACCAGTACAATCACTCCTTCATGATACTTTGACACTACATCATCCTCTCGAGTCCTATTTTTGAACTAACCTACAAATATTTTTTTTTCTCTTTATCATCATAGCCATCTGCAAGGAATATACCAGAAAAGCCATGGGTAAAAATGAGTTGGGTAAATATGAGTGAAGTAAATAAGCTGTGCTCAGTACAAACCGTCTCAGCTTAACATTTTCAACTGAGATTTATCATGTGTCTAGGTGTGGTGGAAAGAAGAACTTCTTCTGTAATTCTCTTTTAAAACTACAGGATATTTAATATATTTAGTCAGAAGTAGATTTTTTTTTTCCTAAGTGTTTTTTATGTGAAAACAATGTCACCAGACTATATCTCTATTCCCTGAGTCATGTTCCCCTTCACCTGCCACTGGAATCATCCTGGATTTCTTATAATTCATGCCAGCCCACTCTGGCACACCTCTGTCTCGCTGCACTAAAGCGTGATACATTCTATAATACATTCTATATTCCCAAAACATTCAACTACCAGAAATTTGAAGAAGAATTCTCAGTTAACTGTAATTTCCAACTGACTACAAGATTTGGGGGTTGATTTCCATTGTGAAATCACTAGTGGTTAATTCCTTACCAACTTATGCAAGCTTGTTCATAAAAACAAAGACCAGTTGGATGGAGGTTGTCTCCTGAATGAGCAGAATTGAGGTTCCCTTCGGTCCTTTATGTGTTTCCCTGACGTGTAAATCCATGAAGCGTTGATGCTCTGCTCTCACTAAAGGAGAGCTTTCATAAAGATCTTTCCAATTTGGAAAACTTCTTCAATTAGAATTGCTGCTGCAAAATATTAGATCCCATGCTTGCAACCATGATTAACAAGAAAAGGAAATTGGAAGCCTTATCATCCTACTGCCTGATGTCATCTGTGGGGGATCAAAGCCTGTTATTATGGCTCAGGGTGGAAGCTGGAGGTGTCATCATCTGATTAGCTTGCCTTCTCCTGCAGGTCTGCTAAATGACCAGATAATTAAAACATTAAACAATTTAAAAAGGTGCTATCTGGGAGAAGGTAGAAAGCTAATAACAGGCTGGAGAAAATCTAGCAACATTAGTCTATTTGATGTAGGGCATATGGAGTAGGAATAACGTGGGCATGAGGGAGTTCAGGCTTTGTTGGGTGGTATTAATGAAATGTTTGGTATGTTTCCCATGTATGTTTTTCACTTGAAGTAACAATTAATTTGTGTCCATTGTTCCCATCTCCAACTATCTGTTTTTCGTGACAGCAAAACATCTGCATCGCTCCATGCCAAACTAACATGAATTACCAAAAGAATTGTAATTTACCCATTTGGACAATTGCTGTCAACTGTTCAACAGTTCAACAGCTGAAAAATGTTCCTATATTTGATTATCCCAGTAGTCAGTCTTGAACAGCTGACTAATTCCTCCACAAAGGGTGTGTTTTACATGAAGGTTCACACTACACAGAAAAGAGAGAGCATTCAAGTGTTGACTAGTCAAAAGTAAAAGTCAGGTCCTCACCATGCGGACAATCAAACAAGCCAAATCAGAATGTGTCTTTTTGCTTCATTGCTGACTCTGTATGAATATACTGTGACTATATGTGTGAATATATAAATTCATGGACAGAATGTCCCACACATATTAAAAGAGTATAAAATCTCTTGTGCTAAAGCACAGGCTGCTTTCCAAGCTATGATATTTGTTTATACTAGTGCATCTGCTGTGGCTACATGTCCCAAACCAAACCCAACTCAACTTTAAAAAGAAACCTGCTCAGAGTAGCTGTCTACATTTTTACTTCGTGTGTTGATCACGTTTTGAAGTCTAGGCTTAGCCTGTGGAACAATGCTGCACTCTAAACATCCCCATTGCAGTTGATATGACATATGAAATCTATAAGAATATTAAACTATCACCTTATATATAAAAAAAAAAAATCATATGAAGAAGGAAGAAAACAAAAAAACTTCTTCATGAATATTCCTAACCTTCTGTCAGGATAAAATCCAGACAATGATGGTTCGTACTCTATTAAATCTGTATTTAGAACTGGTACAAATGCTTTTGGGGTACTGCAAGCTGCTTTGCTGCCCACGTTTCAAGAAAGCTTTTGAAAAAATAGATGAATGAGGAAAGCAGTCTGGGAGTTGTTAAAGTATTAAAACACATTCTGCAGCCAGTCTTGAGGAGCTTGCATTTTAAGTTTAGTGAGGCAGCAGGGGCATGAAGATCATAGATAGGTGGATAACCAGGGTGATCAGCTTGCTTTTGCCTGTTGAGGTTTCACAGGCTGCTTTACACTGATGAAGGTGGCATGTAAACTGATCCCAAATTTTTCTTCCAGTACTGACCTTGGTTCTTAAAATGGCTCAGACAAACTGAGCACATAATTTTCCTCCTCTGGGTAATTGCCTCTTTAGTAGTACATTAGTAAGAGTCATCCTAATGAGGTCTGTGGGATTTTGCAAGAGGAATTCAGTCTTCTCCTTGTGAAAATGTCAGTGAGGTAGCATGGCTAACACAGTGTTGTCGTTCACCATGCTGTGTTTGGAGCTGCCCAGGACAGAAAAGGATACTTCCAAGTTAAGAAATGGCCATGGCTGGAGATACAAGCTCCCATATGAAATTTTCTTCCCTCTTCCACTACCTGCGCGACCCCAGGAGATCACTCATCCTTGCCCAGGGTAAGGCATCCAGCTGATGAACAAGGACGGACACAGCAGGCAGGGGTAAGCACAACCCTTCCCTTTCAGGCTGCCTACACACACCCTCTGCCCCCAGGCGGGACCATGGGTTAGGTTGCTTGGGTGGGAGCGAGAAGGATCACAGCAGTCTTGATCCTTCCTGATGTAGCTTAGTGGTCAACTTGCCAAAGACTTACATGACCACCATATTCCCTTGTACATAAGGGCTTTTTATGATCCTCCTGAAGTGCTTTTTCTTTCCTTGCTTGCCTCCTCTCCCTCAAAGGGCTGTGCAGACTTCCACAGTCTTGCTCTTTGATCATGTCAGCTATTGTCAGCACTCAGGTTTGCGCTTTCGGTGCTTTTCTGTTGGTAGGCACAAATGGAAAATGATACAGATGATGTGTCAAGTGAACACAGAGCCAGAGTCCCATTACTTTCACATTTGGAGGAGGTGACCTCTAAAAGCAATTGGCTCAATACATTAAAATCAGTCAACCCTTTTCAAGACCTCTTAAAATATTTATTTCTCTGTTATAGGGGGAGTAAGGTGCCCAAGTTCTTAACTTGTCAGTTAATTCTCCAAGATGGGTTAGATTGATTTGCTTGTTGATTCATAGTTCTAGAGATAGAGCACTTAGGAGATTTTTATATTGTTTTAAAGGAAACACCACTCCCAAGTCATCCTGTCACTACAGTTATAAAAAGCAAACATTTCTACAAGCTTCCCTAGTTAATCTACAGCCCTATATTTTGTATACATGCCTCTGATTATTAGTATTTCTGATTGTAATATATTAGTTTAATCTATTTTCTGGTGTTACCTGATAATACATACAGGCAAGATTTACAACCTCAACTTGTATCACTTTAATGTTCAAAAATCCTCAGAAAGGACAGAAATCTACCTCTTCTGCTATTTACAGCTACAGCAAAGTAATCCAAGAGCTATAAAATCACCTGCTGACACTCCAATTTCTTTGCAGATTTCTAAGTTGGAAAAATTTAATACTTTACCAAATAATAAATTACCTCTATGCAGGGAGTGCAGAAGCAGGCAGGAAAACTGGGGCTGGCTGGTCTAACTTGCCCATGAAGGGACCTGCTATTGTAGTCAGACAGGAGTGTGGAGGCTGAGACCAGAGGTAGGAGAGGGGGAGATCCCACCCCCCCTGCAGAACAAATTCTGAGGCTTGAAAATGTCACTTGATGTGGCTCTGGTAACTGTTTCATTATGAATTGCTGTACAGAGCAAGAAGGGAATCCAGACTCAGCAAAATATTGCCAGTAGAGGTGGTCTAGGTCTACTGGTGAAAATCCTCTATGCCAACGCTTGTATTTCAGGCTGAGAGTCAGGGGACCGTCTTACTTTACTTCAGACCTCTTGCCAAGCAACACACAGTGAACCAGAAGAGACCCAAGCACCTAGAGGCTCTATAGCCTCTTTCACATATTCAGAACCACCTTTTGGAGGGGAGAGCAAAATGAAAGCTGCAGAAAGTTATTGCTGTGTGGATTTTGTTGCACTGCTCCTCCAAGAGAGGTAGGGTTTTGGTTTCAGCAGAATAACCTTGCAATAGCCTTCAGTAACCAAAAATTATTTGAATCTGAGGGTAGCTTTGATTTCACTAAGCTGTACTGAGGTCACACCAAAATAACTCTCTTGGTACTGTTTTCTACATTTCTGCCAGCCTGATATAACAAAGGAAGAAACCAGAAAAGCTTAACTACCCTTCTAACAAATGAGACCCTACCACTCACCATGTCTGCATTTAAGGACTCTTTCCAAGCAGACAAAGATTGCACCAATATACAGAATCACAGAATGTTAGGGGTTGGAAGAGACCTTGAAAGACCATTGAGTCCAACCCCACTTCCAGAGCAGGATCACCTATATCAGGTCACACAGGAACACATCTAGGTGGGTTTTGAATATCTCCAGAGAAGGAGACTCCACAGCCTCCCTGGGCAGCCTGTTCCAGTTCTGTTACCCTCACCATGCAGAAGATTTTTCTCATATATATGTGGAACCTCCTGTGTTCCAGCTGGGGGAACACCAGGATTCACCTCTTTCTGATCCTGCCACAGTCCCACATATGGTGTTTCTTGCTGGCAGAAGATGCTGGTGTTGGCAAATGCTCCCCAGGAAGTTGTGTTCTCACTAGTGAAGATCCTCCATCACTCAGCATGGCAACAGGGCTCTGGTGAGGGCACCAGTGGCTGGCACACAGCAAGAGCCACAACAGGGCTCGCCAGCCTTGAGCAGTGTCTGGGCAGTTTTCACTAAGTCAAGGTCTGTGGTCTAAAAAGCTGAAAAAACCCAACCCAGTGACCTGGCTGAGCACAACTGTTGAGTTTGGGTTCAGACCAGCAACACTTTTCCCATCTGCACCCTCAGAGGGTGGCTGGTGTTTCCTCAGGAACATTGTGTCAAGAAGAAAGGCTGCAAGGAATCCAAACTGTGGATAACCCAGGGGTGAGTAGATGTGGAAATATTTTATTTTTATGCTAAGAAACATTTGACTTTATTAAAGGTGGCAGCTAATTTAGGAACTGGAAGGAGGTAAATTGCAGTTCTGGTCACAAAATAAATCATTCCAATATTACCCACAGCTGAATAGACATGACATGCTGCAAATGGATGTAAGGAACAGAAGAGGCTTAATGTAGATTGGGATATGTAAAATATAAATATGAATGTCCAAAAAGAAAAATTCATAGGCAAGTAAAATAAACCAGAAAGAGTAATATATGTTGAAAAGCCTTAAATATGGGAAAAAGAAACAAAAATCAGCAATAGTAAAAAAAACAACAAACAACATTGTAAAAGTGAAGAAAGAGTAACAATTGTACCAGTCACATTGGGACAAGTACAGTATTAGATACCTTGGAATCTGCAAAGCTGATGTGGTGATAGTGTTGCAGAAGGCAACCGATTAAGCATCAGAAACCATAGGATCTACTGTGCAAACATATTGTGATGGTGCATCACATGCACGTCTATGCATCTGTGGACCTTCAGCTGCACATTGACACAGAGACTGACAGCAGCAGCAGCCTCCGAGACAGTTCCAACCAACAGCTATTGCTACCAGATGGGGTTTCAGGAGAGCTGCTCGGCACTGAACGGGAGGCTCCAACACATTTCCCAGTAAGCAGCTGTCCACCCTGCTAAATGTCACGGGAGAGGCTGCCAACAGCATGAGCTTGCACTCTCGGCAGCGAAGCCAAGAACTGGCTGTGGTCCTGCCAAGACAGTCAGGTTGTCAGAGCCGTGCTCAGCCTCAGCTTTAATTCTGCCTTTTGGACCAGCACTCCAGGGATGCTGTTCTGGCATTTTAACAGAAAAGAGGGGAAAATATAATTTTAAAATATAATACACACCTGAAGTGGATTCAAAATAAATAAATAGGAAAAAACCTAGTAAAACAAAAATGAAAGAGACAGTATCTTCAGAAAAAATGAACTGTAAAGTGTTAGACTAAATTAAAGATAGATCAAGATAGATCACCTTGCCTCCACAAGACTGCCACTTTAAGGGAGAAAATGATTGCAGGGTTGTTTCAGCGCCTCCCTGACTCCCTTCAAAGTTAATTAAAATCAAGAAAAAAAAAAAAAAAATCACTTCCACCAATTCACCCCGGAGCTCCTCAAGAGAATAGAACATTCTGCTACACATTTTACCCTGTTTTGCAAAAAAGGTATTTCAAAGGCACTGAAATTTTATGTGTTATTTTCAACAATTTGGCATTTCCAAGCCACTCACTAGGAAAAAAATAATTCTCTGGCACAGCTGGGTATCTCCATCTGAGCCAGCCCCAAGCTTCAGATACTGACCAAAACTCAAAGCCTGAGCTGAGATCCCAGCTAGCCATAATGGGGGAAGTGGGAAAACACTAAAACTGGGTCCATACATTATTTTTTTTTTCCATCTAGCATACCTTTGAACTTTTGCCCAAGGGCTTACCCTCATGAGATTTCCTATTTGTTTTTCATTAAAAAAAATAAATAATGCCACTACTTAGCAAAAACCCCCATGCCTTACTCCAAATCAAGACAGCATGCTCGTCCATTGCTCTTACTTCATATATGTCTCCAATACTCTTCCTCCCCTTAGTCTAGTACCCATCTGCCCCAGATACAGCAGAATTTACTGGTGATTTTTTTTTCTCTTAGACTTTTACCCTCATGATGCTTTTCTCAGAGCATCTCTAACTGTAATTTTCATGCCCACAAATATGTGTACTGTAGAAGCTGCTTCCTGCCTGTGAGTGCCAACGGCACAACTGCTTTAGAAAAGCCATAATATCCTCACTGCATCAGAACAGATTACTAGTTGTAGTAACAACTACACACTGCAGAAGATTCCCTTCATCTACCAGGATGTGTAAGATGAATGCCTGTGTGATCCTTGCTTATCTAATTGCTCTGTGGAGGTCATTTTAATTGCTGCAGAAAGAACTTCTCTCTTGTGACATTTTTTTTTAATGACTTGTTTACACACTGGAGTCAGTGACTAATGTGTATTTTGCAAATAGCTTTACACCCTATGCTCTGCCCTGGCACCCCCTCAGCAGGATGGAGGGTAAGACTTAAAAGCTGCTAAAATCTCATTTGCTGACACAGGTAAGGCAAGAGGACATGGAGAAGCTCTGCACTAACCCTGTTCAGTTAGGCAAATAAGGTGCTGAGCTTGATGTCCACATGTCTGTCTCAAGGAGAACTGCAGGCAGTGCTTTCACCTGCAATGGTAGACCTCACCACCTTGGCTCTCACTCCCCTGGTCCTACCAGCAGGCAGGCAAAAGGTCTGTGCTTACTGGGGGACTTAGGAAGGCACATTTTGTCAGCTCTAATACTGCTCTAGAGATACCTGCCAGTATAGACCATAGACCACAGCAGAAATGGGCTTTTAATTTGAGGCAAAAGATGTGATCATATAATTAGACACAGTATGAACCTCATCTGCTCTCAAACTCCCAAGGCTACCTCCACTGTGTCTCAGATACATAAGCAGAAAGCCCATGAGACATAAGAAACCTGCTTTACAGAGCCTGGTCTCAAGGCCTATACAAATACTGGGTCAGCCCTCGTGGCTGATACTGAGGAGCTCCACATCATGTCATGGGGATGGGAGAAGTCAGGTTTGGAAACTAAAAATACAAAAGCTCCAACCAATCTACTAATCTTTCCTTCCACACAGCCCCCAAACTACTTACCTCATTGATATAAAAGTCCAGTTCCCAAATCCTGGTCCAGAAGAGTATAAGAGTTTCGCAGATGCTTTAGGTTCACTTTTGTCCACTGTAACTACTGGCAACAAATGTCTTCATGTTTGAGAAGCAGAAACTAAAGGCTTTAGCCATTTCCAAAATCCTTTTTCAACAGAAGGACCCAGAGACTTAAACCTATACCAACAAATTATGCCCAGTGATGTCCTTGGGCCCTGTGCCATCATCCATTGCCTACATCCATAATTAATAAACTCCTGTCCAAAACAAGTGACTAGCATACAGAGTGCTTTTTTGAATGGTCCCTGGATTGTCCTCATTTCTAAACCGTGCTTGGCAAACATTTGGGAGACCCTCAGCTGGCAAAGGCAGGGGAGAGTGCTGACAGATTACTAATATAACTGTTCCTGTGCCTGGGAGCCAGCTCGGGCACCACAGAGTTTACTAGCAGAGATGCAGCTATAAAGTCTCCAGTAATGACAAATTCATTGATCGTAACTTATCCTCATTTCTCCATCATGAGAATCTACTGAAGACAAGCCAAAACACAAGGAGACACTCTGTTACACAGTACTTAGACCCATCTGAAATGGGTCTGAAATGAAAAAACCCTGCTGAAATGAATGCTCTTACTCTGGTATTTATTACTACAACCAAGTTATTATTCAGCCACCAAATAGCCTCAAACGTGTTTAGACAAAAAGCCCTCTAAGAGTTACACAAACTCCCTCCCCCCAGTATTCAGATGTCAGGCAGTGCCAATAGCTATGGATTATAGTTACATTAATCAGTTACATGGGATTTGCCCTCCTACTAATTAACTAGCTCTTGCAGAATGATAGGAGAGCTCTGTAAGGGATTTACTTCTTTTAGGAAAACAAAACAAAAAATCATCCCTGCAGCCAGCTGTATTTTTTGTGATTTTGGAAGGATCCATTTTTGCAAGTTTAAGTGGAAAAGACTGTCCAAGGGCAGCATTGTTCTTAGAAAGAGTAGAGCTGCTGAAAACCAGGTCCCAGCAGTGCCCCAGGCTGAATTTGGAAGCTGCACAGAATTTATCTAAACCACCACTGAAGCCTTTTGAAAATTTAGACCTTAATCTCTTGCTGTTTTTGAAAAAAAAATAAGATTAGGTATTTGGCATTCAGATTTCCACATCTGAAAAGGGACACATCAAGAGAGTATCAATAACTTCCAACTCTAAATTCTGCTAATTATTTCTATTTCCTGTGCGCTTCTCCAATGCTGCTCAGGTAGTACTTAAATACAGTTTATTCTTCCTCTGGAAGTCTGTCTTTGAATGGGGAAACATAAACCCTTTACAAAAAATAACCTGAGCCTGACAGCAATATTAAAGGCTTACAGGGATATTGATAACTCCCAACAATTGTCATAGAAAAGTAAATTACTAGCAAGATTTTATATTGTGTATTTCTGGGCAGTTTCATTTCTGCTCTTTTCAAGTCAGACTGAAGTGGAGTTTCTAACTCTTTTGCCGTCAGGTTTTTGGTGAACTGAGCTTGAACTCAGCTTACATTTTATTAATTCTGTGTAATTTTTCCAGAAATCCTGTTACTCTTCTCTTTAAATCCAAAACATCTGTCCATAAGTTTCTTTAACACAGAAGTGAACTTTTCCCTTTACACATCAGAGTTATATGGTTTACAATCAGTCTGAAATCAGACAAGTCTGGTTCATCTTCTGTTCCATTAATTACATGGTAAAAGGCTCATGAACTATTGGAAATGGATTAAAATATGAACACATTCCTTCTAATTGCATTATATCTTGAGATGGACTTCAACAATCATATTTTTTAATGAGAAGCAGAAGGGAAGAAGAAAATATTACTCTGGAAAGTTATGAAATGGTAAACGCCCTGTTTGCTAAGCAAGCGGCAATACTTGGTTCACATAGTCCTCCATGTGAGGAACATTTTCAGCCTTGTTTGCTGAAACTTTTATCTTTAACTGGACTCAGCATTGTCAAGACAGAGACTCATCCGAAAAAAAATGTACATAAAAAGCATCTTGGGGATAGAAGCCAAGTGAGAGACTTGAAAACCCAGTCCTTTCAACACAGAAGTTACTGAGGCAGAGTGTATTTGGTCCTGTAGTAATCCTTTAGTAAGGTTAAATGCATGTGCACATCCACACATAGATAGCAAGGCAATTTGATTATACATATATATTTATAGAAAAGGATCAAAACAAAAAGAAGAAAAGAAACAAAGGTCTAAAGATCTTGCTTAGATTGTTTCCAACAACAGGACTTTCAAAAGGAAACAAAGAGCTCCCTTAGGCTGTTGAACAGCCCCACTGAAGAAATAGCAGCAGCCTCATCATTTGCTTTCAAGTAGGCAGGGCGATTGTCTCCAAAGAAGTGCTCTTACATGAGTCTATCTAGAATGGAAAAGAGATTTAGGAAGACATTCTGCCCTCTCATCTAATGATACTGGGACAATATAATTGCTCTAGTTCATGGAAAAGGAAAAGCAAGACCTTCTTTTGGCAGTCCAATGTCACAAGGGTAGAGGAGCAGAGCTTCACATCTTGCAGTAGCATCAAACTTCCAGACAATTTTTAGGATTGACCCTCAAGGACCCACTTTATCACACAGCAGTATTCTTGACATCCCTACTACTCACAGCATCGTTCAGGTTGCAAAGGATGTCTGGAGCTCAGAGCTAACTTCAAGGTTTAGGCAGGTTCCTCAAACCTTGCCCACTCTCATTCTGAGTGGAGATTTCCAAGGCTGGAAACCCTACAAACAGCCTGCCTGGGTGCCTGGTCTAATGTCTGATGACCCTCCCAGCAAAATTTTTTCCTTATACTTAACGGGAGGTTCTCTTACTGTAACCTGTGGCTGTTGCTTCTCATCCTTTCACTGTCTCCCTTTGAAAGGAGCACATCTCTGCCATCTCTCACCCTCCCAGCAGGTGGCTGAAGAGCCCTGTGAGCTGCCCCTGCGGACTTCTTTTGTTCGAGAACAAAGAGGCAGCTGCCCCCATTCTCCTTGGGTGCCCTGTGCTCCCACTCTGTTGCCATACGACCTTTCTCTGAAGACACTCTGACTTTTCATCATTTCTGTCGTGGCTGGGGATCCAGCATCAGAGGTGGTACTCAAGATGCAGACCCACAATTACCTCACATAGGAAAAATCCCCTACCTCAGCCTTCTGACTACACTACATGGTTATCTGTGGCTATCATCTAGTTATCTGTGCAAATTGATACTGTTGATTTCATGCTCAACGCGCTGTCCACCAGAGCTATTTCCCTAGCCTGCTGGAGTCTGTCCCATGTGGAAAATTTTGCACTTGTCTTTTTCTATCAGCCATGAACTTTGCTGATGGCTGATATCTCTAACAATTAATCATCCAGACAGTTAATAATTCCAAGAGCTAAACCACATCTGACAGGCCACATGCAATCTAAACTGAAAGTTTCACGTCACTCAATGAACCTCAGGCCATACCGCTGTCATTCATGATTTCCTTTCGTTGTCACATTGTGGTCACTCTTTTCTTGTCCTCAGATATGTCTAGGATGTTACCAAAGGTAATTTCTCTCATCAAGCATTTGTCAGTAACCAGCAAGTGTTCACAATGGCAATGGATGGTAGATCTGGAGATGGGGAGCATGAGGAAAGCAAGTGGTGAACACTGACTGAATGGCAAAGCACCTGATCTACCATAGATAGGTTATCAGATTTTTTTTTTTAAATTGCTTTTGACAGCAATACATGTTCAAACTCTTGAAGCCTTCAAATTAAATCTTGTTTTTAATAACTTGAATTAAATAATTTTTGAGAGCTCTAGATTCTGCAAGGGACTCTGAAAAACACATTAGCCCAATATAAAAATGCTCAATTATGACACAGGCCTGTAAAAGAGAATGGAATAGAACTAATTTGAACTTGATGTTGTCTCTCTGATGTGTATTTTCAGACTCATCTCCTTACTGGAAAATGTTACACTCACTGGATTTTCAGGTACTTTGTTTTATTTTAAAATACTCCCTTGTAAATTTAAACACCACACACAGTCTGATGATAATTTGGCATACACAGTTGTATTTTATTTTTAGTATCATGACAGATAATTTCTAAACCAGGGATTCTGCATAGCTATTCCTCATCACCTGTAATGTTTTTCTTGTAGTAAGCCTGCATAACACAGTAGAGAATATTCCCTTTCTTGGGAAATTATGTCTTACAAAATATTTTTGTATAGTAACATGGCTACAGATTAATTTCAACAGGTACATCTTTAAGTATCACCAGTTTTAATTCTAAGTTAATACAAAGTTCCAAGAAATCTATGCATATATCCTGCCTGAGAATTATCTGGAAACTCTTTTGGTGGTATTGAATATTTCTTTGGCAGTATATACATGTGCTTGACTACTTTTCACCCGTTTTGCAAGTTGTCTACGTTGCTGGTACTGATTAAGAAAATCCCAGTTTCTCACTCAATTATGAGTACATAATAAAGGAAAAGTACAGATTAGATGAACTGACAGATCAAAATATTGAAAATGTTACAGTGATCTTTTTGAGAACTAGATCAAGTTGAGGGACTAAAACACATCATAGTCATTTCTGTTAAATGCCTACAAAATAAAAGGAGTCTTTAGCAGAGTGGACCAGAGCCAATGATTCTATCTTACAGTATCTTTTAAGTTAATGAAATTAATTCTTTTTCTTCTTTAGAAAAGAAGGCCATGCAGATCTTTCCACAGAAACTAATATTTCTTCTAAAATATATCCAATGGACAGGGTTTCCATACATATAAATCTCTCTTTAGACAGAATTCTACTTCAGGTCTCTTAAGACTTCTCATCCAAACCAAGGATGTATATAGAAATTAACTAGAGCATTTGCATTAAAAAAAAACACAAAGACAAAAATGTTCTAATTCTAAATTTTAGTTTCTGTTGTTAACCCCACCAGAGTAATCATATTCTATGATTCTATGATCTTGAGGATGTCAGGGAAGAGCCTAAAGCTGGAGATGAGTATGGTCTGAATTGACAACCACTGAAATTAGTGAAAAGAACCCTCATCATTTAATATCCATAGGATTCTGAATCTTCTATCTCAAAAAGAAAGAAGTAAGACCAGAAAAAACTGAAGGGAAGAGCAACAGGGATAATGAGTTACTGGATGCCTTTCATTAGAAACAATAAATAAATAGGTTAGGAAGTCTTGGTCTGGAGGAGAAAACATTCAAGGCCTTTGGCTTGATAGATAGAGAAAAGCTGCACTACATGATGGTAAGTTAATTACCGCACTGAATGGGCAATACAGGAAGATGCTTTATGAAGTATCAGTTTCATCAAGTTGGACATAATGCAACTTCTCATGGCTGTGGTACACTTAAAACATTCTCTACCCAACTTTGGCAAAGCAAAATGTCATGGTGACCCATGATTTGCATTCAACTGGATGAACTTCTATAGGCAGGGCAGCTCATTTCTTTCAAGACTCTAATGGTCTCTCGGAGCATTTTTCAAAATATATTAAAAAAATTTGACCTTAACATCTGGGCAGCTGGGAAGAATTAGTGCTTATTGACAGAAATAATTTGACATGAAGTGGATAGTCAGCCTGAAGAGCCAGGCAATCTGTAGGAGAAATTACAAGTGAGCCCTTTTCACTTAAGTCCTATGTGTCATCTCCTGAAAACCTCTACTTGAAGTTGTTCCTCATGTTACACATAAACTACTTTTGTAGTAAGACAGCACATGCTGTACATTATCTGATGGAGACTAAAATCTGTTTTGTGGCTGAACAGGCCCAAGTAAATGTGCCACGGGCAACTGATAGATCCCTGTGCAAAAGCCTGATGCAACATAAATCTGAACAGAGTTGGGCACAGTTACACCAGATGAGAACATCTCCATTAAACCATACTCAGAGATGCCACAGTTCTTACACTGCAGTTCTCACTGACAGCTGGTCTTTTCATTTATGAGTGTATTTTCTACCAGACATGCAGGTGAAAAATTGAACATGTGTAACACCTCTGCCAAAATGCCATGAAGTGGTGAACTGGGAAAGCACGTAAAGGAAACAGATATCAGAAGCCAAAGTGCTTAAGTAACACCCTCAACAAGCTGTCCTGTATGTGACAGTGGGCAGGAAATCTGGGTAGAAGAGTATTTAAAGTGAGATACTAGAAGAATTTTCTGCATTGGGTAGGTTTCTCTTGTTCCAGCAATAACCTTCCCTATGACATTCAAACATCACCTGTCAAAACCAGATGGAGGGAAGCTGAGGCACTGATACTGTTGATACTTTGCCTTTCCACAGAATATTTTCATACAAGGAATAAATATTAGCTTATCAAGGTTAAAAGGCTTGGAAGAAGAGGCACAGGGCTAAAAAAAAATACTTGGATCAGTGGTATAGCTAAGATTCTTCCCTTTGGAAAACCTAAACTGTTAGGCTAGCTGCAAGACATTGCTTTCAAGTAACACTTCACCAGCTGAAACTGAAATGTAGCTTCAAGGACATGGAGATTTGACTCAAGTTTCCCACCGTCCCCTGTGCATTATACAAGGAAGCACACAACAGGGAGACCCTGTGCGGAAGCTCCCACCCATTGACAACTCACCTTGCAGAAGTCCTTGGAGATGAGGATTTCTCATTTTGCAAGTTGACATTTGCTCCTCCTTGCAACAGGAAGAAATCTAGTGAGTGACTTAGATGGAGATGGTATACTCTGAAAGCTAAAAAATATTACATAGAAGAACAATGAACCGTTATTTACTCACTGGGTAGCAAAATGTATTTAGAGACTACACCCGCCACCGGCTTCAGCAGTCTGTATCTGCCTGCACCCGGGCAAACTGGAAGTTAAATGGTCTCTCATCTTAAACTGGCAGTTATTTGAAAAAGAACAATAGTGGCTGTAGGAAAGGGAGCTTTGTCTGTCCCTTAGCAAAGATCATCTTTGCTATGGATAATTCTTACAACAACTTGAAGACAGGCAGAGATGCCTGGGGTTTTTTGTATCTACCAGGCTGAGGAACCCCAAGAACCATTTCATCCTCTATTTTCCATATCCATTTTAAAGAGGGGTGGGGAGGTTTAAAGCAAGAGAAGGCATTTTCATAATCTTAAAAGGAACTTACTGGCAAACTCCAGCTGTCTTGAAGAGGCTTGTGCACAGAAAATCTGCACTTGGAAATTCTTCCTTGAAAATCTAAAGACATCTAAGCTAGGTCAATCAGATGGTCAGATACTAGAATCATCATTTACTCTAGAAAATCAGCTCAAGGCCTCTGACATGGGTATTAGACTGGGCACTGAAACATTCAGTCCAAGCAAGTAGGATTCAGTTACACTGATTCAAGTGCAGAAAGGGAAACCTCTCCAACAAAACGCCCGTGTTTCCTTGCGACTCTGACGTGCACCCAAAGTTGTGTTTCTGGGCTGATCTGGCAAGATGAAAATGTCCAGGTTGAGCCCCAGGTTAATTCTCAGATTAACACTGGAGATGCATTTGTCTCACTGACTAAACTACAGAGGAAAGGAATTGTGTAAGCAGAATAAAAGATCAGATGAGAACAATGAACATAAATATTGACATGACAATAGACTCTGCAGGACAACATAAAGAAGAATTGGAAATTACCTTGATTGTTTGGATGTATGGAGTTAAGAGAATGGGGAAAAGAGAAGAAAAAGAAGCCCCACAAATACTGTTGTAATTTCTTAAAATGGAGATATTTATTTGTTAAGAGAATTAAATCAAAATTATAAATAACATAATAGTTACCTTTGAAAAATTCCATCAAAATTAAACCAAACAATGAGCCTGTCCCTTCTGATCATGCTTATTAAGACTCTGCAGCTATGAAAAAAGGTATGGACTACTATAAAATTGCGATTTGCTTCCGTCCACTTGCATGAATATTATAAATAAGACTTTCCTTATAAAAATCACATGAGATGATTGTGGCTTATTTTGTAAAATGCAACTAGAAAAAGACAACAAGATACTGTTAATAATACATTCAATAACAAAGCAGTTTTTGCTATTGAGAGAGACATCTAGATATTTTGAGGTACAGTCACTGTGAAACCACCTGAAAGAGAGACATTCTTCAAAGGAGCACTGCACGCTACTTGAAAATGAACAAATTCTACTGACATAATAGAAAATACATTATTGCCGGGCACAGAAAGATAAAACCCTTAGTCCTTGTAACAGTGTTAGCCGACAGCAAACATTTGCTACATTGGAGAGAATTAGATTGAAGCCCTAATCACAAGACTCTGAACAACAACACACTTTGTGATGTTTAACACACTCCACACAAGTACCCTTGCCCCTGAGTGTGCCAAAATGATGGTTACTCAGCGCTCACATCATTTTGACACAACATCCAGCCTGTAAAGCTTACATACATCATAAATGATAACAATAAATATTAACATGCCAGTCACTGGAGGTAAGACAAATCCATGGAAATATGCAACCTTAGAGGCATAACGGTTTGCTTATCTATTTTAAAACCATCTCAAGACATTGAACTACCACATTACCATCACATTTTTCAATAAGCTGGGCAAGATAAGTAGGTATGCAAATCAAAGTACTAGAATTATGCAAGGGGAAAATCACCAGCTAACACTGACGTCCCACATCACATTGCTCCTTGGGAAATACTGTCTGAAAGCACAAAAATGGCAATTATGCTTACTCCCTAAAGAGACAGGAGACATCCTGCAGGCTGTCCTGCCTGGGCTATTGTATACCAGCATTGCTATAAACCACAGACTAATCCCAAATCACCTTGTATTAACCAAACATTGAGCTCTGCCCAAACACAGTATTCATGGTATGGTTATGTTTCACCATAGATTCAAGTGTCACTTGCTTGCACATTCCACCAGGAGGAAGGCTTGCCGTCTGGTCAGGTACAAAGCATAAGGTCTGAGTTCTGCAGATGGTATGACAGGGAAGGTGAGAGCAGGGACCTTGCAGCTACAGGTGGAGGCAAGCAGAAGTCGATCATCATCCCTCAAGCAATGCTTCCTGGGCTGCTTGCTTTAAATAAACTATTTTCTTGCTAAAGAAAACCACTAGAGAGCTGGTATAACCCCAGTGGTGAGCCAGCCATGGGTTCCCTGCACTGGGCAGGTATTTCAGGGTCACTACAACTTGGGGATAAGAGAAGAAAAGGTAGTCTCTCCTGATACCACTGACTTCTCATGAATACCTCTGCCAGGTAAATGCAAAATTAATAATTTTAAAAAAGCTTTTCCTGGCCCATTTCTGTTCCAGTCAAGCTCAAAACGCCCTCCTTGAGTTCTGCGCATCTTGCACCTACAAGAAATGGAAGGGAGCTCATGGCATTTTAGCTTGCACTTCAGCTCCAGCCTGAAGCAAGCAGCAAACTGCACTAAACCACAGTCACTCACTTCCTGGCACAGGAATTCCATGGGAACATTGAATTCCATGGGCAGGAAACACATGGGATGGCATCATCAGTGATCCTGACTGATCTCCCAGAGAGTGCAGCCCTATGAGCCACACCTGGGAAGATGCCTGACCTGCTGGCAATGCAAATAGATTTTCCTTTACTTTCTTTTTTTAAAGTGTATTTAACTTCAGGAAGAGAGAAATTTGTTTATACCCATCCTCATGGTAAATCTTACGTTACCAGAATCTGAGCCTGACGTGAAAGGGGAGATGTGGTTCACTGCAAAAACTGCTAGAATTATCTTCTTTCCATATCACTTTTCAGTATTTTTACACTACAGAGCTCATACTAATAATCCAGCTCATGGACACAACATTCAAATAAAATCACATGCAGTCTTCTACATTCTTCACCATCCACATGCTACATTTCACAGTTCATTATCAAAGCACCACACCACTGTATAAAAATATCACAGTGAGGCAGGCACCTTTAATTTCCTTCATATCTTTGTTTGTCTGCTTCTCCCTTGAACTTTCAGAAATAGCCAGATGGAACCAGCACTGACACAGGTTTAAGCAAGATACCTGGTACACCTAAGAAAGGTAAAGGTTTAGAAATCCTTAAAGGACTTCCACCGTGACTGCAGGAATGCTGTGTCACCTTGAACTGCCACAGCTAGAGAAGATGAAAATGGATCTACAAGATTTCAGTTGCTGAGGTATTTATAATTGTCCTTAAATACATCTTTAAAAAACCCCTAGGTTTCTAAATAAAACCAGGAGACACTTCTATCCTATGCTCAGGGTGGAAAAAACAGAATTTACAGCAAACTGTGCACATTCAAACTTCTTGCTCTTGACCTGTAAGTGCATAAAGCATGGCAAGAAAAGACTTTGCACTGGGTTCCCTTCCGCAACAAAGGAAAAGAGCCTTGTTGCTGTTTGATTGCTATGGCTGTTGCACTCAAAGTTTCTGCTGCTTTCAAGGGGGCCCGGACACTTGCTGGCTTATGCCTCAGCAGATGTTTCATCTCTGCAGTGTGGAGCCACTTGGCCAAGGAGCTCCCAGCACCCAGCTCTAGTGATGAGCTGCTCAGGACAGGGAAAGGCAGAGCAAGGGATGACATAACCATGCTCCATGAGTTTCCAGCTGGGAGACTACTTCTTAGATTCAAAACTATCACTCCCAGCAGGGTCAGCAAGCCTGGCTGTGTCTGGGCACCAGGTACCCCATGCCATGTCTCCAGGAGAGTCCATGCAGGAAGAAGCAGATGGCAGCAGCTCCTGTTCAGCCCCCACCAAGTGAAAGCCGGTACCATTCTGCACATTTCATCCCGGGGCTCAGATCACCTTCCACTGCCCTGCTTGTTCTTCTCTTGCTTGGCTGAACTGTGAGCACCCAGCAGCCCTGGCCCCACTGCTCAGCACAAAGTACAGCCCTGGCAGCACCACTGACCATCTCCCAAAGCCTCAAGAAGTTCAGGAGTGAGGGGTTGCCCTCCACCCCTAGCACAGGTATTCAGCACAAGCAAGACAGGACCCAGGCAGTGCTTTTTAATGCCTTGCTTTCTCACTCAAGCAGTTTTTCCTCAGGAAGAGGAGAAAACCCTCCTTCATTTAAAATGCAAACTACTAGCAAACTAGTACTAGAACAGAAACCGTACTAAGTGCAATTCCTGTATATCACACATAGTAATAATTTAGGTATTGGACAAGAATCTGAGAGATATTCACAAAGATTTAAAGAAAAGGAAAAGAAAAAAAAAAAAAAGTAGTAAGGTCAATGGAAAGAATCATGTACCAAACCCAGGAAGACAACTAGACTGATACTGATTCGAGTTGTTTATATCCTTGTCTGAGCTTGTAACTTCCGTAAGACATAAAATGAAAAATATTTTTATCACCATGGTAGCTACAGTCCACTGTTAAAAAGGTTTATTAAAGCCTCCTTGGTTTTCACTCCACCGTTTTTCACAGTTCCAAGCAATTTTGAAAATGAATTTATATTTCATGATGCCTGAATGACTACAAGTGCACTAAGATATTGCAAAGATTCAAGATCTGACTGTGCGCATTTTGGGCTACAACCCAAAGACACCTGCAGTCAGATGGGGTTTTATGAAAGTCAGAAAAATTTTCAGTTCTGAAAGACTTTTAATGGTTAAGAAGAAGATAATCTGTTGAAACATCATTTTTGATCATCACATGCAGTGTTATGAAGATACTGTGCACAACACAGGGAAAAAGCATTAGGCCAACTTTTAAGACAACCAGCATCTGAGACTAGAACTGATCCTTAGATATAAACTGACAGTAAAACAGGAAAAAAAAAAAAAGATAATAAAGATTTCTTCCCTGCAAAAAACACCAGCAAAGAAAAATAACAGTAGAATACCAAGGGGAAAAATCACATCATTACATCAATAATGTCTAACAAAATTATTTGGCAATGAGTGGAAACATTAGCAGGCATCAGATCCATCAGGGACAATAAATTACTTGAGGATATCTAATTCCAGATATAGCCAGTTAATGGTGAGGATTCACACTGCAGAGAAGTTCTTTTTTTATTTTCACTTGGCTCATACAATATGCTTGGACAGATAGAGCTGCACACAGATAATTTCTATGCAACTTGCTGAAACAAGGATATGACTTAGATCATCATTTTACTGTGACACTTAAGCAAAGCAGATGTTTGAAAAGCAGGAAGATATCTGCCTTTCAAAAACAACCAACGAATGGCATAAACTACTCATGGTCTTCTACCCTTTTGGAAGAAAATCAGTGGCTTACAGAACAAGAACCTTTAACTAGGCAGTACAATCTGGCATTGCTTTAAAATACCTTAATTCGAAATTTTCACCGGATGAATTCCTTCAGGCTTGAGAACAGACAGCTGTTTAATATCTAGGCAAGTCTATTGATTTGACAGGAGTCAGAACAATGAAAAAGCAGGGAATTTGGCTTATAAACTGAAGGGCAGGACAGAGAGAAGAAAACCTTATTTTCTCATTAAAATGCATGGCTTTTCATTTTCCTACATTATCTGAAGGTAATGTTCTTATTGTACTTACTAACAATGAGGGTTGATTTTAACACAGAAGTATAAATTCAGTCAGATAAAAAGAATCCTGTCAATCAGAATACCAAAGGAAAAGGTCATTGTAGTGCAGACGAGATTTTAAATGACTTGGTTTAAAAACCTGCAGCAGGTTTTACCCCAGTACAATAAAAACCGAGGGGAAAAAAGCAAAAGATCTAACATCTGCTAATAAATTTAGGTCCCAATTCAGCCAAGCATTTAAATGCATGCTTTATCTGTATGAGAAAGACTGTGTCATTCTGCATGTTTGTCTCCTTTCTGATCTTTGTCCAGTTCTTTAGAAACCACAACTAAATGCTAGTATCTAAACAGTGAAAGACTTCAGAAGATCTGAACATCTGTCCTGAGTTTGGTTGGTTTGGTGGTTTGTTTTTTTTTTTTGGCTACATTTGATGTGTGACATTTAAATTTTTATCTAAGGACACCATACAGAGTAGTCTAAAACTGGAAGCTTTGCACAAGTATGGACTTGAATACAAAGCCAGAAGTGCAGAAAAACTTGAAAGCCGTGGGAAACACTGACATCTCTCTAATGTAGAGTTAGTTCAGTTATTACTGTATTTTAGGAGGAAAAAAAAGGGATTATTTTTAACATGTAAAACGTGTGCCTTTTTTTTTTTTCACTAAATGTTTTTAAACTAAGTCTTCAATATACTAATCAATGATTGAGCTATAAACTTCCAGTTATCAGCTATTTTGTTTATATAACTGTGTGCCCATATATACATTATTTCGGTAGTCTACAGAGACTACTAACAGGGTAAGAGTTCCAACTGACAATTTGCTCCCTTTTCAATGCAAGGTGAAGAGCATGAACAAAAAGAAAATCTACTCTTTCTGTCTGTGCATGGAACAAGTCTGGGAAATGCTTATGGGGTAAGAGTTTCAAGAGCACTGAATGCTGACCTAATCCAATATTGGCTCAATGGAGATTTCATTACTGATAAAAAGAAAGCGGTTTTTGTAAGTACTTGCCCTATGTAGCATCAGGCATTTGCCTTCCTCCTCTTATATACAAGTCTCATAATCAGATAAAATGGCTTTTGAATATGGACAGGTCTGGTTTGTAATAGGCCAAACAATAAAGCATGACCAAATGATGTACTAGAGGACTTATTTCCAATCATTTCAATGCTCATTTCTGTTTACACTGCATTCAAAGTCCAGTCCATCAAATTAGTCAATGTGTGATCTTCAGGAATAAAGTCCACGCTTGAAGAGCCCTCACAGGTCTAAGAAATACCATTCAGCACATGGGAGATGTCAAGCAGGCAGAGCTGTGGCTAGAATATCTTTTTCTCTTGTCAGTGCAGCACACTCTGTATCATCTGCTAAAACTTGACAGCTCAAGAGGCAGCAATCAACTCTTGTGTTTGCAGAAGACCTACCAGACTACTCCAAAGCAGAGTTCTCCTGAAAAAAGGAGCAGTTATTTTCAACACACATAAGAATGATTAAAAAAGAGTCCAAGCATTTTCTATAAAAATTAATACATGCAGAGAAGGAAAGGAAGTTGTGATCACAGTGCTCTTGCAACACACCACAATCATGTTTGAAGACATGTGAGCAGGGACGGAAATCTGGGTCTCTGTGATCCAGATGATATTGTTCTAAGAAAAAAAACCCAAACAAACCCCTCTTTTCCTCTGTGCATCTATTTTCAGTGCAAATATTCCCTTTAGTACCAAGGTAATCACATAATAATAAAACTTCTGGCAGAATATGTAGATTCATTCCCTCACTTTGTAAGAATTTAGTTTCAAATATATTATGCATCTATAATTGCTCCTTTCCAATAAACAGATAATGATGCAACTGATCTTTGCTATGGGCCTCATTCAAGCAAAACAATTCATTGAATACACAATTAGAAATCAACACAAACTATTCAAAAGGTACTACAGGGTTTTAGTGAACACCAGCTTACTCATAAACCCAGAAAGCAATTACTTGTGGTGTTACTTTCTTATACTCACTTTAGATTCACTCACAATAGTTAAATCTTGTCTAAAAGAATTAACTTGGAAGGTGAAGACATCAAATAACGCAATAAATTCCAGATGGTCCGAGTGCTAAAGGCTCACTTGCCTTACAGGGACCCACCATAGATATTCAGCTCAACAGAAAGATGACCAACACAATAGCAGCAGGGAGTACACATAGATTATTTTAAGATGCAGTTTTAATAGGCCCTTCTGAGACTTCCCAGGGATCAAAAGTGTTTCAGGGCAAAAAGCAGGCTGGTTTCCAAAGGGATGAGCTGTCATCATTTCCAGTAAGCCCACCACTTCTGACTGTGAAGCAGGAAAGGACTAACCTTGACACAGTTAATAGTATCCAAGACCTGGTCTGCAACATCACTTGCTGAATTGTACCCATGGCAGATCTAAATGGAGCCACTCCGGTGACTGCCAAGTCCCAGCAGCAGTCAACAGCCTTACCCTCACGTGCTCCTGCCCTGAATGTGCCTGCTGCCTTCACAGGGGTGAGGGCTACTCGCTGTCCCTGAGTGCGAGCGGCACTCCAGAGCTGGCTGTGCTCGCTGTGCAGCTGAACTCCTCCGACCGGGCTGGCATCGCCTGCGTGGATTACCAGGAGCAGGTCAGCACCACAACAGTGTGCTCACAAGAGAGATGCAGATCACTAGGGAAAACACTTTGTGTCATGCTCTGCCGTGCACAGCTGGACCTTACAAACACAGCCAGTTATTTTTTTGCTTGTCCATTTTAGAAGCAGCTCCAAAGGCTTCAATAATCAACAGGAAGGAGAAGTTTTACATCGTTTTGGCACAAGTTCAAAAATTGGCCTTGATTTACTCAAAAGCATATATATCCCCCAAAACATTTTATCTAGAGTGATTT
Organism: Chloroceryle aenea; assembly: GCA_013399075.1. Classification (NCBI taxonomy): domain Eukaryota; kingdom Metazoa; phylum Chordata; class Aves; order Coraciiformes; family Cerylidae; genus Chloroceryle; species Chloroceryle aenea. The sequence continues at coordinate 502,016 of VWZY01004560.1, forward strand.
CAGTATTATCTTCCATGCACAGCTCTCGGAAAAGAATTTAATTTAACCTATTTACAAATGTGGGGCAGTGCTTCTTATGCAAGGCAATCATTCCAGTGCTTCTGTATTTTGTCAACTCTGTGATGAAACAAGTAACTCGGAACATTAACAAATCATTTGGCCAGTCTGAAATAGTTTTTATTGAAGGTGAATTCCAGTAGCTTCCACCCTGGCAAAAACTTGTGCTGCTTATCTAAGTGCAGAATTCAAGGACTGGCAGTGGAAGCAGAGAAGCGAGAGTAGGGAAATTCACTAACAAAATAAACATTTAGATACCAAAATCACTTCAAGGAAAATATAGCAACATGAAGAATGAAATTTGATTATGGGCACTGCCATCAGTGGATTGGAATCAATCAACAGATAAATACTAGATGAATACAGTTACTCTGACCAAAGTCAGTCAGATAAATCAGATTTTGCTCTGTCAGAAAGGGGAACATATTTTTGTTTCTCTCCTTTCCTCAGCTGCCGATTTTCTGGAAGTTACAGAAAATTACTTATCCTTGAAGCTTTTACTTCCCCATGAAGTGTGGTTGTCTTTGTAAAGATGCAGTTATATTCACTATACATAAATGTGAATAGAGGCAGCATTACAAATTTCTCCATCATCTGTCACACATCACACACATTCTGGTTCTCTCCTACCCCAAAATTTTTTGAAAGCTATCTCCATAAAAACATCAGTAGATCAGAGATCAGAAGGGACTCACAGAGACCACAGGCTACAGGTTCTATCTGCCTCGGTCTCACAGGTGAGGAACACATCTCCCAAGGGCACCGGTTGAACATGAACAAGCCAAACATTATGAAACACTGCACAGAGTTTTCCTACAGAAACACATTTTTCTCTTGTTCTTCTAATCTGATTATTTTCCCGAGATATGGAAAAAAGGACTACCACATGGTTGGAGAGCCATCAGAGAAGTTCAGAGCTAAATTCCCAAGTATTGTTATAAATACAGAAAAAAATGATCAGCAAAGAGGCAGTTCCCCTCTACTCTCCTTCCATCCCAACCCCAAGGAAATGCTGGCATCCTGCTGAAGTCCCATTTTAGCACACCATATTTCGACTGTTGTTCTCAGAGATAATGTAATCTTTAAAGCACTAAAAAGTGTAAAACTTGATGCATACAATAAAAACCGTACAGGCACCTCTTCTCCAAGAAAGGCAGCTTAGTAAAATTCTGCCATAACAGGCAGCAAAGAAAATATTTTACTTTCAAATCCTTCCTCATCAAGTACCCACATCATAGAAAAACGTAATGAAAGGGAACAAATTAGCAAGTGATGTTCCATCAGTGTGCTGACTGTACTTTTAACAAAAATATGGATAAAGATAAATTAGGATATAGAAGGACATTCAGATTTTATCAGAACACTCTCTGATATATTTTAGCATTGCCCTGTAATCCTACAGAACAGCACCCACTTTATGCTTGGCATATCCATATTTGGAAAGAAATTTTATTATGAAACACAGGTTTAAAAAGAAAACAAGTTTTTTTCCACAGTGCTCTACACAGATAGATGGATTATTCATATTTAACGAAGAGCCACGGATTTTGCTTTTTTCTTTTTTTTTAATTATATCTATATAACTTTGCAGCTGGTAGTCTACAAAGAGAGATGTTGTCAACATACAGTGGAACACATCCCCCAGAATACTAGCACTTTGGAGCTTAAACAGATATCACAGGAAGTTGTTGTAGAAACCTGATGATGATTTTGTCGTTTCAACACTTTGATGACAATTTCAGCTACTAATGATGGCAGGGTAAGACAGAGAACACCGATCTGGATGTTTAAAGTCAACGGTGATAACATTTTGCAGCTGAAATCGCACCATGGACTGAGCTGGTATTCCTTTTCTTGTCCTACAGCACTAAACCAAAGGAAATAAATAAAAAGATTTCTCATTTACATGGCAATGGGACCATCTGTTGCCCAAGTAATAACCCAAAATAAAACAGTCCTTCAGGCGCTGCGCTGGCTGGAGAGAGCACACTGACATAATTCACCCACAGCAAGGGAGAGGTTGCCTTACGTAAGGGCTTGCTATTTTCTTTTCTTTCTTGCTGGCTATGCAGCTTTTCAGTGCTCCCAAAGGCTGTTTTATTTTTCAGACTATCTTTATCCAGAGACAATCTTGCAAGAAAAGTACAAGTCTTTAAGGCTAACGTTACAATCCAAGCAGAAGAGCGAGTCACAAAAAGAGAAAGGATTTTCAAAGCTTCAACTCATTTTAAACGGTGCTTACATTCATTTCTGCAGTTTTTCTGCTATGAGCAAATGAAGAACCCCTTTCTGCATCCCACTGAACACCTCAAATCCCCTTGACTGTCAAAGAACATCCAAAGTCCAAATGTACACAGAATTAATCCCTAAGGCTGGACAGCAAAACAGGTCAGGAACCATCCCTACTACAGAAGTCACTGTTGAAGCAGGTCAACTGAAACCAGGCTGCACTTGGCTACTGCTTTTGTAACACACATTTTATTTCCAGATCAGTTTCCCTTAACCAGCTCTTGCCCACAGTATAGCATTATCATAGCTGTAAGTGCAATGACCTAAACTACTCTAATAAAACCTACAACAGCTCTGCCCATACTGAGCAGCAGGGAATTCCCAGGACATTCTTCTAACCACATTCTTAGCACCCTTCACTCTCCCGGGAGTTGATAGTACTCAGCTCCTGGGGCTTTTAGGCCTTTCCTTATCCTTCCATTGGGAAAAAAATATAAACAAAAAAAAAGAGAAAAGAAAAAGTAAAGAAACGAAGAAAGTCAACAACACAGACATGCTCTCCTACGCACACACTCCCCCAGACGGCGGCGCAGGGCAGGGAGGAGGGAGAAAAAGGAAAGTTGTGCATGGTGCCAATCTGGAACGAAATGGATTTTTGAACAGACAGTCATATTTGGCACTGTCAGCAAAAGCTTGGGGGTGGCCCTGTGTCTCTCTGAGCCTTAATGCCCTTTTTACATTGATTATTTAAAAATGTCACCCAGAAAATTCAGCTGTGCTGCTTCTGACATTATTTTCACAATGCTGCTGAATGGACTCGATGGAGAGATTTGCTTCCCCCACCCCAGTTCCATAAAGCATTATACATTAAGGACGTATTCCATTTGGCCTTCAAGTAGCATTTTTATGGTCCATGCAGATCCACAATTATTTTCCCTTTAAAAAGAATCAATAGCAAACAGAAGTCTCTGTTGGAGAGCATGGAAATTAAAAACTACTGGATCTCCCAAACCGACTCCTACAATCCTCAGGCAGAAGACTGGATTAAAGGGTCTTCACATGGTTCTAGCTGCATTCTCAGTACACCACTTTTATGAAGAAACCAAAGCTGTAGGAATTCTTCCGGCATGGCATGGAATCCAGAATCAGGCAAGACATTGTCATAGTAATGATGGCTAATAAACTTCCCATGCAGGTCCACCGAGAATGGCCAGAAGCCATAAATTGTTACTTCTTCGCACAGACCAAGGGCAGCGCTAACTAGGAAAAGTCCCGTGGAAAGCCGTTTGGCATGGATACCTTTGCTCTTCCAAAACTTGCCAATGTCACGCAGGAAATTGGGGTTGGCAAAAAGGACCGCCTGCTTGGCACCAAAGTCCTCCAGGGTGTAATAGACACGCAAGGAAGGTCCCGTCCCTGTCTTCATTGAGAAGGCTGGCATGTAGATGTAGCTGTGGTTGTAGACCTTCACGCTGTCCACAAATGCTTTTCGAGACCACAGCAGATTCTGGAACCTGTAAAACAACAGAGAAATACAAGTTGTCACACAGACGTTCTCCCAGTTGTTTCAAAACCCAGCTAAAATATGCATTTTGTACACATATTTACAATTACTTGCACACCTCTCTTGAGCCCAGAGAAAATCCAGACAATTTTCTGACTGCCTCTCTTCTAAAAACATAAACCTGAACAGACAGTTGAAAACGAGGTGGTATCCTGCTAATTCTAAAACCCAAAATGTTTTCAATTTCATCTTTTCAAATAAACGCTGAATGGACACTGATAGTTTTTCTGAAAATCAATCATTTTTAGGTGACATTTTCTTTTCTGTCCAAAAACCAACTTATATTTTTAGGCACCACAATCTTTGCAAGAAATTTTAAAGTTCATGTTGTTCTTGTTTCTTAAAGGCATACAAAAAAAGAGAATCCAAGTTACGTGCTGAACAAGCAATACCAAGAAATACTTAAATAGAAACTTTGGACTTTTATAAAAATTAAGACTTGTTCTTATTATACCTATAAAAAATTTAGGTTGTGCTACCATAGTATTTAATGCTTATTAGGGCACTGAGAGAAATCTCAAGGAACATACTTTGTTACCAACAAATAAAACAGAAATCAGTGAATTGTTTAGAATGGGTGGCAAAGCAAAAATTTAGCAACAGGCACCAAACAATATTCAGAGTTGGTGTTTAAAGCATTGCGATTTGCACACTAAGTTTAAAAGCAGCTGGTTATTTGTAGCATGCAAGTTAAAGGAGAGACCAGTTGGCAGCTATGAGAAAGGCAAAGTGTATGTAGATATTATTTCTCTAAGATGTTAGACTTCTCATCCCTTGATATAAAAACTACATCAGGCTACACTTTGTTAAATTGCCAATAGATATTTGCTGATGTCTATTTTATCCCCGATGTTAGACTTAGATATTATTCCAAAACTAGTATCCTGTCAAGACTATAACCTTTACTTATCATATCCTTCTGGATATGCCAAGATGAATGAGACGTGTGGCAGGAAATCCTAGGCCAGTCACATATGCCTTTACCACATGACACCTTTAGCATACAGGCAAAGTTTACTACAGTAAAAGTGACTTCTGCCTGAGACTCATACACTCCTTTCACTGCAGTTGGGATGCTCTCCCACGTGTGATCCTGGAGTTTTTTCCCAGCTCCCAAACATCCACCTTGCCCTTGGTGCTGCCCCCTCTCTCTCAGCTTCCTGCAGCTAAGACAAAAGTGTCATGACTGATTTCATAGTCACACAGCCAAAAAAAGAAAGTTGAGAGAGCAGCACTGGATTTTCTTCTTTCTTTGATGCAGGCAGAGAGACCGGCACAAGAATATCTTTTTTAAATGGTTATGAAGAGAACAATTTCATATATAGATCTCTTTGAAACAACAGCAATAATCACACACAGAGCAAGACACACAGGTTTAAGTAGGATGCCAGATGACCTCAAGAAGCACCAGATAAAATTTCAGCTGACTCTATTGTCAACAAAAAAAATACAGTTTCACCATCATTGAAATGTCTCATGAACACGTGCCAGATTTCTTCGAGTCTTTGGCAGAAAACTTGACATATTCCTACTAAGTCAGAAGGTTTTATTGCCATTTTCAATGTGCAATATTTGGTCTCCTGATTCACTAAGCTTCTTCCAAATTTTCCTTCAAGTGGAATTAAAATAAAGCTGTTTTGAAGCAACCCCCCTGAAACCTGCCTGGGTCTTCATTATTGTTTTGGTCTGCAGATCTGCTCCTACTGCATGGTACTATTTGCTTATATAGACAAAACCACTGTTTTCCAAACAAGAAATCAATTCAGCCTGAACATACAAAGCAAAACAATAAAAATCATTTCATAACTTAATGCATTTGGTATTCTTTTCCGTGAAAGTAGCCAAGACACAGCTGAATATAGAAGGCTGACCAAGTTACCCTGTCGGAAATTCATTGTCTGGCTCTATCTTCTCACATGGGCCCTCTGACTCCATTACTATCAGACCTTTAACTAGGCGTTCCCCAAAACAGGCATCCTCTCTTCCTGAGAAGCAGTAAGACAACCCATCAGATTATCAGGTACAAGAATTGGTTCCATTCTAACAAACTTCTTCCATTTCCATCAGGACAGTCCCTGACATAATAATAAAATAAATAAATAAATAAATAAATCCATAGCTTTATACTTTCAACGTTCAGAGCCTCAGTAACCAAACTCTGTTCCAACAACCCTAATCCTTGATTACAAAAGGTAGAGTAAGGCCAGCAGCAGACTTTCAGACTACCACCCTCCCTATAACTACCACCTTCCCCATCAACTGGGAAGAGGGAGATGCAGGTTCAAATTTCCTTTCACAGTACAGGGACCATGAGCACACAGCTTCAGGAGATAGGGTCCTTGCACCTTGGCTTAGGTGAAGGCAGTGACAGGTCCTCTGTCACTCCTGGAAGCCAGTTTTACTGTGTTCTTTCCCATTTACAGCGAGTTAACAAAGTTCACTTCATATCATATGGCAAATAGATGCATTTATTCCAAAACTGCATGTTTCAGCAAATTTACCAATCACAGAAAAGCACTACGCAGCCCTAAGGCAAATACATTAAAGTTGCTCAGATACAGTCACAGAGGGACAGGTACTGTCTCTGCATGTTCATTTGCTATCATCACCACAATGTGTTTACGGTTCTTTTAGATGAATCTCCTCAGAGGATGTAAAGTGATGAGAAGCGAATGGCACTGACGTAAGAACGGTGCATGGGAAGGACTTTGAGCAGAAGGGACAGCATTTGTCACTCTACTGCAATAGAGCACATCCTTCAGGAAAATCATCACCTCCTGGAAACCCGTGCCTCATTCAAGTTATATGGATTGCATTGTCAGTAGGCATCACACCCCGTCCAACAGATGTACATTATACAGGTGTCCAGAAGCCCGTGTAGAAACATAAAACATGATGATTATGTGCTGGTCTGATAGCCTAACATAGCCAAAAAGCTGCTGCCCATCTTGCACTCCTCATACAGCGAGACATTAGAAGCAAATTAAATTTTCTGGTCCCTATTTGTAAAAAAAAGAAACCCTGTTGGGCTTTCTGACATTGCACAAGCTTCTTAGAGGCTGAGGAGTCTGAGGACACACGCTGTGCATCAGCAAGTTTCTAGAAATGGCACCAGAAGCTCAAGTGTATTTTCCTTTAACTCCCAATCCAGACAGGCAGTCCTGCAGGCAACCCCATTCCAGCAGTAGCTTTGAGGCTACCGTAACATGTCTGCCCCACCAGACAACAAAGAGGCTACTCCATGCCTGACAGAGAAACCAGGACTATTCCTCTGCAGCTGACCAGCTCTGTAGTGCACGTGTGAGCAGGACAATAAGATCTTTTTCCTGCTTGTCCTGGCATGGACACCACCAGCTTGGTGCAGTACTCACTTCCAGATGGGCACAAATGCCCTTCTCCATGTCAAGCCTTGCTCAACCTTCTTTAAATGAGGTGCCTCTGGTTCCTAACTAGTGCTTGCCTCTACCCGATGTGATTTGAGTATTTGGTACTCTCAGTGGCAGAGCCAGGAGCTGTACAGCTCCCCCAGTCTCACCAAGCTTCACACATCAAACGAACCAGTCCCTGGTGCAAACTGCATCTTGGGTGACATTATCTCCCCAGCTCAGCTCTGAGCTGAACTGCTTTCAGGGTCGTCCTCTGACCTTCTGCAGTCACGCTCACACAATGCACGGCAGGTGGCCAGCATTTAGATCAAAGTAGAGCCCTGAGCAGCACCTGAAGACCATGTGAGTTGCACAGTAATTTGCAGTAATGTGTCCCGGCAGCTTGTCGGCGGAGCAGAGAGGTGCTGACGACTGCCAGTGCTGGTGAGAGCAGACCATAGCATGTTCAGCCCGGGCACTTTCCCTCCGCTACTCTCATTACTGAAGAGCGAGCAAATCAAATCATCAGCAACACATTTTTGCTATCAGGTTAATACGACAGGTCACCTGAAAAAGCACAACTTCACAGTGCACGTGTAGGTACAGCTGCATGGATATCAGAGAAATAATTTCCCCGATACCAGCTGTGGAGTTCCCTTGAATGCTCTGCTCTACTTTTCCAGAAAGACAGACACATCCAAGAGAAAACTGTCACAGTATGTTCTCATGACAGTTCAATCACAGACTTAAGAGCATTAGGTGGTTTGGGGTTTGTTTTTCATCGGTTTTTAATGTTCTTATTGATGTTCTTTAGCAAATATTCAGGGACAGGACTGCTCTCTGGTACTAAGAGATGACTTCCAGTAACCACAAAGAATTTGCTGCAGTGACATTGTGCTAACCTGCTTGCAGCTAATGGCAGCAGTATTTTCTTGCATCTTGGTTTCTTTTCCATCTCCCCAGAGAGTCACTAGCGCATGTCTGTGATGATATCCCTGTCACTGTGTTAGCATCTGCAAAGCCACGAGTTCAGCATTCTGGATTTGTTGCAAGTTGTCTTATCAGGGGAAAAAATAATAAAATAGAAATTGAGTAACAAGGGGAACAACTCAGATGCCAAGGAAATAGTGTATTATTTAAAAATTAAGACAAATAGAGCTCAAGGGAATAGAACAGAAGGCATATAAAGACTTACGTGTTTGTCCCTATGGCAAAGGACAACCTTACAAAAATTATTTAGATGATTTGATGTCAGCATTAGCCAAGACTGATTTAGCAACCTGCTGCAGCTGTTGGGATATGCTTACAGCTGGGGTCACAAGTCAGCTTGCAACCACACATCTGAAGCTCCATTGCTGCGACAGATAAGATTTTTATTAAACTTATTTCTCAGATTGCTCTTATGCTTTCAAATAGTGATGCCCCCCTTAATGCCCTGTGCTCTCATTCCTATCACTCACTTCATGGTTATCTGCCCCTTCGGGGCTTGTGTAGCCAATCTTACAAAAACACAGACTGTGTGTCAACTAACAGCACACTAATTTCCATGTGCTCATTCTCCACACAGGCACTTGCAGGATTCATTAGGTGCAAGGTAGACTAGTCTCCTTCTCCATGTGAGCAGACAGAAACAAGCACTTAAAGTACTATAGATTGACCCCCTTTCTTGTTTTATCCCATCTTCCACAACTATACAAGCCACTGGTTACTTGGCCTATGGATAGCCATTTAAGTCAATGGCAAAAGCAACTCTGATCTCACTGGAAGCAGGCTCAGAGCATCAGGCAAAAAAATTCAGCCCACATTGAACTTCAGAGTAATTAGAACAGGCATGAAGTAACACTATCAACCGTAAAGACTGATTATTAAACCACTAAAATTACATATGCCACACTCTCCATCAATGCAGAAGACTTTTTTCCTGTGGTAGATCCCCAGTGCCCTGTCTCATCTCATTTCAAACAGCTTCAGAATGAGAGATTTTCCCCTGTTCTCACTGTGGGTCCCTCCACAGGCACCATGGTCACCCAGTCAAGAGCTCATGGCATGGATGGGGTGATGCTATTCCCATCTTTACTTTCCCTTTTCCTTCCTCCCTTCCCACTGGATTGCCTTTATGACCCCAAGGAGAGCACATCTTCTGCTCAGACTCTCAGCAGAGCCACTCACTCCTCTCAGAGCACAGCTGACTCTCAAACTCACTTCAGCTCATCCCTTAGGCACAGCCTGCAGCCTGCTGAGACCCCCACACTCCCTCATCTTTCCTACAGATGGGGGCTTCCAATCTCAAAGAGCCTGTGCTTTCCTCTCATCTCTGGTCCCTAAGATTGAAGACAAATTAGTCTCATTCTCCTTTTCACACACCTTTTCAAAAGCTTTTTCCAGGTCAAGGATTCTGGTTACTCCCACCATCAGCTCCAAACACTCAAAAGCAAGGAAACACACTTTTAAAATACTTTTCTATTTTTCTTCACCAGCCTGTTTCTTAATGACACGCTGTCTTTGGCACATGACCATGAGAATAATTTGATGCCCTCAAAGTCCAGTTAGACATTGCAGAGGTAGGCTCCTTTTATGACTGAACTCAGTATTAATTAGGGTTTTTTTTTTAAACTCCACCCATTACTTAATGCTCTTGTGCTGTCACCCTGGGAATACTATATGTATAGCACCAAGGGAAAGCTGACTCTGTTTTTCAATGGAACATAGAGCTGCCCTATGCACCAAAGAAACACAACATTAAAATCAGTGTTCACTGGTGTTTTAGGACTGTGTGTGATCCTTGTTCTGCCAACTCAAATGAGAATGTGCTTTTAATAGCTACTCTTTCCAAAACCAGCAGTGCCTTTCAGCATTAGTTCTTTCTGTTATCTGACAGCCCAAATCTTATCTTTCCAAAGATGAGCTGCTTGCCTTAGTTTGACTCCTTTAAGATCATGGCTGCTAAAATCACACACAAGTGGAAATACAAAGGGACAGGCAGAACAGCATGGCTGTATACTACTTGTATCATCAAAATGAAATTGCTGAATCATATTTCTGCATCTCCTGAATACTTCACAGCTCTTACAGCTGAAAGTCTGAAGAGTGAGAAAATAGAGAACCACTGAAATCAGACGGGAAAAGAAAAAAAAAGAAAAAAAAAAAAGAAAAAAAAAAAAAAAAAAACAACAAACCACACACGCAAAAAAAAACCCAAACAAAAACCACAGAACTAAATCAGATACATTTCACATTTAATTTCACTAGATTGCATGCAAGAGAGCACCTGGGAAAAGAAACAACCAGATCACGCATTTGCTCTGGTTTGAAAGGGAAAAAGAACTGCAACGAAGCCCAGATACAGTCTTCAAGAGATCTGATTAACACTGGTTCCCTAAGACAGTCTGCTTCGTCTTTGGGACAGCAACCAAATGGGAACAGAACAGTGCACATCTAGGTAGGTCTCTTACCCAACTGCTGTCCAGACACAGGTCTCTGTAGATCACTGCCAGGAATAGCACCGCAGCAAACAAAGTTAATAACATTGTGCTTTCCTGTCTGCTCATGCTGGCTTTATATACAAGCAAATTTAAAATATGCAAAAGATGATGTCTGCATTTCCTCTATTAGCTGTTTCTGGGCAACCTCACGTTTCGCACCCCTACAGCAATGGGCATTGCAATTCAACAAGGAACTAGTGAGCATCTGAGTATAAGCAGAGGAGGTGATAAATTGCTCTGGAGCAGTCAGATGAGCAGAAGCCAAACATGAGGCTAATATAGAAAAAGACATGCAAATACCAGTTCAACAGACAAGGAACTCCCTTCAAGTCCTTGGCACAAGAAATCACGCCATTAGCAAAATCTCTGGAAATGAACCAGAAGAATTCAAGCCGGCCTGCAGCTGTAGACCTTGAAGACACTACCTTCAACAGCTTTCAAAATGTGAAAAGAAAGACTTTAGTTTCCTCTAGTATCAATTTACAGCAGTATTTCTCAATAACTCTGGTACTGTTCAGTTATGCCTAGAAGCATTAGTAGATGCTGCTCAAGGCTTCTGACAGTGTTTGAGTTATAATGATTTGCTGCACACTAGGTCTTTGAAAAAGCCCATCCTTGGGCTTGTGTTGTGGCTTGTGGAGGAAATGGTCAACCCCTCACCAACAAGTGCTGTATGTGAAACTGTCAAAGTCTAGTTTTGTTCTTCTTTACCTTTTTCTTCTGAAACTCAAAGAGCAACAGCTTTCACAGACATTCACATTCAAATGATTAAGGAAAGCAAGTTGCCACCTCCTACAGAATCAAGACTTCTTTCAGATTCAGGCAGCACAAAAAATATGTTCCTTTTCTTTAATGCTCAGACTAATTAATACTGAATTACAGTAGAAATTCTATCAGAGGACTTCTGACAATCACATTAATACTAAATAACTGCCATGAGCTTTATACAATTACAATAAACACCAAAGATGTGAACACAGATTAAGGCATTATTTTAAAGTATTACTGAATAATCAAACATGAACAAGAACTACCATTAGTGTTTTTTCTCCCTGAAGCAGCAGAACACATTACCTGGAAAAAAAGATTAGATTTGGACCTAATTATGAGGCTCAAGGGTATTCTGGAGTGAGGAGGAAGGTATGGTTTGGGGTTTACAGCGTAACTCGGAAATAGGAAAACAGAGTACCTTGAGGACATCCATATGTAAGGCCAAGGTATTGTACAGATAAGGCCAAATTGTAGGTGTGAAATAAGCTGTAAATGGCAAGGCTGTCAGCAGCTCTGAAGAACCTGAGGTTGGTCATGAATCACACAGGACAAACACCAGGCACAGTCCATAAACTCCCCCTTGAGGAAGCAGTTACACTCCCAGGGGGGTTCCAAATGCCAGGAGGATCATTCAGTAGTCAGTTACTTTGCCTGACAGACCTTTAGGTCCCTAGCAGCTCAGTGTGCATATTCCCAAAGCAGCCAATCAAACAGTACAAGTGATAAAATTCAGCCTCTTGTTTTAGAGAGGCCTGAGTAGTTTGTACGGTGATGTGCAACACTCGGGAGATACTGCTGAGATTTTTATCTGAAGGTTTTATCCAGATAATGATTTGGAAAACAAATACACATTTTAATAAGCAACATACTTTTATCTGAATTTGCCTCAAGGCCAAAATTTCCATTCCCTAATCTGCTGCTTGAGTATACTACAGTGCACAGTGCTGCTCTGCTTTACCAAATTAGACTCAAGAACATTACGTGCTCCAGCAAATTTAGCACTTCGCTTAAAAACCAAGTTCTCTTCAGACTGGTCCTGCTTATTGTAAAAATTAGACCACTTTGCCCTAGTTTTAGTCCTGTCCTGGCAGAGAGGTTGGACTCAATGATTTTGGAACCCTTAACATTCTGTGATTCTGCAATTCTTAAACCTCCCCCCACATCTACAATTTTTTGTTTAAATGAACAACCTAAGGAATGTCACATTTTAAAATACTTCTCTATTTTGAATATACCTTGAAATGGGGTAGAAATATGATCATTAGGGTCTTGTCTTGATGCTTTAAGTTGATACAATTCCCCTGATATGACAGATTTACACTAACTTTTCATCAGACAGGTATATATGTCAGTCTTTATGATATCATATGCCAAATAAAGTTTCAGAAGCCACCAGTACGCTACATTATTCAAGAAGCACACTGTGAACACACAACTAAAGACTATGATATTTTCTGGATGCACAGTGCTATGGAGATGATCGATTCAACATATTCATTTGGATTCTTGAACTATGGATGTTTAACATACCAGGAGAAATGAGGGATGGCAGAAACTGTACTGAAGCATGAAGTGAGAAATAAAATCTAAGCACGCTGCACCAATGCTCTGACAGAAAAACTCCAGTGTGTTCAGTTCCAGCAGCTATTCCCAGTTTCATTCTCAGCTTCATGGATCTAGGAGTGTGGAGTCAAAAGCATAAACAATTTGCAAGAGTGCATCCTAGTGTGACTAAAGAATTCCTTTTCATAAAGCCAGTCAGTAAAAACAGTCCAGCCAATACATGTCAGCTAGTTCTCTGGTTTATTTTTCTCACCACCACTCCGTGCTGTCCCAAGTGCTGGAGTACTAGGTACACACAGGGCTGATGCATGACCTAGTTCAGCTCCAGTGTATCAACCACTTGGTCTCTTGGGTCTCTTGGGATAGCTGAGCTGCCCTATCTTTTTCAGCACAATCTAACTTCAGTTGTTCATGAACAACTCATTTGTATGGAAGAACATGTACAAATTTCCCAAACAGACAGGGGAAACAAAGGCACAGGAAAAAAGGATTGAAGGGATCACGTGGGTATATGGTTTCTGCTGTGGCTGGGTCAGAGACATGCTGCAGACATTCTAGCAGAGCTGAGATGCCAGAAGGGAACCCAAGGAGGAATGAAGAAGACACAAAGAACATGTTGGAAATCCTGCAGGGTCAGTACTATAAGAGATGCTGACTTCAGAAGGCTCTTTAGGAGCTTCCAGAATCCCTGAAATGCTCTGTAATGTCCTGTAATTAACACAAAACCCATCATAAAGAATCAAGTGCTACAACTGTCAGATGCTGGAAAAAAACAAAGCAGACAAAACCAGAGGCATCGCTGGTGTCCTCTTGCCTTTAAACTATATGCTATATGTTACATATGTTATATGCTAAAAAAAACCCTCACCAATGATATTAGAAAGACATCTATGGCTTATACTGCAAATTTATGAGCAGACCCATGGTTTACAGTAGTGACATGAAGAAAACTTCTTGCTCAGCCCAGATGCAGAGATTAGTTTTCTCCCAACACTTGCTTTGAGCTATTTCTCCTTTCCAACTCAGGATGCCCAAACTCCAGCTCTCAAACCCCACCCAACATAGTTTCAAACTCTGTGGTCTCAGCTTGTAAGACTGGGTGATTCAGACCTGCACAAATTAAAATCTACAAAGTCAAATGTACAGACAACTGAGTGCAGTTATACTATTATTACTGTTTAAACCTTGTTCTAGATCTTCTTCTACCTGAGAGAATAACAAGAACTTGTGCAAGCATCCATTTTCAGGGTGACAGTTCTGCACAGCCATACCTTATAACTGCTGGAGGCACAGTGCTGTAATAGTGCTGAGAAATTTATTGTCCCTGTTAAATTAAAAAGGACCTCAAAGCCAGCAGAAGCTCTGGATTCCTGATTGCTCACATCACTTAATGATGTTAGCTTACCCTCTGGCTCTGAGCCAGGTGCTACAGCTAGTTCTCTCCAAGACAAGTAGACTAACAAGGACTCAATCAATGTCCTCATAAACCAGTCTGTGTGGCTTGGCATTGCAGACATGGATTGATTGGTCCCTATCCCTCTCTGTTTACTGGTGTAGCTGTGTCTGCACCACACACGAGGTAAGGGAAGTGCACCAAGTGCAGTGCAAGACAGATGAGGAACAAGCCACATGTTGCCATTGTCACAAGCCATCCCTGGGACTACAACTGGGAGCCCAGGGCAGGACAGTGAGGCAGCCAGCAGACCTGTCTTTAGGCTGGGGGGCTTTACTGGCCAAGAACAACCAATGTGGGTCTTAGAAATGTTCGTGCAAGTCAGCCTGGGATCTTCCAATGGAATTAAAAGCAAAGCCCTGAACACTTTGCTGTTGGAGTTCCCCCATTGGTAAAAGGTTCATGATTACAGAGGTACAGCCCACATGGGCTTACTGAGCAGAGCCCGCTGGTGGCAGTGCTTTGCTTTGCCAGATTCTCATCTGAAACTGAGAGCAAACTTCATGCTGCAGATACTGCCTGCAGGGAAAAAAACAGGGTAAGGCCACCAAAGGCTGGGGAAGGGGCAGAGCACTGGCCCCACTCAGGCTGTACCAAGCTGTTATCTCAGGGAGGAAGGACCCTTGGAAGGACAGTAAGTGCCTCCATTTGAAGGATCACAGTAGTGTATTCCCTCCCCACTCTACAGGAGGGGACAGAGTATTGTATGATTACCCTTTACAGCACAATCTGTGCACTGTCAACAGTTTTTTACTTTATTTCTACATTTATGCTGAGTATGGTGCTATATGCTTTCACACGCTTTCAACTTCCATATGCGTAAAATGCCCCACTTTAAATTCCCTGCTTGTCATCTTTCTGCATTTCATTTCCTTTGGGAAAGTTCCTGACTTTTTTCTATTACAATATTCTGAAACTTCACAGCATGATATATTTTCTGATATAAGCACGTTAGAGTAGCAGCCTATACCCTCCACATAAAAACCTCACTAAAAAAACAATCTTTGTCACATTTGAAAACCAATGATGATAAAGAATAAAACTGTAGGATCCCAATACTCAAACTCCCAAACTCCCAATTTAAGAAGCCAGGTTACTGGGTTTACACTTTTAAATATACAATAATATTTTAAATAAAGCTCCCAAATTAATTAAAAAAAAATAATTTGTATTAGAAAGGTCCCTATTTTACATTTCTCCGTCATTAGCCTTGAGCACTCACAGCTAAACCATAAGTTACCAAGAAATCCATTGCATAAGAATAGCTTATTGCAACCATAATGGTTTTTCCATTCACAAATTCTCCTATTCCAGTGCCATAAAACTTTCAGATGTCTTCACTGCTATTTGTGTGTTTGATGAAAGATCAGTGATGGTTGTCAGTGAAGTCACATTAGCTAAAAAATCCATTAAAACTGAAGAGAGAATATTGCTAAGGGTTTTTCAGCTAGTAGAGTAGGACAATGCCAGGAATTGGCTACAGAGCTAAATAGAAACTGTTCAATCTATTTTTCCACATCCCTCTATTCTCAGAGTCACTTGAAACTGCTATTATTTTATTCTTTTTTTTTTTTAATTGGTCCTAAAATAAAATGTGTAGATTCAAATTCTACTTCATTTGGGGGCAATTTTTCCTCCATGAGACCCTCATTATTCTCTGCCCTGTTAAACTGCACTATACATACTGACAGCTTGATATTCTCCATCCTGCTTTATCTTTCAGAAGTGCCATTTGGTTCTCTCTCAGCACAATGACAGCTTTTGGCAGGTTTCCGTTTCCACATCCAACAAACCAGCTATTGTGGAAAAATTACAAAGCTAAGAAATTCCAACAGATCATCTTTAACCTACCTACAAGTGCTCTGTGTTATCCTGAAAATCAGTGTGTTTTTACTACTTACCCTTTCAAATCAGAAATTTAAAAAGCATCACTGCTAAAGGAGTAAAAAAAAAAAAAAAACATAGAAGAAGCAGGGAGCAGAAATTAAGTAATTGGTTGGTACATTTCTCTTAACTAATTCTCTAGAAATTCTTGCCTGTAACACATTCCAGGAAACTGCCATCAAAACCAGATTAAAACAAACTGCCTCAAAAACAGAGTAACCAAACTTAGTACAAAAGCAGCCTGTGACATTTGCTGTGTTACCTAAATACAACAGTCAGAACCAATTTCAATCATTCAACTTTTCCTCAAAAGCTGGATGCAGTGTAGAAACTCAGTCTTTAAGTTTGAATGTGTGAATGTGTCTAACTTAGCTGGGGAGATTCAGAGGGGAAGGAATACTATTCCTTTCCTTTTACAGACAAGTGTGTTTGCTGCAATGAAATGTAAAGGCAAAAATCCAGAGAGGATTCACTGGTTTAAAAATAAAAAAAGTTTTGCCCATAAAGCATGTACAGAAATCTTCATTTATTGTTTTTGCAAGTATAGCTACTCTCTAAGAAAAAAAAAGGTAACTTTTTACTGCTTTTCTTCCTGTTAGTTTTGAGAAGACAAGAGAGGCAGGGAGTATGCTGACTTTTCTTATGTCTTACACATCATCAGTTCAGGTTCTTAGTAAGGATTTCGCCCACCTCCCATTTGGATGTTTCTGGGCAATGGATTTGTGCTCAGCTGAAATCTTGCAGAGTAACAGAAGGGGATAGAAACAAGACTGCCAACATTTTTAAATCATCCTGCATATGCTGGAGTTTGAAGGGTGCCTTCCTCAAATGGTTTTTCAATTTCTCCTGTGATGAAGTAGTGAAAGAATCTAAAGGGTAAAGACAGGAGACATGATCTGCAAGACAGGATTAAGTACATAGGATTGCCAGCTGCACTTGGTGCTGAATCTGGCTGCCTTCATCAAGGCTGAGTAAAAACTGCGGATCCCAAGGCTGGCTTGAGTGGCAAATACAAAACAGTTTATCGTGAACTTTGTGTTTAGAGGTACAAAAAGGGATTTTCATTCTTGGCAGAAAGCACTGATTTCTTGCACATACTTTCCCTAACATTCTTTCCCTCGTGTCACTCTTTAGGATGTTTCTGCCAGGACTGTTGGTTATCTTAGTCAGCATAAAATATTATTTCCTCTTTCTACTCCAATCTACTGCTTTCAGCTGCTACCTCTCTTTTTTTTTTTTTTTTTTTTTTTTTTCTTCCTGGTGTTGCTGAAGCAATCACATAAATCTTTCTACCCTGTCTGTTCTCCCCTCCCTTAGCACACATGCATCTGATTCTTATATACTCCTTCACTAAATAATAAATAAATAAACAACTAAATAAATAATAAACAACCAATTTTATAAAAGCTTTTTCTTCTTTAAAGGTGATGTAAAGAAAAGACACTACAGGGTTTTATTTCTTCTTACAGTTGCTTTTTAGATCCTAGACAAATTATGGGAAAACCAGGAAGTGTAAGGGTATGTGCAAGAAGAACATCTGATTCTTTAAGGGTATCTGGTCAAGGACTTCTTCAATTAATAAATAATTTTTTTTTTCTTTTTAAAGTATAGCAAGAAAAGCAGAAATCCATATAGAACATACAGAGACACAAACCCAAGCAACAAATGATAAAGGGAGGCAGTGAGGAGAACCAAACCTGGTCAGACAGACTAACTGGTGAGGGTACAAGGGAGTGTGATAACCTCTAGCCAGAAAAGCAGCAGCCACATCCCTTCAGCCTGGGCAGAGACCCTGAGACACCTGGGCCTCGGGGCTGGGCTCAGCAACTGAGGCAGGAGACTCCTGGCCAAAGCTGTGGGGAAAAGTGGCCACTCCCAACACCCTTTAATAGGAAAAATATTTTTCTTCCCTTGGAAAATGAAACATTTTATTCTTTACCTTTACTCAAGCCAATAGAAAACACTGTGCATTTGTTACCCTGCGTGTCATGCTTATCTACAGATGCATCTTCAATACATCCAAGAAAGGGATCTTATCATGTCCTGCCATATAAAATCATATCCTGACCCGAGATCTTCTGATTGCCATCCTCTTTTGTGTTTTTACTTGGACCTTTTTCTTTTTTTTTTTTAATGTTTGCTTCTGGACTTTTGGTTATCCTCATTGTAGACCATTTAGAAAATATGAAAAAGAACTGATTTTTTAATCAAATACACTACTACTGTCTGGAGAAGAACTTGTAAATAGCTTTGGGGGGTGCAAAAATGTAGTAAAGTGTATTTTTCAATGAATATATTAATTCTTCCAGAGAATGTACCCCAAAGCTATCCAGAAGTTGCAGCTCCACCAGGAAGGCATAGCAGCTGTTTATAATAAAAAAAAGTAAGATGCAGATCTCAAACCTACCCTCTGTACTGTGAAGAGCAATAGTAATCCATGTTCTGGATATCGTTTCATGACAGCTACATTCCAAATTATGCTCATGATATGCTTTATAACCATGAGCATCAGAAAGACATTGATTCCCTGATGAAGAAGGAATACAGCTTCAGAGATCATTTCAAAAATCAAACCTTTGTCTTTGCCCACTCACTCTCTCCAAATCACAAATGCTGTACTAAAAGAAAACACAAAGACAAAAAAAAAAGTGTGGCTTAAACTCCTAGGACATCAGGCAGGGAGAGCACTAAAATAAGAAAATCGGAGCAAGAAGGAGCCACAAGTGGCCACTGATCTGGACACAGCTGTCCTGTGTTGTGCACAGACACCAGGAGGAACGCCTGCTCTGAAACAAAACACTGCTGCCCTAAATAACAGATGCTGACAGACAGAGAGAACCCACCCAGCATGTGCACGGTGGTTGTTTATGGAGAAGGGTCACGAGGAGAAAGGCCAGAAAGACATGCTCAGATACTTGAGAGGGTTCCTCACCAAAAGGAAGGCAGAAAGTGTGTGAGAATTTAAAGCACCTTTAAAAGTGGATTTTGCTGGATTAAGGTTGTCACTGGTGCAAATCACGCGCACGTTTGCTGATGAGCAAGGTATAAACAGGGAATGAGAGTGAGCAAGCAGTCCCCACAACCCTTAAACTGTTGATGAGCAAGGTATAAACAGGGAATGAGAGTGAGCAAGCAGTCCCCACAACCCTTAAATTGTTGATCCCAGATGCAAGCTTACCCATGCTGACTGTATGGTAGGGAGCAGTTCTAAGTATGTTGTATCTTCATTGTGACAGCAAAAAAGCACCGCATAAAACCTCTGCCTCATCAGGTCAATGGGAGACAGAAAAAACTATAATGAATCATAGAATGTTAGGGGTGGGAAGAGACCTCTAGAAATCATCGAGTCCAACCCCCCTGCCAGGGTAGGGTTACCCAGGGCATGTTGCACAGGAAGAGGTCCAGATGGGTTTTGAAAGTCTCTAGAGAAAGAGACTCCACAACCTCTCTGGAATGAGATCAAGGGAAACTTCTTTCAAACAAAAGGGGCTGATCCTACTCTCAGAGAGCCCAAAAATAAATTTCTGTTGCCTTCAGCAGACAGGAACACGCTGCATAAAACGAATGTGGTAACAACTGTCTGAAAAGTTAAGCTGTCATCACTTGACAAAAGTGGACTTATTATCCAGCTGTATCATTGTCACATCAAGAAATTCACTGGGATGAAGTTATCTGAGCCTAACAAAGATTAATTCAATATCACTCTGATATATATCCCAAGTGAATGTACTTTTGTGATGCTATATATCAGCTTAGCTTGAGAGACTGCATTTATCCTTGTAAACTTAGGCGATGATGGATCGGTGTATTATTCACTAGCAGTCTGAACACGTTATGACAAGTAAGCTGCGTGCCGGAAAAGAATAATGCCTTATCTACTGCTGGGATCTTACACCTAACATGCTGGTTAGACAACAGAATTACTGAAAACTAAACAAAACAAAAAAATAGTTTGCCAGTGCAAACACTGCCCACAGCCAAATCCCCGAGCGGTGCCAAAGTGCTGAGGCTGCACCTCCTATTGAAAGATGTTACGTGTTTGCTGTAGTTACACCGGCCAGGCTTGGGAGCAGGAAGGGTGCTGTGGGACAGGAACAATGGTCCAAACGCTCACTGCCTGGGCAACGCTGCTGATGTCACGTCTGACTTCGGTGGAGTCGCTCCAGGATTCTTCTCAATTAGGGCACAAATAGTCTGTCCAGCAGCAACATTTTGAAACACGCACGCTTGTCAGGGGAAGGAGTAAAAGAAGAGAAGAGGTATCTTGGGGACCTTATCCAAGCTTTCTGGAGTCAACAACAGTCCATCAGCCTCACCAGACCTTATGTAAGAGCCACAACTCCCGAAGGATGGCCAATTACGAAACCTCCTTCACCTTTAACTACTTGGACACATTAACTAAATGGTGAAAAGGCCACAGGTGCAGATGCCTATCATGCAGAAGGCGACAGCAATGATGAAAACAGTCTTTCCCCCAGCACAGTGAAAACACGGCAGCTGTATTCATGAATAAAACCAAACCTATCAGCACAGCCTGAAAGCCTGCTTGGGCAGCACAAGTGCAGGTGGTTAAAGATCAGGTAAAATAGTGCTTTTTAACTCCCCAAGGCAATGTCTTGCTCAGCAGATGGCCCATCCTTTTGCTTTTTCACTGTTAACAGGTAGCTTGATCTATTTAACACATTATCCTCACTCTGCAAAAAAAAACTGCACTGTGCAAAATCGTCCCTACCTTGGAGCACTTCCAGCATGTTGTGAAATGAGGTAGGTCCACAGACTAACTCCAGCTAGCAGACTATTTAAATGGCTAGTCATGCCTTTATTGCAAAACTGGGGTTGTAATATAATGAGACAAGCAAAAGACAAGAGACAAAAAAGATGCAAAGGTTACATAGACCAGCTAGGAACAGGCTCAGGTCAAAGACAGAGAGAAGATGCTTTGAGAGATGCAGCGTAAAAGCAAAGTGAGCAAATTCCCAATAGAACATCAAAAAGCAATGAGGTGGAAATAAATTTTTAAAACTGTCTATGTGCAAACCACCACAGAATCACAGCTTGGGTTCAGTTTATGAGAGGGTGAGAAAGACAAAGGTGACCTAAAATGGTTTATAGAAACACCTTTTGAAAAATCTCTCAATTGCCTTCTCTGGGCTATTATGGTTCATGCCCAAAGGCTCCAAACGCAGCAGGGTTTCTCTGAACCCTGTCATGCTTTCCTAACATCTGTTAGCAAAATCTTTTCTCTCTCTCCTAGCAGCACCTATGAACATTAATCTAGACCCTGGAGGGTCATTGTCCCTACAAACTACATGGTGACCCAACACTGAACTGTTAGCTCCATCTTCCAGCCACCTCCTGTTTCAATAAGCAGAATCATAGGGTCAGTCGGCTGACAGTTTAATTAAGAAAAAGATGGGATGGTGCCTGTAACTCTATAATCAGATCAACTATGACATTTTCTCTCCTTTTTTTTTTTCTAGATTTATCACTATTATCGTGCTCAATAAGTGGTGTCTGAAATGTTTAGTATAGTATGTCCCCAACAGAGGCTCTGTAATGAAAAGGTGACAGTTTCTAAAAGAAAACAAAGTGAAAACAAAAGCCAAAGTAGTGGCTACACTGAGGAATTAAACCCTCCAAAATACTGCAGCTAGAGAAACATATGTAAAAAAGTGATTTTTATCAGACTTTGCAAAGAGCTCTTCATACCAGAGTTTCTCCAACAGCTCAACGCTGTAGCATGACAGTTTTACCCCAGCTGTGGATCTGCTGTTCATGTGTTCACATTTGTGTATGTGTCATGACAACAGGCTTAACGATCACAAACGGGGACCTAGCCCACCCTCTGTTGTTACACATTCTCTATTCCCATTAATCCCCAAAAATGTTGGGGGAATGGTGTGGGAAGAGAAAAGACAGACAAGGAGGAAGGAAATACACGGGCATATCAGAGGATGTGCTCAGCTCCTCAGAAGAGGGGCCCATCCAGCCACAAAGAAAAGAAGCCAAGAGAAATGCACACAGTGAACAACCCCTCTCAAGGAAGGGCAGTGTATTTTAAACATTGCACAATATGTGGAAAAGGAAAAGGGTAACCAGGCAAATTCCTCCAGCAAACTATGTCAGAATGGGAGGAAGTAATGAGTGATTGACAGGTCATCAGCAAAGACAAAGACAAGACAAGTGGAATGGCAAACCAAAGGAGAAGCAGAGCTGACAGGCTTGCTGCATTGTTTTTAAAGACTGAATTAAGGGGCAGAAACAAGGAAAAAAAGGAAAAAAAAAAAAATCAGACTGCATCCAACTGCTTCTCATGTGAAATGAATTGGGCCCACCCCTGCAGAGGAGAGCTCTGGAGAAGAAAAAGCAAACCTAACAAATATCTCAAATGCCTAATTTTGCAGGACTTGGATTTATAAATACAGAAATGAATACTCTGATTTTATTTCTAACATTTCATTCAGCTGGAAATGGGAGTTGAAACCATGACAGTAAAAGCATTTATTTTGCTTATGGAAATACTATCAAAGTAACAATAAAAATGTAACTGTTGAAGTAACATGTTCCCTACCCCACATACCTCTCTAGAGGACCCTTGTCAATTGACTTATAGCACAAAGTAAAATCTCATCACATTTCCTGATAAATTACTTTGTAGCAATTACCTACACTGCACAGTATCACTCACCATCTCCCTCCCTCTTTCTCTGCTCTGCCTGCCTTTCCTCCTCACCTCCCAACAGCATCTTGTGAACTCTCAGATGTCACCATGGGCTCATTTCCCAGTGCTTCCTCTTCCCATCCCTCTTCTTCATTTACCTTTTGACATCCTCCATGGTACAGTAACACACAGGTGGCTCTTACCACAACAGTAATACACAGCAACATATACAGTGTTTGCACCAATTGGTCGCACTGACTGCTTTGAAACAAGGCCTCCAAGAACAAGGAACCACATCCTTATTAGCTTTGGACCCAAGGATATTTTTGCCTTTGCTTCACAGGAAGCAACGTCCAACAGGAACCAAAGTCTAATGTTGTAATTCAAAGATCAGCAAGTAAATAATCTTTAAATCATCTTTGGGATTTCAAATAGCAGCTTTCACTCACTGATCTCTTGAGCGCACATTTATAGAACTTTATTCGTTTCACCTGTAGTGAGATAAAGGAAAAGTGAGTGCAGAACATGTGAAGGATAAGCAGTTTTACTACTTTCACCTTCATCATTACAACATTGCTCAAAATATTTCTTTCCTGTGGGGTGGATCTACCACCAAGCAGGGCAGACACACCACCCATTTCTCTGTGACTCTAATAAATGTGCCAGATATCTTAGCTGGCCTCAGGCTGGGGGAAGAAAGAGTTGCTTGTAACACAGAAGGAAATCATCAAGGACTCTTTCAGTCCTGAAGCACTCAGAATCAGGTGTTTGTCTCAGCTTATCAGTGCAACAAGAGGACAAAAAAAAAAGGGGGGGGGGGGGGGGTGGAACATTTTC
>VWZY01004560.1:525894-551386 GCA_013399075.1 Chloroceryle aenea
ATTTTTGGATATCTGGGGAGAAAACCCTTGATATTGAAACCAGCTGTTTCCTATCCATTTTTAGCTAGCATGGCTGTTGTGTAATTCAGAGATCAACTTCCCACTTTTCCTGATTTAAAAAAGCTTGACTGTAAGCTCTCCCTCTCATTCTACAACAGGAGACTCTCAGCAAGTGCATCTAAGCTTTTGCAGTGCTGAGGCAAACAGGCTGATGTCACTGAACAAATAGAGATGCTGTCTGTGGATCATTCAAAATTGTGGACTGTAATGTTCCCCCCAGATTTCACAGCACAGCTTATTCCAGTTGTCCTTCTATCATACACTGGAGAACTATAAATTCCCCATACCTCTGTTGTGTTTTGTTTGTTTTTTTTTTCCTAAGCAGTGTACATCCATCACAAATCACTTCTTATCAATGCATTTTTCAATGCATTTCAGGGGTGGTCTTTTTTTAAATTATGTGAGTTAAATTATGAAATTAAAAGACACTGGTGCTGGCAGATGTAAACGCCTGTTAGCCACACAAGTGCAACACTCCTTTGTTTGATGCCTTATAGCAAGGACGAGAAAAAAGGCTGCCTGTTTAGAAGGGGTTATGATTCACAGTCGAAAGCTAAACAGAAACAGTTGGATGGATTTGCAGAATTGCTTCAGGCTGTGACTCACATTCATTGCGATGATTTAAAATGTAATGACCTGTACTCACAACTGGTTGCTCCTGCCCCCTGCTAGGGGTTACTACCTCCAAGGAAAGTCAGTAAAATGAGAATTGTGAGGGCTGCTCCAATGCAAAGCTCTGCTACTCTGCTAACACCCCACTCAGAGGTGCACTGAGCTGCAGCCACAGAACATGCAACAAAGTCCACAAATTCCGCCTCAAATCAGTAGCAAGAGCTAGGGATGGGGTGCAGGTGGCACTTAAACCCACCTCTACTGTTGGTTGAGCAAATACACACCTAAGGCATAAGGTCCTTGTGTCTAAGTGTATGAGTATATGGAAAGGGGAGAGGAATTTAATGCTTACCTGAAGAATAACAACTCTGAGGGACTTCACCAACTGCTCTAAAGATGCTTTTATCAGAGGGAGTGATTCATCATCTATTCGCTAGTTTATTATCTTTGAATTGACACTTTTTTGAAACATCAAAAGTTAAAGATGTAACCTTTTACACTTATTAGCTTACTTTTTATTCATTGCAATGGGTAGGTAAACAAGAAAAAAATAATTTTCTTAGTTCACAGCAGAACTCAACCAGCTGGCGGAGATTAGGATCTCCTAATCTACAGGGAGGATATAAATTGATGTTTCACTTCTGCTAGAACAGGGTGAAGCAATAGGCACTGCTGTCACACAGGCCATCTGTCCAGCTCAGCCACACAGCTTCACATGTGGGCTCAGTCTGAGCCTATGATTGTCAGGTGTCACTTTCAGTTCTTGGTGCTCAGCTAAAAGACTTGTATCTTTTCTCTCATTTTATAGTCAATTAAACTTCTCACTACCAGTGAAGCTGTGAAACTGCACCCACTCTGGACATTTAAATACGAGGAAAGGTAAAGGAGTTTTTCCTCATGCTCAAGGTGCAAAAGCAAAAATCAAGCAACAGCATTGTGCAGAACCACAGAGAAACCAGCCATGAACAGGAGCTGCAGGATAGATGGTACCTGGATCTATGTCAGAGACTGGCTTCAAAGGTGACAAATATATTAACAATTAACTTTAGTTGCACGAGAGATTCATAAACCATAACTGGCCACGCCAGTTACGTTGTCACGAATCACAGGGCTGCTTTTCAGTTTTATTGGTCCAATATTGTAACTGCTGCATGCACACTTAAAAATATCAGCCCAAACACTTAAAAATATCAGCACAAAATAGGAAGCATTTCTCTTTCTCGAAGCCTGCAAAGAAGTACCTAAAAACCGACTACACTGGAGTCTCTCTCCTTAGTCATTGCATCAACCTATTAGAAGAATGTACGCTGTGACTTAAAGCTTTCGTGGGAGTTTGTGCATGCATTATAATAAATTAAAAATGGGATAACATAGCCTTTTTTTATATAAATAATAAACTGCTATTGCCATACATATTATGGGCTGGCTCTTTCTTAGAAAAATTAATGTTAACGTGCCAGTGGCCAAAAGCAGACTGGTGTTTTATGGGCAGTCATCAAAATGCCATGGTTCAAAATATTAGACAGCCTTTGCTGCTACACACAATAAAAACATCCAATTACACTTTCTAAAGGAATTACATGGATTTAAAGCTGTAGGCACCAGCAAATATGTAGCAACTGAGAGCCACAGCCTTTTGGAAACACTAAGATTTCTATTAATATTTATCATGGCTAGAGGGGCTCTTTTAGTCATTTTGTAGTTCAGCATTGCATAAAAACAATGTGAAATTACAATTTTGGCTAATAATCAGTAGTTTCTGGTTCTTAATAACTTCGGGTTTTCTACAAAACAAATCCAATTCTGCTTGTAATTATATGTCCTGGTTTTGGCTGGGATAGGATTAATTTTCTTCCTAGTAGCAGGTTCAGCACTGTGTTTGGTATTTAGGGTGAGAATAATGTTGATAACACACTGATGTTTTAGTTGTTGCTAAGTAGCACTTATCCCATGTTAAGGATTTTCCAGTTTCCCATGCTGTGCCAGTGAGCAGCTGCACAAGAAGCTGAGGGCAGCATGGCCAGGACAGCTGACCCGAACAAGCCAAAGGGATATTCCATACCACAGAACATCATGCCCAGTATATAAACTGGGGGGAGTTGCCCAGGAGGGGCTGATCATTGTTTGGGGGCTGGATGGGTATCTGTCAGAGGGTGGCACACAATCACTTGTCTTTTGAGTTTTCTTTCTCCTTCTTTTATGTCATATTCCTTTTCATTGCAATTATTATATTTTATTTCCTTTTAGTTATTAAACTGTTCTTACCACAATTTTTTCTTTTTTTCTTCTGATTCTCCCCCCGCTCCCAGTGGCAGGGGGGAGGAGTAAGCAAGCAGCTGCATGGTGCTTAGTTGCTGGCTGGGGGTAAATCATGACATTATGTAATTGCAAATCCAGAGTAATTATGTGGGAGAAAAAATGCTACGATGAGAATAAAAGGCTACTGTGAGTTTGATTCATATTTTTTCTGCTTGCTGACCTTAACTGATGGGAATTAGGCAATGCTTTTGATGGAGTTTTCTATCCAAAATGCCTAGATGCAAATCATCTCACAGTAAGAGCTACAGGGTGGAAAATCTATTCTAAACAAAATTCAGTATTTTCTAAACTAAACAGTCAGGTCTCACTTTAAATTGTATTTGAGATTTCATTTTTCTCAAATGCAAATAATTTCCTGCTTAAAAAAATATATCAAATACTCCAGTCTGATCCCTCAAAAACATTCCCTACAAGTCAAAATAATTCTTTTACTTTCTTTGGACCTTACAGCTAACAAAATAGATACATTTCAACCTAGTCAGGTCATTTTAACTACCCCCATAGCCAGCTCAGAGCAATAAGCACCTTCAGAGTCCATCTTCACAAGTCCACCTTCCCTCCCTCCCTCCTCCTCTCTTTCTGATGGAGTGTTGTTTTCTGTACTGAAAATTTCCAAAGGCCTAGGGAAAAACACCATTTGAAAAATATTCAGAAATTATTGGCCTGTGTCTTTAAGAACTATAGGCTTGTTTGTTACAGGTTTCTGCAGCAATTTGTGTTTCATTATGGACATCTGGAAAGCAGATACATAACTGTAAATAATTAAAGCAGTAAAGAAAATGGGGAATCTTTCTCTGACTAATTAAGGGTTACAGTATGAAATGGTTTTATGAAAGGCTAATTTAAATAACAAGCCTTAGTTCAGCGCTGCCTTCCTTACAAATGGAAAGTACAAGGAAAATCACCAGCACCTCATCAGTAACCTAAGATCTGGTCCTCCAGAGGTGCTGCATACACCTCAAGTCCAGGAAAGGTAAAAGCACCTGCCAGCATTAGCACTCTCATTTGCAAGAAAAACTATTGCCTATGGGGCACTCTGCCCTATCCGAACACGAGGGATATCATTAAGTTCTGCTGGAGAAGCACAAAGGGCCAAACATAAGTTTTGGCAGCTGAAGGAAGAGCAATTGCAGCAACTATAGCTGTTCAGATGGTGAGAATTAGTGTAGCTCTGTTGGCTCACTAGAATTCTAGGGATATAATACAGCAGCTGAGGATGTTACCCATTATCTGTATCTCCAGCTGTGCTTGCATCGCTAATCCAGCCAGATCTTTGAGTTGAGGCTTATATGGCAGGAAGCAGACTGCTTAATATAATTTAAATACAAAGAAGAGATTTGGAGATAATTTCTGCTTCAACTCACAGTGACTCAGAGCTAAGTGAACATGGCAGAGGAAACAAACAACTTCTTCTCTGAGGAGGCTACTGAACAGTCCACCAAGTAGTCCATGAATACACATAAATGTAATTGAAAATTATTTGTTGAATGACTTGTGTTCTGCAATTGTGAGGAGTTTGTTGTGAGCTCTCAAGGCTCCATATTCAAGTTGTTCTCACAAACCTTCTGTAAAATGGGAAATAGCCAAAGGACTCCTGCCTTATCAGTAGTTTAAATACTTAAAATGTTTTACTTACCCCCACTTTTTTTCCTATCCATAATAATCCTGCAGAAGTCAGGGAAAATTTACAGATTAAGCAAACATTTTAAAAAGAAAAATGCTAAACTGTTGTGAGCAAATACAAAAAAGGGAAGAAAATAATCTAGATCTGAGCAAATTTTCTTATCGTGTTAAAGGACATGCACAGAAAAATAGTGACACCATATGCCTGGCTCTATTAGTGAGCCACCATCCGAAAAGCAGTCAGTTCATCACGTACTAGGATGTCCTCTTTCTTCAGGCTGCTGCTGTCAGAGCTGCCTGAACAGCTTGCACGTCATGATTCCAGCCTATGCACGCAATCACCCAAGTTGCTTTGCACAACTCAAAACTTCTGGCAAACTGTGGAAAAGGAAGCGGCAAAGAACCTTCTGAGCAATTCACAGACGAGTCATTGCCAGGCATGAAGGATGTTCATGACTAGTCAGTATGTGATACAGAGGGAACACATTAGCCAGATACATTACTGCTGCCAGCTCTCCTATGCCATGGACAGAGGTTTGCTTCCAACCACACAGAGCTGGTGTTACATGTTTAGTAAGGGGAAAACACAATGCAAGAAAGATGAGAAGCAGGTCTAGGGTTCAGATCTGTGTGTCTGCCAACCCGCACACCACTCTTCTTCCACCTTGTCTATGCCATGTAGAATCACAGAATCATTACAGCTGGAAAAGACTTCTAAGATCAAGTTCAACCATCAACCCAACATTATCATGACCATTAAACCATGTCCTGAAATGCCATATCTACATGGTTTTTGAACACCTCCAGGTATGGTCACTCCACCACCTCTGTAGGCAGCCTGTTCCAATGCCTCACCACTCAGTAAAGACATTTTTCCTAATATCCAATATAAACTTCCCCTAGAGCAACTTAAGCCCATTACCTCATCCTATCCCTAGTTACTGGGAGAAGAGATCAACACCCACCTCACTACAACCTCCTTTCTCAGATAGTTGTAGAGAGCAATAAGGTATCCTCTCAGCCTCCTCTCCTCCAGACTAAACAATTCCAGTTACCTCAGCTGCTCCTCATCAGACATGTTCTCCAGACCCCTCAGCCTCACTGCCCTTCTCTGGACCCACTCCAGCACCTCACTGTCTTTCTTATACAGCAGCACCTGAAACTGAACACAGTACTCAAGATGCAGCCTGACCAGTGCCAGTAGTAGCTGCCAGTCCTTCCATACTTCCCTGGTTTCAGCAGCAGCAATTTTCACTTTGTCAGCATGTGAAGAGTCTCTGAAGGATCACTTGTCTAGTCAGACTGTGCCTCTTGATCAGCTATTACTCATCTCCTCCACAGAAAGGGAAATAAGACTGGACATCAGCTTTCCAAAGGCTAGATTCAGCCCACACACACGCCCACAGCCAAACAAATAATGCTACTTTACATATACAGCCAGATTAAAGAATAAAGCATAAAATAGAAAATGGGAATGAGATTATCTAATATTCCAGATCAACTCACCCAAGAACTGCACCCTACTACAAAGGCAAAAGCAGTCTCACTCCAGGTTTAAGCAGAGGATGTTACTTGAGTTCTAAACAAGGTCACCAGGAACTCCAGAAACATCTTCTCTAAAAATCAACCCCTTCTTTGCCAATGGGTATCATTACAGCAATTCTTTTCACACAAGTGATCTGAAGCAAAAATTATCTTTCCTGACAACAGAAAGCGAGCACACAACAGAAATCTTGCTTCCCAGCTCCTGCCCTGACCACTACAATGTCCCTGCCATTACAAACAACAAGCATCCTTCAGGGAACAAGACACTTTTCTTGTGTGCAGAAGTGCAAAACAAGCAAAATCCATACTGAAAACTCTGGATCAGGCCTTCAGCTGCCATACCTCTGTTGTCCTAACATAGGCAGCAGATCCTTTAGAGAGACACCAGCAGACAATGAAACACAATTTGAAGGTTGTCATGCATGCATGCTTTGCTCCGTGGGAAGAAGGAATCAGTCCCTTAAAAAACAGTTCATTCTATAGGAAATAATTATCCTTTGCAACTAGTAAGCACACAAAGGGGGAAAAAAACCCACTGACATCTCACACCCAGTTTATTTCAAGTAAATAACATTCACCATCACCACTGATGATTTATTCCACACACCCCCCCGCTTTGAGTTTCCAGGACCATTACTAATGGTGGTTATTTAAGGCTTCATTTTGCAGAATATGTTTTTAGACAATGTTGAAAGAGGCAAAATGAAAGGAATGGTAAACATTACTCCAGAACTGAGCTGACACAACAACATCCAGGAACACTAACAAAAATAAAAGGAGGATGTTGAAGATCTTTCTCTTCTGTGGCTGCTCAGTGATGGTGGAAAATTAATAGGAAGGGACACATCCCTGAACAACTGATGGATTTCATCCACTCTGTAGGAAAGGGGAATGCTCAGAGTACTGCCAGTCTGTGCCAGAAGAAAGTTCCTTGGACAGTAATTTGCCACTTGATGAATACCTGCGTAACTGAGGAAGAAACATCAGTGATGAGAAACAAACTCTGCAACATTCTGACAGTGTGTGAACAGCAATTAGCAACTCTAGAGAAACAGGTTCTCTGGCAGGTCCCATTAATCTCTTTATGCAGGTTTAATACTCATGAAAGAGATTGCATGAGCAGCCAAGAATGTTAGTGTGCTCTTCACGCCGTGTACCTCAGCAAACACCTATGACTGAAGACTGGGAAAGGAGCCAGGAATACACTGCTCTGGACTTCACTGTGACTTATTGTTGGTCTGTGATGGCTCCCTCGTGTTTCTGTTATTCTATCTAAAACTGAAGGACAATGATACTTCATCTGCCCTACCAAATGTTTCAGCTCCACAATACTCTATAAATAGAAAATTTGCCTAAACAAAGGGCAAAAACCCAAACCAAAACAACCTCTGAAGTGGGATGGAGATCAAATCTCTGATATCGTGCTCCACAAACAAGCCTTTTGGTTCCTGCCCTCCATTACAGTTCATGATCAACAGTCAGAAATTGCTCCCAAAGCCCAACTGTAAACCTTGCTGCTGGCTGTCAAACACTTTTTAGTACCACCCACACTCGGCAGCTTTTCCAAAGGCTCCTTCCTGCCTGACACAGAAGGATGAGAACAGCTTAAGTTGTCATTCACTGGGAGACTGACTGGGATCAAGCTTGAGTGGACTCCAGCCAAATGACAACCCATGAAGGAACTGCAGTTCTCAACTGCCTCCCATTTCACTCGTCAGTGGCACCCAGACATCTCAGTGCCAATATGAATGCTCGTTTCTATTTTTGTTCTACATCCAAGCAGCTTGCACTCAGTGATCCAAGCCTGTTCTGCACTTACATTAACTTCTACTGGCCTGCACCAGAGCACAGTGAAAACTGGCACTACCAAATGACATACAGCTGGACAAAGTGTGGAGCATGACCTCAAGACAGAGTACGGCTATGATTCCTGGGATATCCATCCCAGGCACATCCATGACCCAGCTGGGTCACCCCATAGTAAACTGAACTCACCTGACCTTTTTAGGTCTGATGGAAAGAGCATAAGCAGATGATGTTCTGCCCATCTCCTGTAATGAATCATTGAGAGAGTACCAGGCTTTCCTGGCTCACACATCTGAGCTTTACATCCATGCAAAGGTCCGTACATGCATTATGATCATCTTCTGATCAGTAAACACACTCAGTATTACTCCACCTTAGCCCCTAACCCTATTTAGATTTACAGGGCTATCCCCCTGGCTATTCATCCTTCCTGTCCTCCACAAAGAAGAGGAGCCTACAAAAACCTGGCACTGTTGCAAGGTCTTCACTGCATTTTAGTCGGCAACCTCTGATGCATATCTGACTAAATTTGTACCTTTTGTTTTAAGGCCCAGGTCTCACAAAACTGAATATTGCAGCTGCTACTAAAGAATGGTTTGTTTGGCTGTCGTTTTTCCCTTTTGTTTTAGAACTCATTTGCATTCATCAAAAATGAGGTTTAATTCTTACTGTTTCCTTGCCCTAACTACTGCTCAAGCACTCTACTGTCAGGATACAAACCTAGCTACCTGGCTACTTTTTGGGGTGTTGTTTCCCCCAAAGATTATTCTGGAACAAACATAATGGAAGGGATGACGTAGATTGGTCAGAAATATCTGGAAAGCAACTCTTCACCATAACAAAAGCAAGCCAAATAGTTTAATTAGTCTAATGAATCTATGAAACAGCCCATTTTACCTTGTATAGCTTAAGCAGACCTTCCAGTTACTGAATTGACCTTCATATAATGGAGAGATAACTAAGTAATTTCATCCTTTTATCCTGATCATTTTGTCTTTCACTCATTTTGGCAGTTTTCCTTCTTGCTGATTTACCTCCAGTGAGGACACGGCAGAGAAGTGCCACTCAACTCGCTGCTCCATCGGCTGGCTACCTTAGCTCAGTCTTTAATATTGTCACTGGGGTAAGTGGAAGAAGCACTGTATTTCTACATGCATTAGACTGTATTTCAATTGTTTCAAAAGGTGTCATAAAAAAATACATGACCTAAGGTATCAGTGACAAGAAGAATGCCACCTTCATATGTGTCAGCATGTAATATGGAAGAGCAAGTAAAAAGAAAGAGCTCCTAGATAGAATCACAGAACATCTTTGGTTGGCAGAGATCTCCAAGATCATCTAGTCCAACATTTGACCCAACATTGCAAGCTCACCACTAAACTATGTCTCTGGGCACCAGGTCCACATGCTGTTTAAATGCCTCCCGGGATGGTGACTCCACCACTGCCCTGGGCAGACCATTCCAATGGTTGATAACCCTTTCAGTGAAGAAATGTTTCCTAATGTCCAGCCTAAACCTCCCCTGGTGCAGTTTGCAGCCATTCCCTCTGGTCTTCACACATGTCAGTGGGGAGAAGAGGGTGACCCCCTCCTTGCTCCAACCTCCTGTCAAGTAGCTGTAGAGAGACAGAAGGTCTCCCCTCAGCCTCTTCCACGCTAAACAACTCCAGAATAGAAAGAGGAATAGGCATAGAAGGAGAGAAAAAAAAAGATTTATATCTCACTATACAGAAGATGTGGTTCTATCACAGAGCTTCATCTCAAGCTCTAGCAACTACTAATAGCATTCTCAGGTACATGTATCTAAGCAGACCTATCAAACCAGACACCTTGAGTGACACAGACACCTGGTGTGTGGAACCAGGAAATTTTGTTTAAGCACAGAAAAGCGTTTTCTCTATCAGGGTGATCAAACACTGGAACAGGTAGTCTGGAGAGGTAGTGGTGTCTCCATTCTCAGAGATAATCAAAACCCCATGGGACACTGTCCTGGGCTGCCAGCTCTAGGTGGCTCTGTTTGACCAGAGGATTAGAGCTGATGACCTCCAGGGGTCCCTTCCAACCTCAACCATTCTGTGATTCTGCGAATTGTGATCAAGCTTAGCTGTCAAAAAAGATTTCAACTCAATCCTGCCAAGATGGTGGTCATTTTGATTGTATATCTGCAGCACTGCAAAGAACTGGGCAAGTAACCTTCACTATGAAAATCTGCATCCATTCAGTCTCTCCAGAGAGGAAGCAGAATTTTACAAATCACATGCTTAGACTTGGGTATGTAAAGATCTACCCAAAGGATTTAGCCAAGTCTCTGCCTGACAGTGGGGTTGGAAAAGGTAGTATTAAATTAGTATCTCTCTTAGCTGGATAGGAAATACAACCATCTGATATAAGTCTACATTACTGTACTACAGTACTGCCGTGCTCTGTTACTAGATGCCGCAAGACAGTGGAGACTGAAGCTGATGCAGTTTGACCAGAATCAGGAAGGAAATTTTCATTTAAATTATAAATGAGACACAATCTATTAAACTGCGGGATGAACTTTTGCCATAGAAATGGTGACAGACTCAGTGCTCTGTTCTACACTGTGCTTCCCAACAGTGTTACTCACTAATGCCAACCTGCTGAGTAAAACAGGCATGGCACTGAAAAATTAAGCCAAGAGTATTTCTGAGAAAATGTTCACCACTGCTATTGATTTGAAATGTTTCTCTGGGCATAAACCCAGACAGAAACATTGTCTTATTTGTCAGGAATTCCTGCCAAGAGTAGCAGAGGTGATAATTATCATACAAGAATCAACATCGCTCCCCCCAGCCCCCCCAGCATGTAATGAAATAAATTAATTAGAAATTCAAGAATACATGTATTATGCACATTGTTTGTTATCCTTCCAGATAAAGCAAAAAGGTAAGAAAGTCATAGTGGAACATTCTAGTCTGAAAAATGTTGTGTTTTTTTTTTTTTTTTAAAGCACACAGAACCCAAACCCCTATAGATAAGTCAACCAGAAGGGCTGGCACAGGTGAAGCTAAAAAATTTATGAGATTTCATGTACAAAAAGTCGATAAAGTGATTAAANATTTAAAAAATGTTTTGTTTTTTTTTTTTTTTAAAGCACACAGAACCCAAACCCCTATAGATAAGTCAACCAGAAGGGCTGGCACAGGTGAAGCTAAAAAATTTATGAGATTTCATGTACAAAAAGTCGATAAAGTGATTAAAATCTCTTATTCTAAAACACTTGCGTATTGTTCCAAAACACATGAAATGAACACTTAATTTTAGTGTACAATTTGACTCCAAGAGTCAGAACCTGAGGGGCCTGATTTTAGCAGTCTGCCTGCTTCAGCAGGAAGCACACAAGTTATTTAAAAGCAAAAAGAGTGTGCCAAAATCAGCAATGCCAAATCTTACAATTATATATTCACATACTCCAAGAAGAGTGTTAAAATTACTCTACTGGAGTTCTTTAATACTTGCACTTTACAGCTCCATCTTTCATTAGCCATTAATAGCACCGTTCAACATCACAAGCTGTCTACACACTCTGATCTAGCTTTCTTTTCTAATTGATCAAATTTAAACACATGCAAGCCTTAGCTTATTTTATGATTAATCATCAGGTATTCAAGCCCTAATTTTTTACTGTGATGTCACAGACTTATCTTTGGAGCTCTGGGTGTTTGCTATTGAAAAGCACTCTCAAACAAGAGAAAGTGAATGCTTGTGTAGAGACCAGCCAGTCTGCCAGAAACCACTGTATCTGTGGACTTCAGAGGAAGTTCCTCTGAAGCACTCAAGACAAGGCTTCCATTATGTACATGTCTTTTTTTTTTCCTTTAGAAATGGCATCAAATTCAGAGACCACTCTTATTTCTTGCCTTATGTGCAAAGAAAAGAGGGTTTCATTCATGACAACAGCATAGTGAAAGGAAGAAACTGAACCCAGCATATGCATTGGCCAAGTGGTTTTATGGAAAAAAAAAAAAATATATAACCCCCAAAACCCAAAGCACTAGAGTGGGCAGTACAGAGGCTGTACGTATGGATTTAGTGAACTCGTTTGTATCTCTGTATTGCTACTCTTTGTCCTTCACTTCCACCACGAGTACTTTGGAGCTGTCCTGCTCCATCTTTTTGTCTTTATTCAGCCAACATCTAGCACTTAGAGGCAGGAATCACTAGTTAATTCAAGCCAATGCACTGAAAAGTTTCAGTCTCAAGGGGATGACAACATAATAGGAGGTAGAGTTCAAATTGCCACATTATGCCTTGGTACATCCTATATGCTGATGGAAATCAGGGTAAGTTCTTGTGGTTTAGTTCAACACAGGTACGTTCCCCAGCTCAACTCACCACCATGTGGGGAAAGGACAAGAAGGCAGATGAAGCATGCTCATGGAAACCCTGAGCAGTCAAATACCACATGTTCAGAACACCTCCCAACTTACACTGCGGCCTTTGGTCCTAATCGTCTTCTTAATCTCCTTTAGACCTATCTTTCCTGCTGGTCCAAAATAAATGCAACTCCCATTCACTTTGAGACCAGAGAAGCA
The DNA here is from genome assembly GCA_013399075.1 of Chloroceryle aenea. NCBI lineage: Eukaryota > Metazoa > Chordata > Aves > Coraciiformes > Cerylidae > Chloroceryle > Chloroceryle aenea. The sequence continues at coordinate 538,419 of VWZY01004560.1, forward strand.
GTAGGCATGTTCTCCTTGCACGTTATTTCTAGCTCAGTCACAAATGAAACCACAAACTGATAGAAGTCTTCCATGTTTAAAAATGATGACAACAGCCTCTCACATCACATTGCAAAATGCAGACACCTCTACTGTATGCTTTCTCCACCTACAACCAAAACCACACTAGAAGCTCCACAAATATTAAGATTTCTTTCATCACTGGACTGTCTTCCCTATCACTACCATCCACACTTTGAAGTCCTCCTACCCTCTTGCAGAGGACTTCCTTCTGCTAAGCTGAGGCCACAGCTGAGCTTAAATAAATCTCTTCAAGAATTACACTTCTTTAGACAACCCAACATGGCATCTGCTGTTATCTAAATAGTAGGACATTGCCTATTCGTGCTCAGTCACTCACCTAAATCTGTAGAGGAAAGACAGATGCTCTTCAGTGTGATTGATCTACTGCTATATGAAAACCTGACTTTACAATTGGAGCTGCACATGCGTGGTTTATTTCAAATAAACTAAATTATTTCAGAATGTTTGGCTTGACTGCAAAAGAGTGTTCCACATGAGTCTCCCTACGTAGGTTAGAATTTCTAGATCACTGTAAAGTATGACTTTGCAGACAAACTCTGCAGCTTCTCAAAGGAAAAGCCATCTAAACCACATCTGCAAAAATCAGAGGAAAATACAAAAGGGATTAGCATTTTTTACAAGTATTTTATACACTTTTCTTACTTTAAAAGGGATCATAATCCTGTCCACACTGCAAACCAAGAAGAGAGGGGGGTGGATAAGAGAGTAAAAGCCATTGATTTAAATGGAGTTAAAGCATGGCTATAATAGCATCAAACTGTCCTAATCACAGCACAGCTTTGCTATAACTCCACACATTTCTATTCATCAACTAATAAATGACAAAAAGCAATCATAAATTCCAGATTGTGACACTGGCAAATTGTCATTATCACTGCATTTTCCTTTCCTTTTCTGTTCAAATGACAACAAAATGAGGTGCTCCTTGCAGAGGGAAACTCATCACCTGACTCCTAACAAAAAGGCAATATGGGCAAGAGGGGTTTTCCTTCAATAACTTGTTTTTCTTTCTTCTTCTGATCTTTTACAATTACCAAATTAAAATGCAAGCACCTATGAGCAGAATATAGTTTTTACATGGAGATACAGTCAGGAGGAATTCTCCTGTACCATTTTCACAAGTATCAGAAACAAGTTTATTATTGTATATTGAGTTAATCAAAGATGAAATAATTTTATCAAATTAAATAATTGCCTCAGTTCCATCTTTTTATTCTTACAGCTTAAATCAGTGGGATTCAAAGATGTCTTCAGGACTAATCCAGGAAAGATTATTAGTAGACTCTAAAATGCAGGAAAAACTGGAAAGCAAATTTAATCCCACACAATTTTTGTGGGAACCTAATAAACAACAGCGATATTTAACTGACATTTCAAAGCTCAGAGGCAGAATCATTGCCTTTATTAGCCTTTAGTCTCATTCCTTCATCTTTCTTTACTGCACAAAACTGGCTGCAGCAAAAATTGTCAAACATCACAGAGATTAAAAAAGTGAATTAATCTACTGAAAAAATAAAAACGTTCACATTCACTGATGAAAGTTCATCCTGAGCTGCAGAATGTAATGGCTGATCCTAAATCTGGTTATCCAAGCTTCAGTCAGACTATTTCCACTGGCAATGTTATATAACTGTGGAGACTCCACTATAAAGACTTAACATAAAAATATCCACATTTCAAATACTGAAGATTGGTATCACCTCAATTAACTTTCCACTTATTTCTCTATTCAAAGCAACAAGGTGCGCTCTGTTAGAAATGCTGTAGGTGCAGAAACATGGATCACCTACACCCTCACCCTGTCTCTGACAGGACAGGTATTTCACAGGCATTTTCATAATGAATGAAATTATGGTAACCTCCCAAGCCCTAAACACACACAGGAATGACCTGGTCCTCATCCAAGTGGTTTACATAATGAGGGGAAAGGTGGCACAGCTCTGCCCCAGAGTCTTGGTTCTGAAGCCTCTGTGCACGCAAAGTTCCTGCTCTGGGGGACCGAAGTGGCCGCAGAGAGCGGGAGGTGGGGAAGGGAGCCTTGGCTCTTCCCTTCTGCAGAAGGGATCTCCTCTCCGACCAGCAGCATCACACCACACTCTGCCCCTGTCATGGGCAGATGTGCTTTCCAGCCTGGAGGGCTGAGCTCTCCCTTCAGAAGTGAGAAGATGACAGGGAGGGTTTTCTCTTAGGGAAAGGAGCTGATCTAATTACTCCTCATACAGTGGGGGTTGTAAGCGCAGTGACCCTGGGTCCCCCTTCGCTCCTTAAGCTGAGTGAAGCATCAGCAGCCCCCAGAGCAGCCACCCAGCTGCCTGCTCTTCTGAGGGCATTGTCTTCCTTCCACCACCAGGGAAAAAATACAGCAACCTGATAGGAGAAGGGGGAAAAGCTTCATGCCAGTTCAACCAATTATCAGATTATATCTCGCAGACAGCACTGGGAGGCATGTGTCACATCCCTTGGGGGCTCCTAAAAGTTATATCAATGCTGAATTATGGCACATAAAAGAATAGACATCATGACATTTTCTAATGAGAGTATTTCTACACAGGTCAGAAACACACACAGCTCATGGATAAAATATCAACAAACATCAGCCGATCTGAAACTTGCTGGGAACACATCCATTTGAACTGGTCTATCTGCATTAATGATGGTGTATGTGTGATGGTGTGAGCATGCACAGGCTAGGCAGAGTAAGCAGACACAGCAACTAGAAAGGCAGAATGTTACAAACAGCATTTGTTTACAGATTTAATTAAAAGCTTATAGAAAATCTAAGAGTATTACTTATCATATAACATTTGCAAGAGTTGTTGAAGGTGGCAAGAAACTGCTAGAATTTGATTCTCTGAAACATCCCAGAGCCAGTGACTTCAGAAATACATAATATCCTCATCCCAAATAGTAACTCTTTGCATTTCTTCCTCAAAAATCTTATGCCATTAGTCAAAAATAATCACTACCTATTTAAGCATTTTTGTGCTCACATGAGATCCACTGACTAGTCCCTCTCTAGAGCTGTAGAGAAGTGTTCAGAATACAGAAAAAAATCACTGTAAATGACACAACCTTTTTGAGTCTAAGAGCCATAGGCACATCACAGGTCTTGCTACTGCACTGCCCCTGTCCCAGCAGAACCTTACAGCAGCTACTCATGGAAAGAAAATATTAACCAGGACAGGTACAGAGTAATCTTCTGCCTACAAAGCAGTTCCTTACAGATAAGGCCAAGATGACTCGGGTCGTAGGGGAATGAACTGGAAACATCAAAGACACCACCCTTTTTCTAGTCCCTCAACAGTATTTGGCAATAGATGGTGGGAAAGGTCACAGTGGCCTCAGGAGGAGCTTTATGCAACATTTCAACCCCCAACTGCAACCTCCAAGCAAGGTTTGACCAGAGAAGTAAGCTTTTATTAAAAAGTGGAAAAGGAAGTTTTACACAGCTCGAAGGACTGTGAGTTCCAGTATTAGCTGAAGGGAGATGCCAGTGAAATATTTCAGACGAAAAAGGAAACTGGAGCAGTCATCACAAGTCTTCTTAGTCAGCTGGGGAAATTTCTATCATAATACATCTATTGTCTGTACTTGTGCATTATATGAAGCAAAGTTAGGCTAGGAAACTCCTCATCGTTTTTCAAACCCAAATGAGAAATGAGGAAAAGATTTTACAAGTGATAACTCTACTACCTGCACAGTCACATTTCCTGCTGAAAACAGAGTAGGAACCTGATCTCGAATTTGCAAAATCGATGTTTATAAGGTATCCCTAAAGTAAATATATTCCCAGATTTAAATCTTTGACTCTCCCATCCTAGGGCTGTAAGTCTAGAGGGAAACAGTGGTAGCTCAGATATCGCTGCAATAATTACTGCCAACAATTTAGTTTTCTAAAGGCAGTAATACTGGTTTTGGACAATGCAGAAAATTGCCTCCACATCCCTGGATATGAAATATGAAAAATAGGAAAACTTTGCCCTATCCAACATGCCTCATCATAAAATCTCTGGTAAGGATAAATCTTTTAGAAGCCATGAATGGTGCTGCAGGACCAATTCACTACATCTGCCATAATACACTTGAGAGATAATTGAGATGTCATGCCTCATCAGCATCAACCTACTTGAAGTAAGGACAAAGAGGAGAAGGGAAGCATGACAATGAAGAATACCATTATGTAAAGCTAGCTAACTTCTAGCTTAGAAAAAGGTACATATCAGTCACCAACCTGAATGTCCCTGAATTTCATGGAAGTCCGGATTTAAAAGCAGTCTCAATTCTTTAAAAAGCTTCTTTCCATAGAAATTTATTATCTGGTGACAAAGCAGTAGTCTATTTCTATTTTAACTTCCAAGATTTAACTTTTTTTTTTTTTTTCCCAACCCTAAAACACAGGAGGTAAACTAATGAGTTTGGACAGCATACAGGAAACATCAGTAAATTACTATTTTTAAAAAAACCTCTCTTCCTGACCAGGCAGAGGAAGCTAAGTGTCAGATCTCTCAAGAGCCCCAAGCCTCAGAGGAGGTTTCTGCCAATTTTCAGTACTATGAACTTGTTCTCTGTGTCATTCTCAGTTACTGGTTGTATATCTCCTCCTAATCAATACACATGCATATACATCCCACATTACTTTCTCATCAAAGGTTCTGCACCACAGTTATTGCCTGCTCGCTTTGAAAACTGACACTGAACACAACCCCATTTCCTGCTCCCCATCTATTCCTTCCTCCATTTCTCTTTTCCCATTTCCCTCCCACTCCACTCCTCCTTGGGAGATTCTCCTCCCATAAAGCAGCAACTCACTCTTTCCATCTGCTTCTTCAACCATCTGCTCACTCCTTCCCTTCCTTCTTGTTGGATAGCTCCAGTCTCTCTACTGTAGTTCCATAGTCTCCCTATAGCATCACAAAAACTCCCTTTACCTCTTCTCTTAAAAACACTAAGTACAGTGAGCTTTCCACTCCACACCTTGATGGAAAAGAGGGTACAGAATAAATATCCATGAGTTTAATAATCCTCTGCCTTGACAAATCCTTTGCCTTGCAAAATCCTTCATAAGCTCCACATTTCACACCGTTCCATTTCATTTTATCCAAACTGCCATAGATAAACTGATATTTCTTTGATGGGACGTTCTGGCCATTTCACCCCACTTCTTACATCAACTTCATTAGCCATCTGTGTCCCACAGGATTTTCAGATTCCCCATCTCAAGATCTACTGCTCTGAGCAGTTCCCTCTTCTCACTTGGCACTTGGTGCCATCCTCTGCCAGCTCTGCTTGGTTTGCTTTGATCTCATCCCACAAGCACTTCTGTGTTTTTTCCTATTCAGACATTGTCTGCCTGGAATCAGCTCTTGAAGCTGATTACTACTCCATTTCCCCCTTGCTCATCATTTTTTTTCTACTCTGTCAAAGACTGTCATCTTTTCCACAAACAAAACCTGAGAACCCTTCAATTCCTGATCGAGATGAAAAATATTACATTTAAATAACATCAAATAACCACTTCCAAATCTGTGCCTTTATTCCTTCTACAACACCTGGCTCTCTATTATTCATTTTATTTCCTTGCTTTGCTTCCATTCACAACCAGTCACTACCCAGTACCCCACATTATACATTTCTTCATGCCTAATCATTTCCTGTTCCTCCCCTTAGTTTATGCCTTTTCTCTGTGTTTTTCAGTGAATATGGCAGGTTTCTACCAGATCTTGTTCTGCCTGAGAACAGCTTACCTTATTCTGGGTGATAAACAAATAACATAGCAATTAAAATTCAAGAAGGCAAAATCAGACATGGTGTTGACTTTTTTCCTCACCTCCTTCTTTCTCTCTCTCCTCGGCTACTGACATTTAAAAAATTTCAACCTACTCTAATAAACAACAACAATTTGTCCCAGTTTCCTAAGAAAACAAGTCTTGTATGATCACAACTTGCCAAACAGTTCAACTCTAACACCTTTTGTACCCATAAGTCAATATAAAACAAGTAATACAGAGTAAGGACAGAGGGTATCAGTGATGAAGCAAAGAGAAACCCAAATTAGCATCTTCATTACCTGTGGGATGCAGCATCCAGTTGGCCAGACCAGCAGAGTACTTTGGGCCACCTATCAGTATGTGCCTGGCTTAGGAGCACCCAAAGCACCTCTGACACATGCCCAGCACATGGTAAAGGGAGAGAGCTGGAAGCACTGAGGGGAGTATGGTGGAAGAAATAACTCCATCAAAGCCAGCCTCCCTTACTTTTCCTGCTTACAGTAAAAGGATTAGGGGTTAGTCTTGAATTATTTCACCTAACACCAAACCACGGCCCATTTCACCTTTTCCAGAATCAGAATATTACTAAGAACATAACTGATGTGCCAATACCTGCAACACAGATAAAGCATTTTTCTTTTTTCTTATTTTTTTTTTAACCCAGAAAAGGAACAATACACTCCCTACCTTTTCTGAATTATACTGGGATTTGCAGTCACCAGCTGAGTTTTCAATCCAACGTCCTTGCTGTATTCACTGGATAGAGGAGGAAGGTTGCACCTGTACACAGAGACAGTTAAGATTTTTAAGTGACATTCAGGATTGACAGGCTTCAGGTGTTTGCTGTTTGTTTGTTTTTAAAGCATGCTGTTGAGAAAACATAAGTGTTGCATAAATACTAGCCTAAGATACAAACATGTCCTGTACCACACCTATAACAATAGTTTTTTTCTATATCGGGCTGGGGGGAGATATAAAACTTTTTGCAAAGACAATCTCATGTAACTACTAAGCAAACACAAAGACACAGACTTGGCATCTCTGACAGACTGAAAGGCTGTGGAAGAGACCATTGTTATTTATGGCAAAGACTTGTTTTTCCAAACTTTTCTGGTTTTCCACCTTTTTCTGTCTTGTGTACCAGTATCGGGCTTCAGACTGTTACCACCCTGTGGTCTTAGAAGCATTACACATCTTGCAATCAACAGGTGAATGGCATTTTTAATATTGCACCGCAGGGTACCTTCAGCACAGAGAATTTACCAAGAAAACACAGAGAAAAAAATTAAGTGGCTATTTCAATATGTGCATCTTAGTTATGCTCACAGTCTGGTTGTCATGGGCAGGGTGATAATGTAATAAAGAGAAAGCCACTGAGCAAATTTACTTTGGAAAGCAGAGAGCCAACACTCATAAAAAAAGAGAGGCAGAGTGGAACTTCCAGAAAATGAACAGTCCTAAATGCTCTGTAGTAAAGACACAGGAGAAGCAGGAAGGCACAGCAGATAAAGATTAAAATACATTCAAACAGTATCCAAACCTATGAACTCCTCCAAAAACTGCAGCCAGGAGAAATCTACTCAGTGCATAGATATTACACCACAAATTGCTGTCAAAACATTTTTCATTTCAAATTTGTCTGCCCTTTAAATCAAAGACATGAACAATATTTTTAATAATTAAAAGGCAAAAGTGAAACCAGGCTTCTCAAAGACAAGGGGAATTTGGGATGCATTCAGAATAAGACTTCTAGTCTTTTATGTTGTTCGGGTTTGGGGGGTTGCTGTTATTTTTGTTTTTTTTTAAAAAAAATGGCGTTTTGAGCTCTACCATGACGAAATTTTCCCTCCAATTTTGACATTCAAACATTGAATCAAGATTTCCCCATTTGCAACTGCTGGTTTCATTGTTTTCCTGCAGTATGATGGAAGACTGCATCACGGAGAAGGAGCGCACACGGTAAACTACTGTACTCTAGGTGGCCCTGCTCTAGCAGGGGGGGTTGGACTAGATGATCTTTCGAGGTCCCTTCCAACCCCTAGGATTCTGTGATTCTGTGTGATTAAAGAAAGGCAAGAGGTCAGGAAAGGTGAAAGGCAGAGCTCCAGCTCCTGCCTCCTCCTGCTCCCACCAAGAAAGAGCACGTGCTGAGAAAACACCGACCCCAAAGAAGGGAGCCAGGCGGCCCCTGGTTGCTTTCAGCTCTGCAGACAACCACCCCCGTGAAGGATGAAACCCTGGCACTGCAAGAGGGAAGGCAGCAGCATGGTGAGAAGTCATTTCATGTCCATGAAATCTTCTCCAGGTACCAGAAAGACACAAGTTCCTTTGCTGCACACCTTATGCCTATGAAGAGCTACGTCATCTCCATTCAACTCTCCACAGCACTCCACTTCTTCTCCATGCGTCCTCCAGGCAGCTGCTGTCAGGCATAAAACCTTTGAGTCCAACAACAACAAGTTGTTTATCCGTTTTTATTTTCTCTAAATAATTCCGAGGCCCATTTCCTACACGAGTGAGCTGGGAGCTGGTGAAGTGAGATGTGGTTCAAGTGCTATGGCAGCTTCCAGGAGCTGCTGCAGAAACTGCTGGACTGTCACGTTACTGGTTGCCACACGTTTCTGCTGCATTAGGAAAACCAGTCCTGACACAGGAAAGCCCTTGGTTCCACAGCACTCACTGCCTCCGTTAGCATTTTCACTGACCCGGGCAGCGTCTGGAAATCATTTTCACTGACCCATGCAGAAGAGGTCCAGGTGCTTGCAACAGCAGAGTGCAACAACCCAGGCTGCACGAATTCACAGATGCTGCACCTTCTCGTGGTTATGGCTCCATGCAGTGTCACTGCCTGGAGAGGGCACTCGTGGGCACACCACGTGTTCTGCAATTGTAGTTAAGGCAGCAATGCTAAATATGCCTGTATTTGCACACAAATACCAGCTCTCAAAATGATATCCTCAAAGTCACATTGTCAGGAAATGCTAAGAAGGACAGCAAAGTCACACCTGTACGGAACATAGATGAATTCAGTCACATTCACCAAGAAAAATGGAATTTCCACGAATGTATTTTTCCCTTTTCATGACTACATTTGTTAAGATGTGCATAATGTATTGAGATTTCAGTTAGGAAACAGCTTCTAGTTTGATATAACATAATTTAAAAGAAGCTAGACAAATTAAAAAGAAGCAGAAAAGAGGAATCAAAATGAGAGGTTTCAGAAAATGCAGTCATTAAGAAGAAAAAAAAATAAAATAGAAAGGCTGAAAGCATAAGGGAATTTTAATTCCCAGATGTAAAGAATGATAAAACCTTAAAAAATCAACAAAGGTTTACATTAAATACAATAAAGTAGAACAGAATAGAGTGAATTAAAATGAAATACAGTAAATAAAATAGAAATAAAATAAAATATAAAATAAAAATAATAGTAAAGAAAGGTGGCAATAGCTTGTTTCCTGCACCTGCACTGGGCAAGATACAAATGAGTCAGATTAATGCTATTTTGAGAGGTTGTAGAAACTTTCTCAGTAGCAGTTATCAATGGCAGGTCAAACAAATATTTATGAAGCAAGATATGTAGGTTATTTGCCTCACAGCAGAGAGAGAGTATAAATGACCACTGGCAGATTACAATTTAATGATCGCACAGGGCAAGCTTTTAGGAAGGCATTTTTGATTGAAGTTTACTTAAAAGCACCATTTAAATATAACTAATACCTTTCATCAGTAAGAAAGCAGTTGGTTGATGGAAACTTGTACAGGTGAGGAACACACCAAGAAAAAATAAAAAGACTCAGCCTAAGAAACTTGCTTTGAATTATCCTACTTTTCCTTCTGGTACTGAGGAGTAAGTACGCGAGCGTGAAGGCAAGAAGGATGTATCAGGACAGAGTTTCAGGACAGCTTTTTTGACACGAGCCTAACAGGAAGAGTGGAACATACTGGACTTCTATATAGAAGACCCTTTTGGGGTTTATAGACAAGACCAGAGAAACATGGCTTTCAGCTGCCTTATGCAATAATTGTCTTGATTTTATTCCTCTGTGGCACCTTGGCCAGCATCAAGACAACAAGTGCAAAAGGCAGCAGAAAGCCATGCTTCTCTGGTCTTGTCTTCAAACCCCAAAGTGCCACCATATTTAACCTCCCCAGCTGGGCTGGTGTGGCTAGATGGCAAGGCACAGCATGATTAAAACCTAACCACTGAGAGCGGTGAGGCACTAGAACAGGCTGCCCAGGGAGGTGGTGGAGTCACCATCCCTGGAAGTGTTTAAAAAATGTCTAGAAGTGGCACTGCAGGACAAGGTTTAGTGGTCCTGATAATATTTAGTAGACAGTTGGACTTGATGATCTTGAAGGTCGTTTCCAACCTTAACAATTCTAAAAATTCTAAAATTCTAAAAGATAACAGCTTGGCCTCCTCAAAACAGGAGAGTCCCGAATCAGCTTGAAATAGTGACAAATGGCTTCTAGTTTGGGAAGAAATTCAGCAGGAAACAGATGAGAGAACTCCCTGCAACACTCTGCTGCTTTACAGAGAGACACCCTCTCTCTGGGAGACGTACAAACCACAGCAGAGCCATGGAAAGTGACTGGGGTAAAGGGATGACTGAGATCTTGAAATGTTTCTTCAAAATCTGATCCAAATAAAACATGTCTCTTCTGTCAGAATGCAGACAAAAGGGTTTAGCACTCAACATATCTCTCTTAAAATAAGTATTAGCAGGAAGGGATGGGGAAAAAAAATATTATTTTTGTAATTAGAAATAAGAATTAAACAGTTGAAAACCTGCCAAGTATCAGGAGAACCTACAATAACCACACTATATAAACAGGTAGACCACATGCCATACACCTTTTCCGTTGCAGATGCACTGCTCTGTGCCTTAGGGGCTGCTCTGTTAATGTCTGTGTTGATACAACTGTGTTTGGAGAAGATGCTCATCAATGAGATGAGTTTAATTAATTAACCTTAGTGATTACAATATGTCAGAGAAGATGGCTGCAGTCATATGACAGAGCTTACAGAAACACGTCGTGAAATCAAATGCCAAGTGAATGGAAGGAAAGAACAAGGGCAAAATCTGGCACGACATTTCACACTGCAAAAATACTTGAAAGATATTACAAAATTTCTTTTTTTAAAAAAAGATAGATCTTATGCAAGTCATTACTGTGCTCTTTCTCTCCCAGCTCTCAGATCACAGAAATCAGATTTAGAAAAGATCAACTAAATCCTGTCTTCCACCTGCTATAAAAATATTTTCTCCCAGTGGTGCCCAAAAGAACTGACACATTTTCCATAAAAGATGAGTGCACACCATTAATACAATACAGCCCGCAGGCAGCTACTGGGATTTTTGCAGGATTCTCCCTATCACTTATTTCTGATCCAGAGGAAGTTCTGTACACATAATGGTTGCTTTGCTCTCCCTACAGAGAAAAGGATTTTTCTGATCAAGCTACAACTGCTGTGTTTCTTTTAAAAAAGTTTTTATTGTTTCTGTAACTGATTACTCCTGTGACATTTCAATTTCCCACTGCATCTTGATAATATTGCCGTGGTTTATACCCCGCAGTTTCTTATATTTAGTCTGTGGAACACCTAAGGAGTTTTGCAGTCATGGCAATCAGCACACTGCCTCTCTCCCTCTGTGACTTACAACATCTCTTCTCTGGACGCTCCAAGTATGTTTCCTTTTGCCTTTAGTTTGTTGTATTTCTTTGCTTTAATGCTGAAGGCATGCTGGTCTTTAAGATGCAAACCAGAAATGTTTGGTTTGCAGCAAATTTGTATGGCTTTATAATAATCCATCAGGATCTAATAAGGAGACTTGCTAAAGTGTTTGTTCATTATGCATCCATCTCAAACCCCAAAGAAACTCTATGTCTCTTTGGGAGCATTCCTCCAGCTTCTCCCTCACAATGTTTTTCTTGTTCATGTTCAACAGGGAGGAACTAATTTCTGTCTTTCTTCCTTAAAGCATTCAGACTTAGAAAGTGCCAAATTCAATCACGAAAGCAGTAGCTGGTTCAACATCTCTCCTGATAGCTTCTTATAATTTCAGGAAGGCTGAAGGGAAAGGAAATGTGAGGAATCCCAAAACCCCTGAATCAAGGAAAGAGGTTTGGCCTCTTCTCAGTCAGCCAGAAACCAGTCTTGAGGAAAGAAAAACACAGGAACATTTTATCTTCTTCCAACTTACTTCTTCAGACTTGCCCCAGGAGTCAGTACCTGTGCATCTTGAGATCTATGGGTTGCACATGACAGCACTTAGAGTTGCAAAGGAGAGACCACAGTGCAGGATGAGACCCTGCCTAAGACTGCATAACTGAAGAGAAAAGCAGCTCTTCAGTACCTCTCTGTGACTGCACAATCTGTCACCACCTCAACCCATCTATCCACAGATTGCCCCCACACTACACACCCATATGCAGGAGCCAGTCAAACCTCTCTTTTTTTTCCTTTCCTCACACTTTTTAGCCAAACCACTTTCGTAAAGCATCCTGCAAAGGGGTGGGGCAAACAAGGCAAATTACAATTGATTTTTACTTTTCAAAGCAATTGAATAGCTTTGTAAAGTCTGAGATTTAGGAGAGGGAAAGGGAGACAATGTGTCATTGAGGTTTCTGTCTTACCGCATGACAAAATCTGCTTGATCTATTTGTTTGCCACAGCCGCTCTTTTTCAGGATCCCACCGTTTCCCACCACAGAGCATTTCTTCAGTGGTAGCTGGAAGGGAGTAGCCTAGCAACACAAAACAAGGACCAGTTTTACAGAGGAGAACACACAAATCTTTGTAGCAGCTGCTCCCGGAGAACCCGGGGAGCTGGCAGGGCTCAAAGTGATGAAAGAAAAGGCAGAATTAGGAGCTGGGGGAAAAAAAAAAAACAAACAGAGAAATTAGTTGGTTAGTAGATATAACACAGGTCTAAGCCCCACTCCCCAAACCAGGACACAACAAACGTGATATATAATATTTCTGCAAAAACAAAACTGCCCTAAAGTTCTGATGCAGATACCGATCAAGCCAGGCAGTCAGTGTGAGCTTTGAAGCTAAGCTGCAAGGACACAGGGAAAAAAAGACAAGTAGGGGAAAAAAAAAAAAAAA
>VWZY01004563.1:6280-27734 GCA_013399075.1 Chloroceryle aenea
CTGGTAAGCCACGCAAACAAACCCATCAGAACAGGAGAGGGGGTGGGGGGTTGAAGCATAGCCACTTGTACATGTCTACACCACCTCTGCTGCCTTCCAGTTTCTGGTGCTTGGCGTGCAGTGCTCCACGCCTGTGGCCAACTCCCTCTGTCGGAGGGTCCCTGAACAAAGGATGGCAAGCACTGAGCTAACATGGATTACAGACTTCAATGGGAAAACAAAACAACCGCTGGTGTGGACAGGCAGCGGCTGCCAGCGATAGCGGCGCACGCACAACACGCTGGAGCTATTTCAAGCCCTGTCTCATGCCTCCTGTGCCCACTATGGTAGAGCAGGTACATGGCAGTGTGGGCAGCCAGCTCCACCCACAGCCAGGGAAGGAGAAGCCTCACCTCTGCAAGCAGATGTGCTCTCAGAGAAGGAAGGAACCGTGCAAGGGTTGGGGAAGAGAAAGGAAACACGTTTTGTAATCTGACCTTTTGAGTTTGTTGTTGATGAAAACAATGGAAATGTTGCAATGACTGCAATGTTTTGTTGGCAAGGTTGTTTCTTAGTTTTGTCTCCATTAAGGTCTTGCCTGCCTTAGTCACCATTTAAAAACAAAGAAAGAATCAGTAACTGCCTCCCCCAACCCAAATCATACCATCTGTTCCCATTCCTGCTCTTGCTTTTATAGGCTGCTCTTTACCATACGAAGAGGCATCACCACAGTGCCTCATGTACCACGGCCTCCCTCCCAGCCTAGCTCGATGCCTTTTACTCTTCCACATAAAATTAACTGAAACAGTCCCAGAACGTCTGTCTCTTCTCATCTCTTTGCTCATACCTAGAGCTCACAAACTTCCCTCCAAGTAATCCAATTCCTCTCTCCCATATGCTCAGTGCATATGTCCTTGGTAACGCCATCTCCCAGCAAAAGAACAGGCTCAGGGCTCCTAAACAGAGTAAGGGCAAATTAATTTAAAACAAACATAGAAATTAATTCCCCCTTTGCCTCTGCAGGATGTGAACAAGAATACTGCCAGGTCCTGAGAACATCTCCGTAGGCTTGTCTTGCTCCAGAACACAGCTTCCCCACTGCTCCATGATACCAAGTTTGGATCCAATTTTCCTACACCTGGCCCCACCTTTTATTCTTGTTGCACTCAAACATTGTCATCACCCTTCCTGTTCATCTCTCAAAGAATCCCAACCAGTAGCTTTAAGGATGTTTCACATCCTCCTCTGGACTTGATGTGTGTCTCAACATTTCCCACAGCCAAACTCTTTCTTGAGCAGCCCGACAAGAGCAGACTGGTGGAGGCCCCACTTGGAGCTTGCATCGAGCGGAAGACATTGTGGCTGGAGGCTTTTTACAACGTGAGGCAAACAAAACCCAGACACTGCCAAATGAGTGTTACCTGCAGAATAAATCACTGCTTTTGATCGGTTTATTATTTTTTAACACACATCCATATAGATGTTTTTTAAAAGTACAGACAGGATTTTCATGTCAGTGATTTCATTTTGTTCCTCTTTGAAATTAAGGGCATAATTCACTAAAGGCAAATTGTAGCCAGAAACAAGCATTTCTAAACATTCATCCCCTGGCTTCCCTTTTCATAGAATGGCCTCAATCTTTATCTCACTTACATCTGATTTAATTCCAGAGGTGGAAGCAGAAATACTACTAATCTATTCCAGTGTAAACGATGGATTTGTCTTGACAACATTAAGATCAATGGCACAGAATCAAACCCTTCTAATTTGAGTCCAACACCAGGTCAGCAGTATCTGCCATAAGCTGGTCTAGGCAGGTAGTTAAGCAGAGCCTCCATGTTACTGTTTCCTCCTTGTGTTGTGCAACCACTGCCACAACGTGGTTTTAAGAAACCTGGACTCGGGGAACTTGACTGCTGATGGAGCAACCTGGTGGGTAAGGCAAGACACAGGATTCTACCACCCCAGGAGGCAGAGGAGACACAGAGAGAAATTTCCCCATTTCACAGGAGACAGAAATGGAGACCTGTCCCTGGGAAAGCCCCCCCCAGAAAAAGTGCTGGGGAGCACTGGTGCCCATGCTGAGAGCACCCCATGAGCCGACTGACCCTACAGCAGCTGGACAACGCGGCCAAGACAGAGTTCTGTGAACATGATCTGTGAGAAGGACTCAAATAACAGTAATAAAAAAGCACTCCACCTGTGGGTGATCATACTTTTTAAGATGGATTAGAAAAATGACTGCTTATTTATTGAAAATAATGAATAGCCTGGTGCTTTTAGTTCGGAAAGGTACACAGGGGGAAAGGCTGTAGGCTGCTGCAGTGGGTTTTTAACTAAACAGCAAACCTATGGCGATGGCACGTACCACGGCCAGGAGTGAAACAGTCCCCTGGCTCTTATGAACATGACTAATGGCAGCTCCTGGAAAGCACACCAGGAATATAAGCAAAGCAGGTGAAAGAATCAAAAGGAGGGAAAAGGAAATATAGGGAAGAAAATGTAGGCTTGCTCAGCCTGGCTCCAGATTGATGCCCCAAACCAGGATTTTGAAGAATTTGAAAACAAAGGGAAGGAAATGTAGTCCCTGAAGTAACCTTTGCACTGGGATCTGTCTGTCTTGCGACTCTGGCCAAGCCCACGTGCGTCAACATCTGTATTAACACAGGAGCTAAAGCAGAGACTGGCTAAAAGGGAGAGCAAAATCCTCATCCTGGGCTCCAGGATCTATCAGTCAGACTTCCAACAGGTCAACATTAAGTCCTCAGAGCACATTCCCAATTGTGGGTAGTTTACCCATTATCGGACTCTCTAAGCACCTAAATCTTTAATGCATCTTTCCTCACCACCCACAAGTGAAGCAGGGACAGGCTATTCATTTTACTGAGCCTCACAGGAAAAGCAAGGGATCAGATTTCTGGGTGTAAATTCCCCTCCCAACACCACATGCTGTCTTCTTTAAACTTTGGCTGGAGATCTTCTGGGGTGCGTTACCATGAGGAACCTCAAGAGTGAGGACCTAGCCCAGATTCAGCTGCTCTTTACATGACTGCACATGACCAAGTCCCCAGCCAGAGGAAAAACTGAACCCAAGTCCCCCAGCCAGCCCTGCCTGCTACGCAGCCCCTCACCAGAAAACCGTGACATCAACCCCTGATATTTTACAAGGGGGGTAGGGGGGGGAAATATATATATATTAAAAAAAGGGTGACATGGTCAGAATGATATCAGCAAACGTATTGCTAGGATTTTAACCCCAGCAACTAGAAAAGCAGTGTACCACCACCAAAGCAAAAATGCCTTTTAGAGAGTACTTCTGTAAAATTAATTTTCCTCTTCTCTTGGGAGTTCATTATGCAGCGGCGAGAACCAGGCAAAGCAAGCGTGACATTTTGCCAGGACCTTCATGACAATGGGATTAGGAACACCCTAAAAGCAACGTGGCAGCACCACGGACACATTTTTTTGCAGCTGTTTGTATCACAGCAGTGTAAGAGCAAAGCAGGGTCATTCAGGACAACGTGATCTCCAATAGACATGGGGGGAAAAGGTTTCAGAAAAAGCAAAACGCTTCCCTCTGGATTAGCTTTCTTCCCAACTGCACCCAGCGAATCATGGAAGCAGATTAGTTCTGGGTGTTCATTCAAACCGTAATCCTCTCGCCCCAGTGCCGTTGCCTTCAGTGGCACTAATTCAGTGAAACAGAAGATGCCATACGAAAGGCCTTACGGCTCATCTCGATTCCTAAGCGATGACCGATAAAAACCAGGAGCTTATTCAAATTTCAGCTACCCCAGTGCAGAACCATGGAGGACTTTGCTTTTGACACCAACGTTGCTAAAGAAAAACTACTTCAAGGACTTACAAATTCTTTTTAGACTAAAAGAAATGCACATTCTTGCTTTTTCTGCCTGTCACATTCCTATTTGGACAGCCAGGACTTACACAGCGCTGAACAAAAAAATACCACCGCTCCTGACAGCTCGGCCCTATGCAGGGGGATCAGTTAGATGAAAACTGAAACTCAGCATCCAAGCTTTTAAGAAAACTAATCCTGCAGATTGCATGCAAACTTCCTTGGCGAACACAAACAACGGGAGCTGAATAATACATAAAAATATACTATTGACAGAACCGCTCCTGCACACTCCACTTTCAATGTGTATGATGGAAGCACAGGAGAACCTTTCTGAAAAGCCAGCACTGACTCGGCTTGAAAGGCACCTTAACAAACAAAGGAAGTACATTAAAAAAGTGCAGTGCTAAGACATTATCAAAACATGCATTATAGCTTGTGAAAGCCCTTTGCGAGCAAGCGTGTCTGCAGAGGATTGTGCTGAGCATTGATCTGTCTGCATTCTGGGTGCTTTTTGGGTGATGCCTGCCCGTAGTTTACAAGGGCAAGCTCATAGGTCTCTGTTGTTTATTTCTCTGCAGTCTTTTACTTGTCACTGATAATAGTTTTCAAGCCATCTAGCCTAGGAGGATTCAGATGGAGGTTTGCCAGGGGTGAAAGGTCAAAGCAATAATGTGCTGACCAGGGTCAGGAATATTTATCTGCCCCAAAAAGGTTCTGGATAATCAAATAGTTGAAAATTACTTTTGTGATGAGGCTCGTATTAGGATGGTTTCCTTACACAGCACAAGCAACGAGCAGAGCTCATCACTACAGGAAAGGACACTCCACCATTTGTCCACCTCACCTTCTGCATGTCAAGTTTTAACAACCCATCAACGTGTTCCTGACACCTTCCAAAAAGTCCCTGCTGGCCCCAGCTCTGCAGAGCTTGCCGCAAGTGCTCCCTAGCTCCCAGCTGAGAGCTTCAAGGGCCAGAGAGGATCTACTCCTGGCCATCCTACATCCTGATGCTGAAGTCACCGGAGCTCCCACCCCGCCGGCAAGCGCGACGGGGTAAAGGTCAGACACGCAGCTTAAAGTAAATACTGAAACACAGATTGCTTCGGAGCTCACCGAGAGCTAAAACCTCCTGGACAGATAAAAATCACTCACAAAAACACACTCGAGTGCAAGCTCTTCGGCAGCCCTGTAGGAACAGCAGCAATTTGTATTTTCTGTCTCCTTTCCACTCTGCCAGCTGTCTTTTCGCTTGGTGTTTACTGGTAACGCCGCAGAGCATCACCCCCTGGATTTCAGTAAAGTATTTACTCTCTCTGCAATGGGAAAACATGGCTCTTGTTAAAAATTCCCATCAGACTGAAGCAGATCTGCTCCTCAGATAATATAATGACACTGAGGTCCCCAAGAGAACCCCCTCCAAAGCTAATAAAGTGAAAACAAATCCAGTTACATTAGGTTAATTTAAAGAACTTCTCTTTTTTAAGAGTATGTGGAGAGAAAATAGAAGAAAACTACTAAATTAATTCCAGCGTTATAAATTTGATTTAGCAAGTGCATTGCACACCACTGTGAGAGCAATAACAATATAGGAATGTTTTAAGTGCAGGAAATAAATTATTTCAAGGGAGTGGTGAGGGAAGAAATGACAAATGCGTGAGAGAAAACCCGCTCCGATATTAATTAGAAATCCGCTTTTCCATTTGCATTTGGCTTCATTTACCAGGAACTGGAATTACCAGAGGCTCCAGACACGATGGAGAAAAACAGTTGGAAACACAGCCAAGCCCCTCCACAGGTGCCTATTTCTCACCCCCAGCTAACAGGAGAGCCCAGGGTGACCAGCTCAGATTCATGCTCCCTCTCTTTGCACACCCACGTGCAAATGATGAACCCCATCTCTGTGGAGCAGTTGCAGTCCCAGCTACTATGAAGGAGCAAGGAAGACTTCACACTTAAAATCAATGAGTATGCCCAAGCTACAGCTCCCAAAGGGGTCTTTAAACCCATCTAAAATGAACAGTGATCAAGAAAGCAAAACGCTTCAGCAAGCAAGCAAATTAATTCAGGGTAATACAAACTAAATGTGGGTGCATCTCCTTGTGCTTCCCATGTCTAGCTCCTCAGGAGTCAGGAAGATGATGATCACCACTCTGGACACCTCCTGCTGGGACTGAGCCTTGGGCAAACCCTCCTGCCTTGGTGCTGGAGTGGGCACACTGGAAAATGATGAAGGATCCCAGGACAGCAGGCAAAGGTCAGCAGCCCTGCTCCAAGTGTAACACCAACACAGGGATGCTCCCAGCCAAACGAGGCATCCATTTGTTTCCTTTGCAGAGATGACAATACTGTGGCATTTTCCATGCACAGTCACAGTCCCTGGGTAACTCATACTGTAATTTCTTTCATTTTCACAAAAACAGGGATTTTTTTTCTCCTGTAGCCCCTGGAGATACTAACCCAAAACACACTCCTTTAAAGCAGTCCCATGTCTCCTTGAAAAGTAATTGGCATGTTTTCCTTTGGCTTGGTATCTATCACACTCACTTCTCAAGCCCCAGTAGCTGGCAAGCACCAGCTGTGGGTATGTAACTTCCCCCCAAATCAGTGGGAGACATGGAAGAACAACAGGCACTTGCCCATCCTCACATGAGCATCAGGGAATTTCCACCAGTCCCGAAGGAGCCTCGCTGCTGTGGAGGCAACGCTCTCGCTGCTCCCCGGGGCCCTGCTCCAGAGCGGGGGGACCCGCTTCTCCACCTCACAGCACCATATGGAAAAAGCAAAAGCAAATGTAGCAGGAAATTAATCCAAAGCAGATAACACCAGCCATGGATGTAGTCAATAAATAAAAAAACAAAAACACGACAACGCAAGGAACAGCAAATTAATACACAAGCTTGACTCTTTTTTATATAAAACATCTGTCAAAATACTTAAGCCTTTGCTTTGTTGTACAAGCAGGAGGTTATGATTTTGCAGATAGTCATAAAGCAGAGCAGTATTATAAAAATTAGGGATTTGCTTCATTGTCTCTACTGGTTTACAGTTACTAATTATGAGACTGCTAAGTGCCAAATGGTCAACAAGCAAATCTAATGGTTATTTAACTGCAGCCAGCCAGGTTGTCGATGCACTCAAAATGCACACATATATGTTTAGTACACTGCTGCTTGCGTGTGGGGTCGGGTATACGAAAGGGGAGATGGGACC
Organism: Chloroceryle aenea; assembly: GCA_013399075.1. NCBI lineage: Eukaryota > Metazoa > Chordata > Aves > Coraciiformes > Cerylidae > Chloroceryle > Chloroceryle aenea. The sequence continues at coordinate 13,329 of VWZY01004563.1, forward strand.
ACATCTCCCAGACATGTGTTTGGACACACTCTGCCAGAAGGCACATCGAGGCAGCTCAGAAAGGCTCCTTTTTCTCTGGCTTGGGCTCCTTATTGCAGGATCCAAGTAGCAGGAAGCAAAATACAGAACCAAAGAATGGTTTGGCTGGGAAGGGACCTTTACATTTCAAGTCCAACCTCCCTGCAGGGAGCAGGGACATCTGCAACTAGAGCAGGTTGCTTAGAGTCCCATCCAACCTCACCTGGGACATTACCAGAGATGGGGTAGCAACCTCCTCTCTGGACAACCTGGGCCAGGGTCTCACCACCCCCAGCATAAAAAGTTTCTCTTTCTCTAGTCCAAATCTGCCCTCTTTTAGTTTAAAACCATGACCCCTCATCTTGTCTAGTTTAAAACAATCCCTTTAGTTAAAAACCATCGCCTCTGGGACCTGCTAAAGAAACCGTCCCCATCTTTCTTGTAAACCCCCTCCAAGTACAGACAGGCCACAACAAGGTCTCCCCAGATACTCTTGCGTTTCTCTAAAAGCCTCAGGAGATATCCGTGCAATGCAGTTGACCACAATGGAGGCTTTAATCCCTTATAATGCCAGAATACAGCCCCTTTTTTCCTGCAGCAGGATATGGGAACTGGCCCATTATTTCCATGGGCTGGAAAGGGTGTGAGAGACAGTGACACTGCAGAGGTAACTGGGGCATTTCACTTGACATGACGCTGCTGCGGGGCCACATCATTCACTTAAAAGCCCCAGCAGTGCCCAAGCACAGGGTTCAGTGCATTGCTTCAGAGGAAAAGAGACCCCACATGCACAGCATCACTGCGACTGTTCTGGCCATTCCCATGGCAGCACCTGGTGAAAGAATTTACCCTTTCCTCCTGCAGAGTAGAGCATCAAAACAGTTACGGTGCTGCACTCTCAGGTGTGATTTTAAGCAGACAGGGACTAGTGGTCAAGTAGCTGGTTCAAAGAGGGCTCTTCTCCATCTTTGCACACTGTGCAAAGAGCAAATGCTGGGTCACCCTGTCCAGGGGCAGGCTGCACACATTGACCCCTGAGCAAACCAGGGAGAGGAGCCTCACACCTGCAAATCCAACCTAAGCCTCAGGCATGGAGGTTACTTTGGCCTTTCTCCAAGCTCCAGGTCCCCAGAGCATCCCTGGTCACAAGTGGGAGGACCTCTCATCTATTTGACCACTGCTCCTTGTGCAGGAGAAGTCAGATGAAAGGGACACAGAGAGGATCCCGGGGAGTGAATGAAGCAATTCTTCCCAAATGGCATGAATAAAATACATCATGAAAAAGTGAGGGAAAGCACCTTTGAGTTTTATTCATTTGCAACACAACTATCATCCCTAATTTTAGCTGCCAACTTCTGAGTTATCTTCAAGGTTTGGGTCAGCTACATTTGAAACAAACCAACCAACCAGCCAACAGGCACGAAGCAGAGAGGTAACAGCAGCCCCATGCTCCACCAGCCCAGGCAGACACATGGACAGTCCCACCAGCAGCACTCGTCCTGGCAGAACAAGCCCTTCTGAAGCTCCTTAGGCCACAGCTTATCCTCAGGCCTGCTCAGAGATACTGGATGCCACACGGCAAAGGGCTGCAGCACAAACGGGCAGCACCTTCAGCCTTCAGGAGCAGCAATAGTCTTAAGGCTGCAGTATTTCAAGGGGCATCACTTTTGCCAAAGGGCAAAGTTTTGAGCTGAGTTTCTGAGAGTTCCTTAGTTTCTTTTGTTCCCTTTTTTCTTTTTTTTTCCCTTTTAATTGCAGTGTTTTACTGAACCTTTCTGGGACACCGCATTATGATGCGCTCCACAGAGCTAGGCTATGACAGTTCACCTTAAAGGATTAGGCAACCATGGAAAGTATTATAGCAATGCAGTTTATGTAGACCTGGAATGTATTCTCCAACGAGATTAACCTATCTAATAGGATTTGGGGAAGCTTTCAGGGCCATTAGGATGCCCTGTACATGCTAAAGGCTCCAGCTGCTGTAACCATTTGATTTAATCTAATCAAGACTGCCTAGGTGTGTTCTGTCAGTGATGTTTCTGTCATTTTCATATTACATCTCAATGGACAACTTTCATCCAAGTTCCATCGTGTACAAACAGGCAAACACGTTTGAAGCTAATCTTCAATTATAAGAGCCACTAATTATTAAAGCCTGGGTTTAGAGCTGGTTATACTCTAATCCTACGTGGTATGGAGCATTCCCCTCAGTGCTGCTAAAGGGACATCCAGTGTCCCCATTTTCCTTCATTTTACCTTATAAACCATTACACCCCATCATTATTTGTCATTCTTTCTTAGGAGGAACCCTCAGTGCCCCGGGTGCCAGGTGCTGTGCAGATCAGCAGCGCTCAGGATCAAAAGGAAATAAAAACAGTCTTATCCCAGCGCTCTTGCCGTGCAAACACACATAACCAGAGGCAGCGTTACGGGAGAGCGTGTCGGGGAAGGGAGACGGAGGGGGCCTCTCTACAGACATCTCATTTGATAAGCAAAGACGATGCTATAAATCGCACTGATGAGCGCCTACCCTCTGGAAGTGAGTAAACCCCTGTGAGAGATGAGCAAGTGCAGGAGTTACCATCTGCTCGGGGCCTTTTAGCCACTGACAGAAACATTTCCCTCCTCCACAGGTTAAACAGATCCTCAATCTACATTCCTTAAATCCCAGCCTGGAGGTGAAACCAAAGGCCACCTCACCGGCTGGCAAGCATCCTCAGGTGACAGAGAAGTAGAGAAGGTGTCTAGCAGCCCCACCCCCCCCAACATCTACCTGCGTCAATTGTGCACACACAGCCTCCACCAAGCAAAGAAAGCACCTGAGCACCTGCAAGTGAGAGCATCTGGAGCAACATCTGGAGCAGCCAGTTGTGCTCTTGCAGGTATCTGCTGATTTACCAGCTCTGTCCTCACAAGCCTGGGGCAAATCAAGATCTTTAGGAATCAAGAAATTGCAGTGAAGAAAGTCCTGACCACCCCTTGAGGTGAATCTGGTACAGGTCACCTTGGCCTTTAGACATCCATCCACATCATTTTAAGCCCACAAATTGCAGCTCTAGAGCCAACTGACTTTAATCTGAATCGGGCTGGCTCAGCAATGCTCTGAATCTATTCAGCCCGCCTTTATGTTTATTTTCAAAGACTAGTTTAGGCATCTCTTCCTCAGTGATATTCATCAGAGGAAAGGAGCAAAGATGAAAGCCTGTAGCAGCCTCTGGGTAGGATTTGTCCAACCCTGTAATTCTGTTCTCAACAGACCAAAATCTGAGAGGTATGGACATACCAGGAAACGTGAACCATTTCAGCTGATCCTGACTCATCAGGCTGTGAGGAAAGGATTCCTCATTCCCCGAGCATCTTCTCATGCAACTAACTTTTTTTTTTCCTGACTACTTTTCCCATTATTTTTCAGTGGGGGGAAAAAAAAGGTATTTTGAGGACTAAGGCTTAAAGGCCCAACGTATGTTATTGGTAAGATGTTCCTCCCAAAGCCTTCAACCCTGCCCCTACAGAAATCCCCCTGTCAGCAGGCTGGCCCCCTTGGCTTGCCCATGCTGCAGAACAAATTCTGTCAGTCTTCCCGTTGGGCCCGGGTGAGATCAGAACACACCACAGGCACAGCACGTGGTCTATTCCTGGTTCAGGGGCTGTCTCACACACAGCAATCTGTGGTTGTGAACAGCCAGTGGAGGTTACAGAACCAGCATTTCAGGAGACACCAAAACAAAGCCAAGATGGATGCAAGAAGGCAGATGCTCAGCTCTGTAACACAGAGGAACTTCACTGATTTCAAAGGCATTATATCCAGGTGCAACGATCACCGATTTCTGGACTGGTACACGTTGCCAAACACCAAATGTTCCCCAATCTCACTTCAAGGCACAGCAGACAGTAATAACTGCAGACCAAGTCGAGGGAAATCTATCATTGGCACATACTAATAACTTCATATGCAAATTGACCAACTCATTCCAACCCTTCTCCCTGTTGCATTCATAGGAAAAGACAGGTTCCCTCAAAATGCTTAGACATTGCATTTATTTTCAAATGAGAATTAAATCTGCATTCAGGACATCCTTCAGACGTAAGTTGGTTCTAACTCCAATTAAATCATAGTTTTGTTTTTCTTAAACAAGAAGTTTTGTCACCTCTAGAAGCCCTGCCAGAAACAAAAGGCCCCATTGCCTAATTAAATCCACAGAGCCAAGTCGTGCAGATGCAACTCTGGCTCTGCCACTGATGCTGCAGGTGACCTCGAGCAAGTCACATAATAGTTCCCAGACTGCCTGTCCCACAGGAGAGCTCTCAAAGTTATTTCGTTTCAGCTCAGTGAATACTGTTACGTCTTTGGGAAGAAAAGACTGGAAAAAAAAAAATGCAAATAGCTTCATGTTCTTTCACATTGCCGCAGTCTAATATTCTTTCTTTCTTTAGTGTTTTTATAATGTGGTGGGTTTTTTTCCTTCCTCCCTTTCTATGCACTGGGTGTTTGTATAATGAAAGCAGTACAAGCTGCTATAGGTTATGCCTTGATTCCTTTGAGCTCTCTCCTGTTTAACATTTCCCTCTTCCAGAGAGCTGCTCTGGCTTGGACAGGAGGGACCTGGAAGGGGGAGAGGCTCAGGACAGAGCCCTTATTTTGATGGAGGTTAACTCCAGTTTCTTAACCTGCCATTTGGCCACAAATTAAAAGCCATCCCAAAATAGCCTGGAACACTTACGTGAAGCTGCTCAAATGAACCAAAAAACAAATGCAACTCCTATATCAAATCCAGGCACTGCTCTAAAAAAATAAATAAATTCTTAGAGACTGCACAGCCCCATCACTGACTACAGAAGCACCAAGCACAAGCTCAGCACTAAAGCAAAGGACCTTTGAAAATTATGAGAATAGGCTTAAACAGAAGGGATGTCCCACTGCTAGTTTAGACCTTAAAAAAAAGCCAAATTATAAATTGCATTTTCCTTTCGAGCTCAGACTTCCATGTCAACTTTGCTAACTCTGCTCTTTAACAAAGCTGATGTTAAAAAAAAAAGAGAAAGAGAAGCTATATCTGATCTCATCAGCCATTCTGTCTTTAAAGCATTTGACTACAATCCGCACCAGACATACTTAGCAAACTTTAAAATACAGCCTCTCAACATTGTTACAATTAAGTCACTCTGAAATGTCATGAAAAGCAATCTAGTCCCATTAAAATCTTCACACTCATTAAAAAAGCACTTACAGACTCGAAAATGTTCCTAATACATTATTTAAAGACACAAGATGTACAGTGACTAAAAACCTTGTACAGAAAGGGAATAGCAACAGTCTGCTTTAAAAAAGGCTGGGTGCGTGTGTGTGCAAATTTGTGTTATAATTAGCTAATTGGGAAACTGCAGGTAGAAGGCAGTTTGTAATGTACTGGTTTTTGTCTAGGGTTTTTATTTATTTCATTCCTTTTTTTTATTAAAGAAAGAAGGAAGCGGGTGCTTGCTTTTTATGGAAGTGAAAAAGCCCATTGTAGGCAATTTACAACCGTTACGCAGATGCCATGAGCCAAAGCCACCTCTTTTCCTGGAAGGGGTAGGGAAAACCACAGGCATCCTCCAGTGCCAGCCAGACAAATAACGGGTCACTCAAAGTTGTGCCTGTGAGAACTGGAAAAGCAGGAACAAAGACAAGCGACTGTAACCAAGTCACTGTCCTCCTACAAATGCTGTATCTTTTTTTTTATGTTAACAGAATAAAATTTGCATCTTTATTGAGCCCATTGCTGGATGAACCATGTTTCTTTCTCCAGGGCCCCAGAGCAATGAAACAACAGTGGATGCTTCTTCCAGTGAAGGCTCTCGCTTCTCCCTGCCCCTCACCTCATTTAAATACTTTGATTTTTTAATAAGGTTCCTCACAATTTTGACAAATGCACGAAGTGAATCAGGCTGCAGAGAGGCATTCAGACTACAGAGAAGAAATAGCATTTGAATGAGCTGAAAGAAGAAAGAATCTGAAAAGATGGATAACTGTGAGGGTTCCCCTGGTTTTCAGCAATACCAGCACAAAGTCTCTTACTTCAGTGACTTGAATTCAGGGGAGGGGGCAAAGAAAAGAATTATTTACTTGCAGAGAATGAAATTTCCCACATGCTACAGACTTTTCCAACCAATCAACAACAAAAAAACCCAAACAAACAACACAACAAAACAAACAAAATAACTCCATGTAAGTCAACTTTCTGAACAGTTTCATTCTCCCCAAACCAGAAGCCAGGATGCTGTTGGAAAGCAGCTCTGTCCTTGGAGGCAGCATGGCTCAGGAAAAGCACGAGGGCTCAGCCCAGCCTGCCCAGGTGCCTCCAGCTACCTCTCTGCCTTCTCCCCAGAAAAGAAAAGGACTGGGATGCCTGACCCAGTCCAAGTCAGTCAACTGATGACTGGCACACTGACCCAGTCGGAGTGTCCACCTTGCCGGGTGCTCTGCCAACAGCCTGTACTGAAGGTCTAAGGAAGATCAAAACCAGCTCAGTGCATAATGAGTCTACCCAGAATAAGCAGCCACCTGCACAAGTTGTGACTAGGGATCTCCTGAGTCATGCTCTTTAGCAGCCTTGAGCTGTGAGTCTTCCACAAATGCTTCCAGCAGCTTTCCAAACCCACATCAGCTTCTCACACCCACCCAGAGGTGATAATTTCCACAGCTCGCTGCCCACTCACAGGAAGAAATATCATCTTCTGCCTGTTCTGGGCCTCCACACTTCATCTGACACCTCTAGGTCTTGCACAACAACGAGCTTGAACAGTCACTCTCCATCTACCTTATTCACGGCTGAATCAATGTTTATCACATTGCTGTTTAATCATCCCTCTTCTACAGCAAAAAGCTCTGCTCTCTTCACCCATTCCCTACACTGAAGGTATTTTCTCTCTCTGATCACCACCTTCACCGCACATCTCTGTACCTCTTCCAGTTTTATTACATCCCCCTGAGATGGGGACACATATTTAAGACACAGCAATCCATGGATGTGTACAGTGATAGGATGACATTTTCTTTTCCTTCTCTATTTCTCCTCAGCAAGTCCTAATACTGTCTTTATTCTGTGAATGTTCTTGAGCCCTGAACTGGCATTTCATCAGGGAAATCAGAGTCCTCAGAGGGCATGAAGAGGGTTGTGTGGAAGCTGTATATGAACCAAGAAAGCATCCTTCCTCTGCCCATCTACAGTCCTTAGACTCACGGCCCAGCATCTACACATAGGTGGGACAGAGCAGGGCTGGAGGCACGTAGGGCTGGGATCCAGGCTCTCTTGAGCCTTGACCAACATGGGTTAGGACTTTGGAGTTGAAGCACAGTGATGCACAAAGAGGTATAACAATGATTTCTACTCAAGGTCCACAATGAACACGCTCAAAGCACATCCAAAAACTTGGTAACTGCAGGCACTGGCAGAGTCTCTGGTTCAGGCTGCAGACCCCAGAACCATAATACTCATTATAATACTAACAGTAGTCAGCTAAAGCATCTGAATAAGATTCAGCTTTTGATACCCTCAAGAGGGAGATACAAAAGCAGTGAGTAGACTATGTGAATGAGTTTATCTGAGAGAATAATGAGGTTTATGTTAAAGAAAAGCCCATTGTAGGCAATTTATGATAGTCATGCAGGTTAGAGAAAGGGGGGGGAAGCACAGGAGAAAAGGAGATCAAAGAGAGAAGCATAAGCATCTTTTACAAATGCCAAAGACCTGAAATAATGTCATTTTAACTGCTGGATGCACTTCAGCTTTCAGGAAAATCAGTCATGACGACCAGTAACTTCTCAAGTCGTAGGCAGCACAGCTGTTTCTCAAATAAGCTCTCCTTCGCTCCACATCTTCACCTTGCAAAATCTGCTCCTGCTCTCAAACATGTCCCTGGGCCCCCACTGAACAAAGGTCACCAATTAAAGGGAACAGCACGATCCCATTGTGACATGGACCGCTGCTCACCAGCGACCCAGTGCACAGCACTGACTGGTTTTCACCTGTGAAATGACTGTAACTCAACTTGGGTCTCTAGAAGCACAGGTCTCATGCAGATCTTAACCTATGAATACTCCAACCTGTGCAAAGCTTCTGTAACCATTCTCCCTGGAAAGCAAAAGGAAGGCTTCTGAAATAATGACTGTCCTTGTACAAGGTGTATCTTTCAACAACATCCTTCTCAGCTGTGCTCCTTCCAGTAGAAAATCCCATCCCCACAATCCCATCCTCCCTCACACTCTGACTTGCCCTATTAATGCTTTTTTTCAGTAGACCTTAATGCATGATGCAAATAGAAGAATGTTTCGGAGCATAAAATAGGTAAGAACAAGCTGGATGTATTTTATTACAGTACTTTATCATTTAACACACAATGGAGGCTTGTATTGTGAAATACCCCCCCGAAGGTGTGATATTCTATTTCGGTACAATGCAACAGCCTCCACAGGAGAACAGCTTGTTTTAACCTCAGCTCTAGGATAATTTCCAAAAATGCAAAGATAAAAGCTCATCCCCATTAAAAAAAATGTGCTATTGTCAGTACTGAACAAATTCAACACTGAGTGAGAATGCAGGGAACTAACTACAGCTCATCCTCATATGGTTGAAGTGCCTGATCTTGAATCTCCAAACAAAAAGGCAGGGGTTGGTAAATGTACAGCTGTTTCTGTCTCTCCTACACGCCTCCCAGCACTGGGGGATTCCCACAGCTCTAAGATTGATGTTGTGAAAGTGTCTCTAAAGCCAAGGAAGAGGTTTAGCTAAATCAAAGCACGGGACCATGCCAGCAGCATAAGAAAATGAGTATGTAAACTACATCCATCAACAAATGGCACTCGCTGCTGCACACCCTGGGCTCACTCCAGTGCCTCCCAGCACCCCTCCTTTCCTTGCTCAAAGCACCTCCTTGGGCCAACAGCACAATTTGCTCCCTCTGCTTCTCTTCAACGCTATTTTAAGTTGGAGGAATCTACAAAGGCTCATCAGAGAAGAGCCCAGACATTAATTCACCTTTTCCTCCAGTCTTTATAGAAGTGACTTGTTACATTTATTATTATTATACATTTACTATTATTATTCCCTAAACCCCTTCAGCTTTAAGCACCCCTACAGCCTCCTCTTCCTATTGGGACCCTTGCAGAGCACCCAGCACGCAGGCTGGAGCACTCAGCAGTGATCGCAGGGGATGCAGAGCAGATCCTGGCCCCTCTCAGCGATCAGCTTGTCTTCAAAGGAAGGATAAAGAGGTCTCATCACATAGGGTTCGTGAAGGCAGCACGAGTCCTGCCTGTGAATGCAGCGGGAGTGGGGCTGGCCCCCAGCTGACTCATCCGTCTCTCAAACATCACAAAGGACCATTCTGGAAGGGAACCCCTGCTCTCTGAGACTGGCAGTGCTCTGCAGCATCACGGGGGAAAGCACCGAGGGCAGTTCTGAAGAGATCTCCGCAGTGAGCATCTGCATGTCCTCACAATCCAGCAGGGTATCTTTGAACGGGAGACTTTGCTGAGGCAAAACCAGAAAGCAAAGCACAGTAAAGTCCAGGACTAAACAACTCAGAAGGACATGCTGAAGCACAGCATGTGCACCTGCAATGCAGATCTCCTGTGCCCATCACACCCATGTCCATCTCCATCCACAACTCTCAACCCCCAGCTGCTCATTCAGGGTACTCCCATTTACTTCAACAGATGATTCTGAATTCCATCTCAAATAATTTACTTTTATGTGCTCCTAAATCTCATATACTACTAAAATAATTGCTTTGCAAGCAAGTGCCTTTTCCAGGAAAGTAAGGTGTGGAACAGGTACACCCCTGAGGGCACCTGCCAGTCAAGCTAGCATCTCACCACCTCAGAAGCATGCCCCACGAGAGCAGGGGTTGCTAGAAGAGTCAGCTGGCATGTCCGACGGGCAGATATCTGCCTGGGTCAATGCCCCAGGAGATCTTGTTTCATGGCAAAACAATTGCTCATAAAAATTCCATTTAAGTTACTATAACTTAACGTTGTCCAAATGAAAACCCAGGGGCTACAGCTGAACCCTGGGTGACTCCATTGAGTTGAAGGGCATTTTTTGTATTTTTTGCCATGCTTTTTTTTAATATTCGTTGATCTGAGCAAACATAATAATCACCATCTGTTATGAACACAGTTGGAAAGGAAAAAATAAAAGGAAAAAAAAAAGGAAGCTCACATGCAAAGCTGGTGTAAACCAGCAGTAAACCAGCATCAATCCTCTGACCTCAGCAGCTCTGTTAACACCCAGGTAAAGTGTTTCATTTAATTTCTGTCTAAAATTGCTCATAACATTAAAAATACACCTTTAGCCAGAGGGGCTTTAGGTTGGTTTCTTTTTGTTTGGGCCACTTTTTTTTCCCTTTTTGTTCTAATGCTTTTGTACACTAAGTGGAGAAGGATCTCAGATCTTGACATTCCACTTCACTAGAAAGATGTCACAGGCAGCAACATCCGTGCCTCTGCCTGCCCAGACAGTCAAGCACCATCTCGGCCCCTCCATTACTGGACGGAGACACTGAATAAATTCCCTCAGCTCCTACAGAGGGTAAAAACAACAAACCGCCAGCAGGAATGTTTAATGACTCTGTGCAATGGAAAACAAATGGCTTAAAAACACAAGTGCTTTTTGGGAAAGTAAGCTCTCCACTGCTGGAGAAGGAGCTGAAGCCAACTGGATCCTTAACCATCACAGGTGCCCTTGCACCAAGCGTGGGGCCAGTCCAGTGGCCCCATCACGGAGACCTGGCAGGAGGCAATGCTCAAAGTGCTTGAGATTCCCAGGCACCTGCCTGCTGGGATCCTCTGCACCACGTTGGGGGAGCACAAGGGACCCCGCCAGCTCTGGTTTATTCTTGCAGATGCACTGGGTGCAGGCAGCTGCAGACAAGGTAGCCTCATGGATGGAGGGTGAGAAGAATACACCATGCCCACAGTCACTGTTGGCACAGTAAATACAGCACCACAGGAGCCACTGAGAGGAGGCACAGGCTTACCCAAAATCCAAACACTGCTGGCTCGTGGGCATCTGCTACTGGGGACAAGGACCAGCTCCCATCCACACCACTCGAGGATAAATCAGGGCAACAAGTTCTGAAGAAAGAAGACCTGTCCCCATGTATCCTCCAAGTGTGTGGCATCTTGGAAATTGCTTTGAAAACTCAAGCCCTGCTCTCTTCAGCGGTGAGGCCCCACGGAGATAGGACAGGACCAGCTCCAGCAGTCCCAAACACAACACTGAACAAGGTCATGAGCAGAAGCCGGGGCAGCTTCATGCTGAGACCCACGCCTTTTTACATGGCTTGGGCATCGCATCTCGAGATACCCAACACACTGTAAACCACCAGCAATATCTAGATGTATCTGAGAAGAAACAGGGGAAAAGCAGCAAAAATACGGATGGGATTTTCCAGTGTCCATGTCTAATGGCAACAGATTAGTGAGATCTGGATATCAAGGGGTTACCAGTGCTTTTTATAACAAAAAAAAACAAACAAACAACCCACAACACCTCTATCCTCCCAACCCCTACCTTGCTTTCATTCCCATTTCAGTGTAACCTCTGCAGCCAGAACAGTAACAGCACTTGAGAACAGCACAGAGCAGCAAGAGTCCAGGATGAGACTCTTCAAATGGTTATAGGAATTGATTTGAGCAACAGGGGGATTTTTGCTGGATTTGGAGCATTTTTATGGGTTCTGGTGAGAGCCAGCACTGAAATGATGCTGGACTTCAAGTGGAATGGGATGTCTCACATCACTGGAACCGGAAAAACAACTAGGAGAGCTCAGCTGTGATGTAGGATGAATAGAAATTGGTTACCATCTCTGGCGACTTGCGAATTTATTACACTCCTCCTAAAGCATATCACACTGATCTCAAACCTTCGCGCTGTCACGGGTTCCCTGGACAAGCAGGATTATTTCAGGACTAATCCTTCACTAGATTTAGCAGCGCCTCGGACGTTGAAACTCTGCATGGGAGCCAATCTCACCGATTTCTCCACCTGACTTTTCTTGGCTCACTCTACGAGTACTGGCAGGTATTTATAAGACCCTGGCATCATTCAGCCCAGGGCAATGGAAAAGATTTTGTAAAAAAAGGACTTAAAGTGCATAGAACCATACAGGAACACTGTTCACATTGCCCTCGTCAGGCTAACAGACAGGGGTTACATTACCTACTACTTTATAATACACCTATTATACACATTTTTTCCTGGATAACAGTAAGCCCGAGTCTTTTGCAATCCTCAGGGAGCCTTCTCACTGATGAGGTGGATCTGGCTGTAAAAAGCAGAGTGACCTAAAATCTGAGGCTTAAAGTGTTGCATAACCTTTGAGATAATAATAATAAAAAAAGTAAATTACAAATTAAATTTCTAAATAAACCAGAACCTCAAGGGAAAAGTCTCAGCTCAGTATTCAGGAGACTTTAGCCACAAGTTTCCAGCCAACACTGAAGGTAGATGGAAAGCTAAACCCCACCCCCAGCAAAAATATGGCCTTTAGGTTTCCCATCCCAAGGGATTAAGAATGAAAAAGTGGGTTATTTGCATTTACACTCAAAAAATGTGTATTGCCAGATACTGAAAGAAAAAAGAATGTTAATATAACGCCCTCCCTCAATCTTACCCTGTGAAATCATGAGAGTGGGCAAGCAAAACAGCCATCAGGGGAAATCAATCACCACCTTTACATGTCAGCCTGCTTCTATTACTTTGCAGCTGAAGACTGTGGGTAGACATCTCTACCACCAAGGCAAGATTTAACAAAGAAAAGCAACCAACCAACCCAGAAGTCCTGCCTTGATGCTTTCACATCGTATCAAGGACCTAACAGTAGGTACCACAAGGTTTCCTAAAACACAACAGCATCAACCATACGGGGTAGCAGGTAATTTTACATTTCGTGGGGCATCCAATGTCAATGCCACAGCAAAAATCTCCCTACCTGTTCAAAACCCAAAGAGATCCCAAACATCACCATGTCAGCAGATCATTGCAGTCTGGTTTGGGGGCGACGTGGGGGAAGGGAAGATTGTGCTTATTTGCTCTCTGCCCTGCAGAAGATCACAGAATCATTAAGGTTGGAAAAGACCTTCAAGATCATCGAGTCCAACCTTCCAACCAACACCTCCATGACCACCACACCACGTCCCGAAGCGCCTCATCTACATGTTTTTTGAACCCCTCCAGGGACAGTGACTCCACCACCTCCCTGGGCAGCCTGTTCCAGTGCTTAACTACGCTTTCAGCAAAGAGCAATCAGCGATGGTTTTTCCTCTTTGTGAACCATGAAAATCAAAATCCCCAGTGCATTTGAAACATGAGTATGCTTATGTCTCTGCACAGCGACAAAGCATAAGCTTTATCCTGTACAAAAGATGATCACAAAGGCAAAATTCAGTTCAAGTGCTCTGTTTTCACAAGGATACTGAGAATAAAAGGTGCAAACAACCCAGAAAGAAACGAGGCTGACCTGTCCCTCACTCTCTCTTCAAACACTAACTTCATATCCCTGGCTCTCGGCACAACAGACTGTTTTAGCAGCAGCAGGTCTGCCTTATCCAGGGCACCACCTAGATATTATGTCTAATTTCAGAGGCAGAGAAAATACAGACTCTTGAAAACATTACTCCCCCTCTGCATCTGTGGGCTGAGCAAGGCGGCGGGCTCGAGCCCCAGGCAGCCACCAGACGGTTTCCAGCTCAAGGCAAACGGTGCAATCGCACAAAAGCCGAAAACGAGACTTTATATACACGTGCATTTGCACACAGACACACGGGGAAAATTGCTATCAATTATGCTAGTTAATTATACATTATAATAGAATTAGAGTAAACCCTCCTCATTATCTCCTGGTTCAGCCCCTGCTCCGCAGCAAGCTGACCACACGCTGTACTAATGCCAATAGTCCTTTCACGTTAACCTTTATCTGCGTCTCGCAGCTTCGCCGTTTGCTCTGCGTATCGGGCTTGTTTTGACCTTGTTCCTGGCTGACCTTTCATTGAAATCTAACATTTGTAGCAATCCCGGAGACTGGCTCATCTCCCACAGCCTTGCAACCACGATGCCTTTTTCTACAAGGGTCTGAAACACAGGACTCCTTGTTTTTGCCTTGTTACCGGCATCCTCACCTGCCCTCCGAGGTCCTCCGCCTTTCGCGCTTCTCACAGAGGCTGTGACACTACCCAGACAGTTTACAACTGCTGCTGTATGTTCGGTTATTAAGAGGAAATCCTGAGGGACATTTCATTATTGTTATTATTGCTATTTTACACAGAGGCTGTCAAAAAGAGATAATCACATACATGCCTACGAGCAGCAGCACCGAGTACCCCGGCTGTGCCCCTCGCTGCTGCAGCAG
>VWZY01004563.1:37518-48709 GCA_013399075.1 Chloroceryle aenea
GCTTTGGGAGGCTCTGGGCTGGATACCTGTTTTGGGATATCCCTGTGCCACTGACACAATTTTCTAGGAGCACTGGAGTGACCCACGGAGAGCAACCAACTAGACAGACGGACAGGAGATGCTCAAAATCCTGGAAGGCTCACACACACTCAACCTTCAGGCAGGATCCAAGCTGCAGGACACCACAACATCTTTCTCCCTGAACTGAAATAGTAGTAAAAAATGCTTTAAGCTGCCTGTAACAAAGACAGAAATGGTAAAGGTGAAAATTTACAAGTTCATTGCCAATTCCTTTACAACAAACTGGCTGGATCGTAGGCGTTAGATTTCAGTGCCAAGAGTGGCACGCAGAGGGTATCTTGCCACTCGCACGTGCATAGCGCGGGGCAAACCGCACCGACGCAGTGGGGTATTCCCTAAGGGGGTGTTCAGGAGCCAGGTCCTGCAAACTGCATGATCCAGTTCTTATTGTCAGCTCCTCCAAATGATCCAGGGAAGCCAGACAAGAGCATTTCAAAGACTTTAATCCCTGTGAAATATTACTTCCTGGAACCGGAAATTCAATCCCTAGCAATGAAAACAAAAAGCACACTCATAAATGCACCTTTCAGCTTGGCCAGTATCACCATATTTAGGCGCTCTCTCCAAAAAAAGATTCTTTACTCATTAATACAGAGGAAACTTGAAATGATTGCTGTAATTGCAGTTAAAAAATTAATCATGTTTTGAGACAAATGCAGATAAAAGCATGTTTTACTAATTATCTTTTGAAGCTTCTGCTCATGAAAGATTAAAGGTGGAAGAAAAGTTGAAGTACTGAAGACAAAAATCCCACCATTTGAAATCACTTTGAAGCCACATACCTCGTACGACTAATCCTTAATGTCCAGATGTATTAAAAAATTGAGTCCTTTTAATTCAGAAAAAAAAAGAAGTATCATAAACCATGTCCATTGGAGCTTTCATGCAGACTGCTCCCTGACAATAGGTGTGTGTTGCAGACACCTCCCCGCAGAAGCCCAGCCCTGAGCCCAGCACCCACAGCAGGAGTGGGCTCGCCACTGCAGATGGCTGGATCTCCTTCAGGTTCATCCATAACTGGGACAAAGAACTTCAAATCCACTGAATTCAAGAATGTTGAGGTTCATTGAGCTCTCCAGACCTGCAGACATAACCACCTACTTATAAATTAATGCCACTAACCCAAGTGTCTGCCACCATCTGCAGAGGTTCCTGGAAACAGCAGAGGAATGCAGGTCTCCAGGACAGCTGCTCCCAGAGGAAATGCCACCAAACCCACAAAAGGTAAGATTTTCATACTCAGGGAGGAGGAGCTGGAGGTACCAACATCAGCTGTTTAACAGACAACCCTCACCACCAGCCATGGGGGTTACGCACAAGCCACGTGAGGACCTATTTCCATCCCTGGGGCTTCTAAAGGAATGCAGATTAGCTGGGGTGCGAGTTACTC
Organism: Chloroceryle aenea; assembly: GCA_013399075.1. Classification (NCBI taxonomy): domain Eukaryota; kingdom Metazoa; phylum Chordata; class Aves; order Coraciiformes; family Cerylidae; genus Chloroceryle; species Chloroceryle aenea. Next base: position 38,990 of record VWZY01004563.1, read on the forward strand.
AAAAGCAAGGCTGGTACTTCCATTCGCAGGCCTGGAACTAACAAGGCAGGTAATTCCCTTACTGCTCCATGCCAGCAGCCTATTTTACATCAGCAGTTTGCAGACTATTTCTAAGAACCCCAAGAACGTTAATTCAGAGAGCAAACCTATTGACTGCCAGCTCAAATTCACTCTACAGGTGTCCACGGCTCCACTGGAAAAATGTTAGGCTTCTGCAAATTGAAACGAGTTGAAAAATACTATTACATCAAATTGCTAAGATACTCCATAGCCATTTCACAGACTAAGTAATGATTTACATCAGACTTGAATTGTGCCAGTGTATCTGAAATGCATAAATTTCAGGAGAAGTTTCCTTCCTGGCAACCCCCATCACCGGCAGCGTGACAGAACCAAAATCTGTTGTTACAGCGCAGTTTTCAAAAGCATTTAACTGAGCTGAAACGCTACAGAAAGTCAATGTCAAGGACTCTTTGGTTCTCTAGAGTTTTGAGAGTTAGGACAAATCCAAACCAATCCAGCTGACATCTCTTTTCCAAGGGAAGAGTCCCACCATAAAGATTATTACCCTCTGTAATTCTTCTTGCTCTTTTCCCACCCCTCCGTATCATTCAGCATCAGTGACACCAAACTAATAAGTTGTCCCATTGCTACAAACCTGAAGAGGGCCAGGTAAAAATGAAATAGTTAGGTTTTCATAACCATACATCCAAGGAAATTTGCCAATGTCTTTTTATTTGCATATCTGGCAGACTGCCCCGGCCAACTAATCCAGAAGTGACAGCGTACAGGTGTATTAGTTTAGAGTTTGCCTTTCATCTAGAGGTGTCAATTTGCTTCCGTTTTAATTACATCCATCTTGATATGTTATTACAACCTCATGAAACTTCTTCATTATGTGAATGGCTATAAATACACACACATGACAAACAGTTGTTATAAATTTTCTGGTTCAGCAGTGGAGACACAATACCATAGCCCACACATCAGCTACATTTCAAGTTTCAGTGCTCCCCCTTCTTTCCCTTCCTTCTCTTTTCTTTCATCCAACACCAAGATTATTTTTTTTCCCCCCTATATTTAATGGATCCTCTAAAATTCCATCACTAGTAGCAGCATTCTGATACAAATACTATCGGCTTACAGAGCCAGTTCAGCACATCTGTGTCCTTCAGGGCTGTGCCTCTTGTCAGAATGTCTGTTTGTCATTAGGCAAATATAAGGAGATTGCACTGAGGTCTTATAAACATGCAAAGATCCACTTTTGTAGCTACATAATTCACTAAGTTTTTCAACACACATTCTGAGGTTGAAAACTTGGCAAATCCATCCACCAGATGTATCTTTCTGATCCCAGAACTCATTAAAATTTACTTTTTACTCCTTTTTTTTTTTTAGTCAAGCAGACTCAGTTGTTGAGCCACATTAATTGCATTTTTATTATTTTTTTCCATAGTTAAAATGACTAATGCTAAAAGAGTCACTGCCTACAAGCACAATAGCCAGCCAGTAAAAATTACTAGGACTTTTAATCCTTCAGCAATATCCAAATCACATAAACTAAAGAGAGGCAATTTGGTCCCCTCAAAACAGACGGTTTTGATTTTCAGTATTTATTTTGAATTTTCTTTGAGGGAAGAAAATAGAGGAAAATAGACACAATTTCACACCAAAAGATTCCATTCAAAGGTCAAAGTGCCCTTGACGTGCATTAAAACCCATAACACTAACAGAGTTACAACATAAATCGTCGCCAACAGCAGCACTTCTTCACCTGCCTTCCTATCACACAGACTCCTCGGAGGTCAAAACTACTTTCCCTGCCTCGCTTCTCCATCAGTGCCCTCTCTGATGGACGTCACATCATGCTCAGCTGCTCGACACATCTGGCCAGCTCTGGAGCAAGCTGGAGAGCGTGTGTTACCCAGCTCTTAAAACAGCATTACCTCCCAGCTCTTTCCCCTGAGCCTTCTGGAAGATGAGAACCAGATGCTAGTTTCTGGAGGACCCTTGAAGGACACTCGTGGCACTCTCCAGAGGCAAACGGTGCTAAGCACCTGGATGTGTAGAAGCCAAGATGAAGGTGACAGAAGTGGTCAGGAGCCAGGTGAACAACAGAGCCCAGAGCCCCCCACTGGGCATCCCCATTTCATAGCAACGAGCCAGGTCCCTGGGCCACCACTCCTGCATTCCTATCACCCAGCTAAGAAGAGGTCTCAAAAAAAACCAAAGTAGCTTCTCAGACTGAAAAGTCTCAAGTCACTTAAGGCTTCCAGAGCGAAAATAAATAAAAATCAATGCCTTGAGCAATTATCACCATGTTTGTAATTCACCTAAGCCTCAGCAACAGGAACTGCTGTGCGAACAGCAAAACATGGGCTGTCAAAACTTGCCAGGAGGGAGAAGTTACACCACACACGTTTCATACCCAGGGCCACCGCTCCCCCAAGAGCCACCTGCGGGTGGTCCAGGAGAAGTCAGCGAAAAGCACATTGGTTCCACTTCATGGACAAAGAATGAAAACGCCTTTCCTGTACCAGAAGGGCAGGTTAACAGCAGCTGTGGGACACTCCAGAGCAATCTGCAATCTGGGTCACCCTGACCCCCGAAGGTGGGTCTTGTGGGACATGGAAACCTGTACCCACATATAGGGAAAAAGGTGTCAGTGGCTTGCAGGTTTCACTTGCAGGTAAGGGGGTATCTGCACCAGGTATTATCAGTGTTACACACCCTCCTCCAAAAAGTTGTCCCTCTCCCATTCAGTCTACTACGGAGCAAAGCTTCTCACAAACTTTCATTAATTTGGTTCTGGATCTGATGGCTGTTTGAGTGTTAGACATGTTTCGAAGCCTGACACAACTCTGTTCCAATTACTCTGCAACAAGTGGAGTACCCCTCCAGACTCCGGCCACCTAAAAGCTAATCTAACCTAGAGCCTCCTGGTGCTTACCTCTGTCTGCCTCTGAGGTGTGCACGGTCACCCTGCAGCATCCACAGACCCGTGGTTTCACTCAAATGATGTTCAGCACAGTGCACATCTTAAAGGCTGAAGACATTTACTTGTTTTCACGAGCTCATCCAACAAAGGGCAAGCAGAGGCTTGTGGATAGGGAGGACAGGTCGGCAGTGCTTTTATTCCCAAATTAGTCAGTACCCTTTGCTACCCAAGTCCAAAAAACGGCTATTTATAAAAGCACTGATTCTAGAGAAGCAACTTCCACTTTGGGAAGCTGGCAAACACATGTGAGACAGATTAAAGGGCAACCATTTCTGGAGAGAACACGGAGCTGATCTCCAGCATGGCTGAGGAGTAACTATTCCCATTTGGACCGGGGATATTAATCATATCAGTAATATGCACATCAGCCAGCATTACACAATCCAAAGTTCAGGCAGCCAGGAACTTGGGCACATCAGATATCAATACATCTCTGCACACCTCCTGCATCTTTGTCTCGGGAGATTTTTAAAACCAGTAGGACACCAAGTAAATCCACACGGAGCATACATCATGCAACGTGATCACATTAAACCCGATAGGCAAAAACTCACAAGCAGAAAACAACGTGCAGCGCCAAGGAATAATCCACTTCTTTTGCTGAATTTTATTCCACCACTCCTGCAGCAGAGGAGGACAGAACCAAAACTCCTTCCTGCAATATGTACCAGACTAAAGATTTACCATTTTGGTTAATACCTTCTCTACCCACCGCACAGGTACACGAACTTCAGCGGTAGTGTTGCCAAGATACAAGGAGAAAAATCTCAACATATTAAGGTACCACACTATTTAAAGGCAAATAGTACAGCAGAGCTGAGCTGGGGATCTGACAAATTGCCACTGCACGTTCTGCTGTTACAGCAAAACAAATCCCTACCTGCATTAGCCATTTCTCATTACTTACAAAGTGGGCTTTCATATCCATTTTACAACAAAGGAGTTTAGAGGACTATGATGTTCTAAAGTGGTCTTCACCATAGCTTGGCATTGAGTCAAAATGACAACAAACTGACTATACAAAAAAAATGCATACAGCTGGTAATTTGTGGCACATACCGAGCCAAACCCCAACGAGAACACAGATACTGAACTGATAAATCATAAGGATGATGTACAAGAACAGAGGGAAACGCTGGAAACAATTTCCCCTCGCAAACCAAGGAGACGTTGCCTCAGCAAAACACTGCAGTTGGAATAAAGGAAAGCTAAGAGTTAAACATTTCCACATTTCAACCCGCAACTTCCTAACTCCATTACCTTTTTATTAATTGCATTTGAGATTTCACTAAACTCGAGCTTGGGCTATTTTTAAAACCTATCTGACTCAACTTATTGTTGCTCAGAACAAAGATTAAACTTCTAATTTAGCTGCAGATAATTACAAGGCTGCAGGTCAGACCCCCGGTGTAATGTGGAAGGGTCTTCCAGTCAACCTGATAGAAACAGTCCTTAAGAACAAAAAATAAATAGCAGCAGAGAGGGGGCAGAGACAGGGCCATCTCACCGAGATGCTTTCGTCCTAGCTGAGGAGGTACCAGGTTTAACGACTTTTTAAGTGGGGACAGATTTTGTGGCCATTCCCCCTGGGTACTGACAGCAGGGCTCTCACCAAGGAGCATTGACATTCACAGCAACGGATCTTACCTGAAACTTCCACTTTCGGGAACAACCACACCCCCTCTAGTTCTCAGTGTTCCCATCCAGCCCCTGATATCTCTCTATTGATCTCAGGGCTGTAACTCAATCTTTCAATTACTCAGCCTCTTGATGTCTTCCTTATGATTTTTTTTTTGCCTTTCCCTAGTGATCATTTTCCTTCCAAGTTCCTGATCCTTTACCCTTATTTTATAGAACCGTTTCTTTACACTCCCTCATCCCAGCAGAGGCAGCAGATATTTAATGAGAAAGGGCTCACTTTCTCACCCAAACTGCAGGGAAAAATAAATACGCCAAGATAAAGAAGGATAAGGGTGTCTTTTGTCCTATTGACATGTGGCATAATTCCCATTAATGCTCATCTCAAAGAGCAGGGCCAGTGGAGACTCCTTGAATCACATTATCTAAAGAACTTGTCCATATAAACTCCTCCTTCTTCAACTCCAGGCCATTGTGCCTCCTACCACCACCTATGGGAATGGTAAAACCCACCACCTTCATTACACTGTTACTGTCAGGAGTTTAAAAGAATATTTATGCAACAATCACATTCCTCAGTCATTATCTGCCCGAAGAGACAGTTTCAGCTCTTCAACAGCTACTGAAGTCAGTGGGAGTTGCAGGTGCTCTGCTTCCCAGAAAGATATCAGGCTTTTAAAAGTAACTTCAAAGTATTTTAAAATTAATTATTCAGGTGTCCAAACGACAGTAACATAAGTTTTCAAATTTCCTGAGAGGTTCATTTTGTGGAATATGGATCCTGCTGTTTTCAGTCCCACTTTCAGTTTGGGTTCCTGCTTTTTTGAAGTCTCGTCACTGAGCATTTTCTTCAAGAGATTCAATTGCTCTGTCAAGGTTATCTTGAAATTTGGTCTCAGGTCAATTTACTGTTGCCTCTAAATACACAGTGAAAATAATAAGCGCATCGCTTCGTACGATATCCCAGTGTCACACAAAACCTAATGCCCCTCATCACCTGCAGATACCTTCATTTAGTTACTCCTCCTTTTCTCTGCTGGTCTAAATCTGCAGACTTGCATGTGCAAACAGAGACTAGGACAAACACCTAAGCATCTAAGCAGTCAATAAACACAAGAAGGGCCACCAAGATTTGCTAACAGCACTGAACAAACACCTGATGTTATGATGCTGCCGCGGTAAGGCACGAAGATCAAATTCCTCTTGAAATATGAAGGGATAGAGACAAGGCAGAACAAACTCGCTTGAAATCTCAAAGAATTTAAGTAAACAGGCTAATCAGGCCAGCTAAAAGGCTGGTGAGAAGAGAATTATTTGGGGAGAAAAACCACACTGCAAGACAGTCACTCTGGTGTCCAGCTCAAAGCTTCTGCTGTCACACAGCCAAGCTATTTCTATTTTCAGTGGGCCGTGCCTAGCGATGGGTATCACAAGTTATTAAAGCAAATTCCGGCATTCAAACGCACACACAGAGCTACACTGTCAGCTCACAGACACACCACTGACACCACACGAGCTTCAAAACCTTCCCGTAGCTACTTCCACATTTTGTTAGTGTAACAGTCGTGTCTCTATTTTAAAGCCCACATCAGCTGTTCAGCTTTACTCCATCTAGTCTCCTCTTATCTGTCCAACATGCAAATCTCCTGTAGCTGCCATCCACCCTAAATCACACAAACGCAGTGGAACAATTGCTTAAAAATTATTTACACTAGGTGGATGGAATAATCTAACACAGAATTCAAAGCTCATTAAACAGCTCCTTGACAAATATTTGTCAGCATTTCTCATTTCTAATTAATTATGTTGGGCTTTACCTGGCGATAATTTAGCATGGTCTCAAAACAAACTAATGCCTGCGTGCTGAACAGAAATCAGTTCAGCAAACGCAGGGTGAGAAACTGTGCCAGTTTTAACAAACAAGAATCCCCATTTAAATGCAAGTTCCCTCCCCTTCCCACCCCACACTGCTTCTATCCGTGCTTTATAAATATCTGTGTCCCATTTCAGGCTTGTCAGATGAACTGCCCGAGATGAAGCTAAACAAACATCTGCAGAAAAAACTCATTACCTTACTCAGTGCTCACAAAACCTGAAACCGACTGCTTATTCCATAGGGATGGTCAGAGCTGACTCAGGAAACATCAAGTACTTCCAGGCTTTAAGCTATCTTAACATTCAGGTCAGATTTCATTTCTCATCACAGTAAACCAGCTTCACCACGGCACGTCAACAGCCATGTCACGTCGGTCTCCTGCCCGGGGTCCTACGCACCAGGGGGTAGGAGGGAAACAAACGTCTTAGGGAAATCTCACCTCACCAGAGAGCTCTCCAGAAACCTTCTTGCCAGCTCTGCCAGAACACATCATGGAGAAAGTCACTCCAACAGATTGATTTATCACATCTTTCCCTGTCAAACTGGTGTCTAAAAATCCCCACCTGGGTTTGGTGAGCCTCACGCTATTGTCATTGGTAACAAACGGACCAGCAGCGCAGCACGAGCTGCACCAAGGTGGAGAAAGCGGTCACCTCGACACGACACCAGTAACACTGACACAGCTACCGAGGGTTGGCACTCTGTTCTTTTTACAGGCTGGAAGATTCTGGGAGTCAGGGAAGTGATGTGCGACTGACCGCTCTGGAGTGAAGAGCGGAGCTTGCTGCTGTTAGCCCCAGCAAGGCTACTCACAGGAGGATCTGGTGAATCGGATCCAACTGCAGGACCACATCTCAGGCTGCTTAACTACAGAGCAAGTGCTGGTTTCTGAAGGTCAAAGCTCCAGGATGCTTCCCAGTGTAGGGGCCAGGCCTGCACTGCACATCACTACAGCAGAGTCTAGCAAGGCCAGGCGAGGATCGGTCTGGCCACATCTGCAATGACACTGGATTTGCTCAACTGTCACACCAAGTAAAAAAAAAAGGAAAAATCAACAGTGAGAAGCCACTGTCTTTGTTTAACTCCCTCTTCCCCTCTATTCCCCATGCAAACATTAGAGAGATCAAGGTATGGGCTGCCATAAACCCAGAGACAGATAACTAGAAGCAGATGGCCTCTATTTCTATACCAAACAATTTACACTTGAGAAGCACAAGAAGGCTACTGGTATTTGGACAGAAAAGAAGCTCCAAGAGTGGGAGCTGATTAAAAAGACAGTTTTGCTTCAAGGGATGGGAACTTTTATTACCATAACCATAACAGACACAGATGACTCCTACTGAAACTATCAGTGACCATGAGATGTGTGCTCTTCTTGTGTAACACCTGTTGTCCCCTTGCCATCTACGAGTTTCACACAACCCGGTATTTTGCACAATTTGGGCTTTTTATAGTCACCCCAACCAAAAGAACAGGTAAAATGAAGCTGTATGGAAATTCTTCTTCTTGTTTGCAACTCGGCACATAAGAAACCTCACACCACCCAACTCACACTTATTCCTGCAGAGTTGTCCACATAAGCAGGGAGCTCAGCCTTGTCCCTCCACAGCAGCTATCACCCCCTGCACAAGCCCCCACCTGCCAGCTTCCCCTCTTGTGGACCATGGGTTTAGATCTCCCAGCAATCAGTATGTTCTGCACTTTGGTTCTCACAGGTTTTCACATCAAGCAGACAAAACACTCTGGCTCTCCACACTTTCAGCTCTGATAAGTCTGGGAAAAGGCTGAAGTTCAAGCACAAAGCCTGGTCTGGGTCAGTCACATGCTGGGCACAAGTGTCTTCTAGAACCTGGGGAGAAACCTCCATGGCCTCCAGCAAGCTGGGGGCAGACCCTGAGCATGAGATGTATAAACACCAAGACACCTCTCCAAGGCACTCAAGGCTTCTTGTCTCAACTCAAGCACATTAACACCTAAACATCTCACCAAGGCTGAGATATCTCACTCCACCAGCCACTCACAACCTCCTCACCAGCACTAACATCACAATAAAAACTTCCACACACAAGGTACACAGTAATTGCTGCCACATTGGGCTTGTGCCTTTAGACACCTTCAGCTCCCTCTGATCCTCAGAAACAACTTTCTCAACATACATACAGAGCTGCAGGAAAAAGCACCTAACAACGATTTTGTGACATTATTTCTCAACGCAGCATGAAATCGTTAGGTCAAAATGTGCCACCTATCACATGAACATTAAAAGTATGTCAAGTCTCAGTGTGCGAGCTATTGTTTTATCTGAATGTGATATTAGCTGGCAGAACTGGGTAATGTTTCTACGCTTCTTTTTAGTGATACAAGATTACAACAGGATACAAGTAGTAGCCACTCTTGGCTTCACAAAGAGGGAAAAAAAAAGCACAGAAATTATTTTCATTTCAAGTGGAAAATAAACAATTAAGAAAAACAGAATAAAGACATTTTCTAAAACACCCTACCGAGTTCTAACCATAAAACTTACTCTTTGCTTCCCCTCCAAAGAGAACTACAGCCAAATTCTTGAGTCTGTATTCCCATAAAACCCCTAATGACACAAACCAAGGCTTTGTCTGAGGAAAACCAGGATTTTGCCCAAAACAGAAGCACGCTAATCTTACTGTTGCCGATGACCACGTATTCACACTCCTCCTCCCTCTGGTTTGAGCAGGGCACTTGGGGATGGGCTCACCAGGTGAGAAATGGTGGTAAAATTGAGTTTCGTCGTTACCTGAGCACTCACACGTTATTGCTTACACCGGTGTAACACCAACCATGTGGAGTGAACAAATCCTCCCCTCGGTTACACCCAGTAAGTTCTCTCGGAGGGTTTAGTCTGGATGGGTACAGGTGTAACCAAGGGAAAAAAAGGACCAAAAACAAAAATAAAGAAGGAAGCAAGCACCCCAAAATCCTGAAAATGCTTCAAAGTATTCCCAGCTAAATATTTAACCAGCTTAGGAGCTACACAGAGATATTTTTTTTTCGTTAAACAATCGGCTTCATCTCCGCATTTATTTTGACAGTTCATAATCGTTCCAGTTGTGACTCCAGCACACGGAAAACCCAAATAAACCCGCTTTTCGCCACGGCAAACTTCATGGGTGCAGAAGTTACAAACAACAAAGCCTTTCGAGCAAACGGGCCGGAGCTCCCCTTGCACGGCCAC